>JBCNJP010000011.1:1410343-1554609 GCA_039602395.1 Deinandra increscens subsp. villosa
TTTCAACCCAAACCCGTTTTACACTTTTACTCATTACTCCGCCTACTTTTACCCAAACCTGTATATCTTAAAAACTTCTTATAATTGCTTCATGTGCATTTGCATGTTTATTTTTAGTCAGCTTTTATTATATCTCCTGGTGTGCAAACATATATAGGTGAAGGAGAAGACCATAGCTGCAAGACGAAGCGGTGTGAAAACTATAATATTTCCTTTAGCTAACAAACGAGACTTCGATGAGCTGGCACCGAATGTGAAGGAAGGTCTTGATGTCCACTTTGTAGATGACTACAATCAGATATATGATTTGGCTTTTGAAACTGAAAAATAGCATTATCATTTTTTTGGTGCCAAACTCCATATTCCTGCATGTTGAAGCTCTTTTTGACTGACCCATTCACTCATGAAAGAAACAGGTTTGTTGTTGAACCTTTTAAATCTCATCAGGACAAGATTTTAACATATATTTTATTGTTTTTTCTTTTTCAGTGTTGCATTCAGAGAACTTTTAACAAGTTTAAGTATATAAAGTTGCAGATTTACTCATTTAGGTTTATTAGTTATCAACTTGATTTTGGGTAGATATACTGAATGTCATTCTTCTTGTATCTCATCTATGTAAACAAGCGAGCTGAGGTGGCAAGATGGACACATCAGGTTTCGCTAGCACATTTGCTAATATTGTAATATCATGTCTCGTGGTATTTACGAGAAACATTAGTGATTCGAGTGCGTTTAAGTACGGTACTTCTGGACCAGTTACCTTTTTCTTTGTTCTTGTTTTTAAGTAAGAATTCTCGTGTATGTCTCTATTATAATGTGTTAACATATTCTAGAGGTGGTTTGATTGCTTGGAAGATATATAATTAAGACATACCCGAACTACAAGGTGATTAATAATCAAGTTGTGTCAATATGTAATGCGTTGAACAGCAACAATAATCTACTTTTATTTGGTCATGTGGTAGGCCTAGATGGCTGCCATATGGCATAATAAATTCTTTTATATTTATCGTAACGGATTTAGCACATGAGTTGATATAATAGTTATAGTTATGTAACATAGTTTATAAGTCCTAGGCTTAATATTATAAGCATTTAGGTCGTTACGCAACTATTTCTATTTCTGTTTTCTTTAGGTGACGTTATAGCGATGTAAATGTTTTGTGTGCTCACGCTATATCGCAATAACGCATTTGGTGCAATAGTCGGTAATATAAAATAAAGTTTTAAGCAAAAGTTTTTGGTACTTTTAGTTGTACTAACAAAAGATACAGCATATATGAAATTTTACCGTGATACGAATCACAATTGTTATGGTATTTACCTATTAAATAGAACCCAACTCATAATATATTCAAAAACACATTACGAATTAATATACTTTATAAACATTTCATGTCGATTTTGGAGATGTTAATTGAGAAAACATTCCATTAGAACACCCGATCAAGTTTTTAGGTCGAAATCGACAGACAAGATTAAATACGTCATAAGAAGCAGAAACAACCATGATACAGGCGAGAACCACGACAGAAGGTGCAGATAGTTTCTCCATAGTCTTCGTATCGTCAGTGGCAGTGCAAATCGATAGAAATGAACGGATTTTCATCATTTCATGTCACCAGGAGCTGAAGAGTGCAAATCTTACAGGATTGCCAATTATAAAACATTTCAAGCTAAATACATAACTTTTGACTTTATTTTTGTCAAACAAATTTAACATTTGTTATAATAGGGCAAATCATGTCCAGAATTTTATGGACCAAAACAAATTAAGTTGATCTTTAAACTAAAGGTAGTCAATCTAATTCAGTTCTATTTGTTAAAAGTTAAAACATCTTGATATAAAATTACATTACCTCGGTTTGACTTTGGTGAAACCCAAAAAATGGTTCAACACCAAAAACCCGAACCAGTAGCCAAAGACAATTTGTTAACACCTCAAATAAACTCAAGATCACAAACCGAAAAGTGGCAGGTAGAACTTCAGCCATTAAAGCGTCTCAAAAGATCACCACCATAGCTGCTGTAAGACTCTGCAGATTTGCTTCCTGATTTTATCAAACCATCACATGTTAATAACAAAGGTAATAACTTTTCAATTTTGAACAAATAAAAACTATGAAAAATTCAAAATATTAATGTTGTTTTCCTTTTCTTCAACATTATTCAATTTCATAAGCAAGTTAGTTGTCTTCAAAAAGTACCCATGAAAATAGTAAGATGTGTTTTTTCACAAGAATGAATTTTTCAGTCATTTTACTGATTAGTTACTAAAAAATATAAAACTTGTCAACCAATCAAACAGCTTATTATCTAACTGTTAGTCTGTTACAACTTCAAAGAACCATATATCCATGAGAAACAAATAAAGCAAGGGAATAAAGACTGTTAGATAGTGAAACTTGCCTAGGGTTCTTAGATTTGATAACTGAAAGAACTTTTATAGATCAGTTTGCAACTTCTTCTGCAGAGTCTTTCAAATTCGTCGACTCTTCCAGTTTTCGTTTCTTTGGTGTAGGGTCCACATTATCCTTTTCCTTATGAATTCCTTTTTCCTTTTCTTTTTCTTTTTCTTTTTCTTTTCCTTTGCTTTTTTCAGCCATTTTCTCTTTTCCCTTTCCGGGTTGTATATCACCATTGGGAGCAAATGCCGACGGTTCCTTGCCACTTAGCCTAAAAAACACTTTCTCAACTGTTTCATTTATTTCTCTCCCTAATCCATTCCCATCTAAAATCAACTCCCAGACTGATTTAGAAGCCTTTTCAAGCACAGGGGTTCTGCATAAAATCAAAACCGATATAGAATTTGACGTCAAACAGTAATATATTAAAGGGAAAAAATTTCAAGTCTTCAAATGAATTATGATTTAGAAAATCAGATGACTTTATAAAATCTTACTCGAGTTCTTGCCGAAGAGCATCAAAGAGTTCCCTTTTGGTTTGTTTCTCTGCCCCTGGTGTGTTGAGAACCTTACTCTGCTCTACCATTTTTATAGTGGTACTCTTTAAATCTTCCTATACAAAAAACCAATCTTGAGATCAAATAGATCTAACGAATACGACAAACAAAAAAAAAAAAAAAAAACTCCTCACAACGATCTAAAATCGTAGCATTTTAATGATGATTTCAGTAAGGGCTAATGAAGGTACACAGACTACATTCTTTATCTTTTCTATTCTTAATGAAACTAAGTGAATAACCATATACCCTTTATTTCACTGGGCTAATGCAGTGTCACTTATGTGGGTTCCCTGAAACACGGTTCACCCATCAAAATATCGATTTTAACCTCTAAAAAACGATACAAGATAAAAATGATTGTTTTTTTTAATGCCACTTCATCTTTTCACTTTGTAGAGTTTTTGTTGATTGGAAGTTTGGAACATAGGGGGGTGATTATGAACTTATATAAAAAAAAAGTCAAAGAAAGGGAAGAAACAAAAACACTACAAAACAGTGTTAATCAGTTAATGCACTACACCAAATAAGGACTACCTTCAGATCATAGTTTCAGTTTGCTTATGATCAACGATATCTAATCCTAATAATAGTGCCTTTCTAAATCAAACCGGGCGATTTTTTAGCCTTTCGCTTCCTTAATGTGATCACTCTGTTAACTCAATGCGATTATAACCTTTCTACGGCCGAGACAAATTGCTATCTTAACAGGGAAATCATCTTTTTCCCATTTTCAAAAAGTAAATAAAACTGAACTCAAGTAATACACAAGTCTATGTTTATTTGGGTGTAAGCATGTAAACAAAACGAACGTTCAGTGAACAGTTTAGTGAACCGTTCTACGGAAAGTTCGTTTATTTAAAACATAAACGAACACGAACATAAATTTTTGTTCATTTAATTAAATGACCGAACACGAAGACATGTCTCATTCGTTCATATATTTCGTTTATTTGTGTTTGTTTATTTATGTTTAATTTCATAAATAAATAAATTATTTTAAATTATAATTAGCCCTGCATATTTTCAATTTTCTTTCTTTGTACTCACTACGGTTCGTTTACATGCCTATTTGGGTGTCCACTCTACCCTAAAGAGAAAATAAAAATCAAAGATCAAGCTCAAAAAAATCAGGCATAATTTGAGGTAATGTATAAAATAACATTCTTTTAGTTTTTTTTTATATGATTTAATCTCTGCTACATTCTTCAAATCTTAAAGCTAACCCTAACAGAGAAATTAAATGTCAAAGATCAAACTTCAAGTTCAAAATCGAGCAGAAATTGATTCAAAGTTCAAGAACATATAAATACATAGAAGATACAGTAATATGGAAACAAAAGGATGATGAAAAATTGAAAACCTACATTGGCTTTGAGCTGATTAATGATCTTCAACCTCAAAGTGTCAATTGTGCCGTCGTTCTTCAACGATTCAAATACATCTTCCGGAGTGATCATTGGAGACGATGATTCCATTCCAAAGCCCTGAAATTGGAAACCTAATTTCTGGAAGCAAACTAGGGTTTCGGAGAAGTTAAATCGAAAAAGCCCCCTAAAGATTTAGAAGGGTAGCGATGGAATTGTAAAAAGATTGGATTTTGGAAACTGTTTGTTTATGGTTGTGTATTTACGCTTGATTCTTCTTCATCAGGGTAATCGATGAATGAAAGTGTGCTTCTTCTCTCTTTGGAAAGATAAAAAAACAGGTAAATGCAAAATATAAGGGTTAAGAAGCCATTATATAAAACGAAGGTGTTCATTGAGATTAAAATATTTAAATTAAACTTTTCTTTTAGAAAAAATGGATTTTATATTTTTTAACGGTATGTTTAGACTCGACGGCATCGACTCTTTATATACTTATCTTCAATTTGATAGAAAATCTTGTTATTTTATGAAAAACCCATGTCCCTAACCCATAGAGTGTTTATACACACACCCGGTTTTAAAGTTAGCATAATTCAGTTATAAACTATTAAAATTTTTTTTAGACTCGCGACATCGACTCTTTATATGACTTATTTCAATTTGATGAGAAATCTTGTTATTTTATAAAAAACCCATGTCCCTAACCCATGTATGTTTATACCCACCCGGTTTTAAAATTACCATAATTCGTTATAAACTATTAAAATCTTTTCCCTAATGTAATTAAAAAGAATTATATTTTTATTTAAAAAAGTTATAATTTAATTGATTATATTAAACTAAAAAAAATAACTATTAAAAGAGTTAATTAATATTTACGCTAAAAAATAATTAGCTATTACACTACATAATTTTTTTAGAGGAAAAAATTAATTTTTACAAATAAATTAAAAGATTAATTGATTATAACTATTTGTTTTGCGTGTTTTACTCTTAATGACAACAAGGACCACTAAGTGTAAAATAGAAAATACACACTGTTGTAGTTTGTAGATAGGTAGGTAACGATGATAATATAAGTGATGCACGAGGATCAATTTAAATTTTCTAGATTCTAGAATCACAATATAATATAATATGATATTATTGTTATGGTGATAAGTCAGGATTGAAAGATAATGAGTTCGATTCCTGAGTCATTTGGTCAAATGGTATTTGGTGATGAGGGAAAAACTTAGAACTGAAATGTCATAAATTCGATTCCTAAGCCTGACAGATTTTTTATCCGACCACTTATGAAGATAGTTTCCTTAAAAATAGACTTAATTGGTATAAATAATCTTTAATTAAATGATCTTAGAAAAAAGATATTAGTGTTATAAGTAACACCTTAACTATTACATTTATCACTCTTTCCGGTAGCCACTTTTATTGGTGTTTTTGTATTTTTTAGAGTTTTAACTATAAAAACAAAGTTAGACAAAATTTAATAAATCTTGAAATTACAATACTGTTGAAATGAATTATCCAATGTTATTGAAACCAGTAAACCTTAAAACCCAAAAGTTTAAACCACACATATCATCAACAATCATTGACCACGTACCAAAAACAAGCACCATTAACTAAAGAAGAAACCAAATAGAAACCAAATAGATCAAACTCAGAGAAACTTCATCATCTTCAACCTCAAGAAGTGGAAGTTGCAACAGAATTCTTGGGCCTCTTCACTATCAAAACTGGACACTTGCTGTTCTGTGCACAGTGGTTGCTCACACTTCCAAGAAACGCCCTGAAATTTTCAATCCATCTCCAATTTATTTATCATCATAAATTAAATCTATTTATGAAGCGATCGCCTATTTCTGCATCATCATCTTTCTAATCTCATACCTGATTACTCGGTTCAAAAGACGGTCAACCGTCTGAATTTTCATACTTTGACTTTGACTTTAGCAGATGGTTGACTGTCTCGTATAGTCGATCTCAAAGTTTGAATCTTTTTCAAATTTTCAAACTTTGCCGACGGTTGACTATGTGAGTTTGACTTTGACTTTTTAATCTTTTTTGAAACTTTAGCGACGGTTGATTGTCTCGTATAGTCGTCAAAGTTTGAATCTTTTTTAAAATTTTCAAACTTTGCCGACGGTTAACTATGTGAGTTTGACTTTGACTTTTTTAAAATTTCAAACTCAACTATGCGAGTTTGACTTTGACTTTAAATTTTCAAAGAATTTTCAAACTTTGCCAACAGTTGACTGTGTTGTATAGTCGCGTCTCAAAGTTTGAAAAAGTCATATTACCGTCCAGTACAACTCAGATGGTAGTCAAAATTTTCAAACTTTGAGGACAACTGTTTGTTTGACCATCCTAGACGACATACTAACACGTCAAATTTTGAAAAAAGTCAAAATCAAAGTTTGAAAAAGCCATAGGATTCCTACACGACTCAGATATACAAGTCACACGGTCATCTATCTAAACCGTGTGGGATGATCTCGACTTGCTATGATCAAAACACTTACCTCTTGATCAAACCGTAGCCGTGGCTGCCCACCACCACCATATCGACACCCATTTTCTCGGCCACATCGCAGATCACATCCCTCGGATCGCCGATCTCCACTCTCGTCTCCACCTTCACCTGCACACAAGTCTCAAATTGCCTAACCGGATTCACCAAAGAAGGTAACTAAAAGTGCTCGAATTCGAAAGAAAGAAATAAAGAAAGAAAATTCTGACATCTTGAAGGCTGTCTTTGCAAAGCTTCTTGGCTTTCTCAATCACAGTTTCAGCTACCTCGTTCCTGTACTTATCCATCGTTGCAATTATATCTTGAGAAAACAAATACCCTGTGATCACAATAATATATGAATTCCTTTTAAGGATTTCAATGAAATTGATTATCAAATAAAAAACATAATATGTAATGAAAATGCAAAATGTATAGATTAATTTTCATGTTGATTGTTGAGTCAATTTAAAAGGCAAGATGTGTAGATTGATTTTCATTTTAAATAAATTTAGAAGGCTAGTTCATTCTAGAGGAGCTCCATGGGCGGATTTTAAGCGGCCCAGAAGTGTAAATTCACATTTATTTCGTTTGAAAATTTTATACGCAATGAGTCGTTGTCACTTTTTTCGCTCAGAAGCGTCAATTTTATATGTATTGACTTTGTATTGACTTTCGCCCACCTTATATAAATATTCGAGCTCCGCCATTGGAGCTAACATGGGATGATGGTTCGGTGTTCAGGAGTTTCGAAGTGTAAGTTTAAAACTTGACTCAAGAGAGTTTTTTAAACGTTAGGTCGTTTCCTTTTCTTTTTATACGATTCATAGCACATTCTTCATGATATTCATCCCAGTAATTTACATCTTTATCATTATATTTTCTCACTTTCCCTCATAACCACAATTAAATAATATTTTTTATACGCCAATCATTACATTTTCCCTCTTTACTCACAACCAAAGCTCAAGGTTTAGAGAACTAATCGTTTTTTTTGTAGAATATTCAAATTTATCAAACTTTTTTGTCAAATATTCACAAGCAAACATCAAATTTTAGAGTTTACCATCACAAATTATCTGAAAAATAGGATGTGAATGCTCTAAAGTGTCAAATCCTGTCCTATATAAATAGTTGCAATCCCATTTAAAAAAAAAACTCACCAGAATAAAATACCAAGGTAATTTCAAACACCACCGTTAAAAAAAACAAGTAAATTTAAACGGATTAACACTCAAAAATCATAGGAAAAAAAAGACACAATTATGAAAGTGGTGGTACCTGTTCCGTCGAGAGCTGAGTAAACAACGTGCGGCGGTTTGACGTAGAGTAGTACGAGGATGTCTTTCGAATTCTCGGAGACGAAGTTTTTGAGACACCATGAGAGCGCGTAAGTGCTCTCTTCCCCTTCGTCGATCGCCACAAGTATCTTCCGTTCCATCGATTTCGATTATTACTAAATTATTAATCTTATTCTGGAGTGTGTTTTTGTTAATTGAGAAAGAAAAGAAGATTGAATGCATATCTATCTTATAGCGAGTGGTCGTATTTACAGGTGTCGTGAAGAGAGAGATCTGTTTGGCGGCGGTTTCTGGTTTTGGTAAGCCTTTAACTGATTTGGTTTCATGGTTTTGTTTTTCGACACTGGTTTTCACTATTCTTTATTTTCTTTCTTTTATCATTATCCTAAAAAAGTAAATTAATATATGCCTATTTGGCCCCCTTCTAGCATATCTCTCACCTTTCATAGTTTATTTAGAGAAAATAAAAAATTTTAAACATTAAATATCAAACCCGGTTATCTGAGGCAGTGGCGGCTCCAAAAATTTAAAAACAAGATCGGGTTCTAGGCGAAATAAAAATCGGGCCCTTATAATTTAAAAAAAAAAGGGAGTGGGTAGGATTTGAACTGCGAACCTCTAGGTTACACCTTTACATCAAACATTAGTACCATCTTCGTCCCTCTCCCTTGTGGTCCAAAATGCTTCCACTCGTTCTTTTTTTTTTTCAATTTTAAGTTTTATTTTTTAAAACTTTTTTTGAGGTTTTTTTTCTTTTCCAAATCATTGTATTTAGAAGGTTCTTCTCTTACTTTTTATATTTATTTTATTTTAATTTAACCTAGATGTTGCGGCGCACACGTTATTGTGTGTTCGTTCTGTATAACCTCTGATGTTTCATTATATTTATACAAACATCGAAAGAGTAAGCGTGTGAAACCAAAACTAAAATGAATGAAACACTTAAAATACGATTTAAAAAAACAAAAATAATTAAAAATGATTTAGACAAAATAAAAATTTATCACTAACTTGTCACACGTCATGCCATTGTGAAGAAAAAATGGAAGAAAAAATGAGTTAAATGTAATTAAAAAAAAAAAATAAAAATAGAAACAAGAAGTACAATTGATAGTGTAGGTGACAAGAACTAATAGATTAATAAAAATTGCATAAAAGAACTCATAAAATAAGGCTGCCTGCTATATCCACCCGAGGATTTTACTAAAAACACTAAAACCAAACGGTCGTTTCAAGTGAAACGACAGTTTGAATCCAAAACGACCTTGAAACGGTCAATATAAAAGGGGTCCTTGAATTTTAAGGTTTCGTCGTCGCGACACGTGGCGGCCGTTTCAACTAAAACGACCTTGAAACGACAGTTTCAACCAAAACGACCGTAGGAAATGAATGAATTTAGTAAAACCTTGGGTGTCTATATAACAACTCATAAAAATAAAATAAAGGTTAAGTCAGGAATATACAGTTATTTACAAGTTTTGTTAAGAAAATGTCAATTCTAAAATTGAATCTGGTTTTAGGTGGGGCCATAGACAAAGTCATGCCCCTGCAAACACAAAACCATGTCTCTCTATTAGCCCACACCACAAACCAAGGAAAGCTTTGGTTTTGGTTTTAGTTTTGATTTTTGAGCGTCAACATAGTACATAGTATAATCCTTAGAAGTTAGAATGATCCGGCTCCATCTGATAAAAACTTTGATGATCTAACCCGGTAAAAATTTAACCTCCATGTAGACGGTAGCGAGAAGGAGCTTCTGGTCACGATCGCAACAATTCTTTTAACTCCCAATTAGGCGTCATCTACGACTGCTTGTTTGTATCTCTGTCGTCGGAGGGCCTGCCACGGTCGCTCAAGCCCTTACATTGTTTATAATCACTAGTAGTCGTTTTAAAAAAAGTACCAAATGGGTTAGAACACGACTATTTTTTTTTAAAGATCACCATTAGAATGGAATGTTACTGAATACAAGAGTTATTCTACTTACTTTGCATATAACCCGATAAAACCATGCGAACGAATGAACTCTAATCCGAAAGTACATGTTAGCCAAATAGCTCATCATATTCACTCATAGATCTTGGCATAGCCATAATTTCAAATCGGTGTATGAAAACCAAGGCTAAGGGGTGGTTCGTCGTTTATGTGGCCAGGGAGGGCCTGCCACGGTCGCTCAAAGCCCTTAGATTGGTTATAAACACTAGTAGTCATTTTAAAAAAAATGCCAAATGGGTTAGTACACGACTACTTTTTTTTTTAAAGATAACCATCAGAATGAAATGTTACTGAATAGATAAGTTATTCAACTTACTTTGTATATAACCCAATAAAACCATGCGAACGAATGAACTCTAATACAAAAGTACATGTTACCCAAATAGCTTATCATATTCACTCATAAACCTTGCCATGACCATAATCTGAAATCGGTGTGTGAAAACACGGCTAAGGGGTGGTTCATTATTTATGTGGCCAGTGAAGGCCTGCCACGGTCACTCAAAGCCGTTAGATTGGTTATAATCACTAGTAGTTGTTTTCTAAAAAATGCCAAAGGGGTTAATACACGACTACTTTTTTTTAAAGATCACCATTAGAATAGAATGTTACTAAATGGATGAGTTATTCAACTTACTTTGTATATAACTCGATAAAATCATGCGGACGAATGAACTATAATGCGAAAGTACATGTTAGCCAGATAAATCATCATATTTACTCATAGACCTTGGCATGACCATAATCTCAAAGCGGTGTGTGAAAAACAAGGCTAAGGGGTGGTTCATCATTTATGTGGCCAGTAAGGGCCTGCCACAGTCGCTCAAAGCCCTCAGAAAAAAATGTCAAAGAGGTTGGTACACGACTACTCTTTTTTTTTAAAGATCACCATTATAAATTAATGTTACTAAATACATGAGTTATTCAGCTTACTTTGTATATAACCCGATAAAACCATGCGAACGAATGAACTCTAATGCGTAAGTACATGTTAGCCAAATAGCTCATAATATTCACTCATAGACCTTGACATGACTATAATCTCAAACCGGTGTGTGGAAAACAAGGCTAAGTGGTGGTTCATCATTTATGTGGCCAGGGAGGGCCTGCCACGATCGCTCAAATCACTTAGATTGGTTATAATTACTTGTAGTCATTTTAAAAAAAATTTCAAATGGGTTAGTACACGACTACTATTTTTTTTAAAAAAAATTCACCATTAGAATGGAAGGTTACTGAATAGATAAGTTATTCAACTTACTTTGTATATAAACCAATAAAAACTATGCGAACGAATGAACTCTAATGCGAAAGTACATGTTAGCCAAATAGCTCATCATATTCACTCATAGACCTTGGCAAGGCCATAATCTCAAATCGATGTGTGGAAAACAAGGCTAAGGGGTGGTTCATCATTTATGTGGCTAGTGAGGGCCTGGCACGGTCGCTCAAAGCCCTTAGATTGGTGATAATCACTAGTAGTCGTTTTAAAAAAAAAATGCCAAAGGGGTTAGTACACGCCTACTCTTTTTCTTTTCTTTTTTTGAAGATCACCATTAGAATGGAATGTTATTGAATAGATAGTTATTCAACTTACTTTGTATATAAGCCGATAAAACCATGCGAACGAAAGAACTCTAATGCGAAAGTACATGTTAACCAAATAGCTCATCATATTCATAGAGACCTGGCCACGGTCGTTTATAGCTTTTAGATTGGTTATAATAAGTATTCGCCATTTTTAAGAAATTGCAAAAGGGGTTAGTACACAGGGCGCGGGGTACTTTTTTTTTTTTTTTTTGAAGTATCACCATTAGATTGGAATGTTACTTAATAGATTGGTTATTCAAGTTACGTTGTTTATAACCCAATAAAATCATGCAATCAAATGAACTTTCATTCGAATGTACATATAAACCAAATAGCTCAACATATTCACAAATAGCCATTGCCATAGCCATAATATCAAGTCGGGTGTTGAAATCATGGCTAAGGGGTTGATTAATCTTTTATGTAGGTTTAGAGAGCCCTGCCACGGTCGTTTATAGCATTTAGATTGGTTATAATTAGTATTCATCATTTTTAAGAAAATGCCAAAGGGGTTAGTACACAGGATGAGGGATACTTTTTTATATTTAAGTTTCACCATTAGATTGGAATGTTACTGAATAGATGAGTTATTCAAGTTACGTTGTTTATAATCCAATAAAACCATGCAAATGAATGAACATTCATTCGAATGTACATATAGCCAAATAGCTCCACATATTTACTCATAGACCTTGCCATGACCCTAATATCAAATCGGTGTGTTGATAACAAGGCTAAGGGGTTGGTAAATCTTTTATGTGGGTTTAGAGACCTGGCCACGATGGTTTATAGCTTTAAGATTGGTTATAATCAGTATTCGTCATTTTTAAGAACATGCCAAAGGGGTTAGTACACAGGACGGGGGGAACTCTTTTTTTTTGAACTATCACCATTTGATTGGAATGTTACTAAATAGATGGGTTATTCAAGATACGTTGTTTATAACCCAATAAAACAATGCAAACAAATGAACTTTCATTCAGATGTACATATAAGCCAAATAGCTCAACATATTCACTTATAGACCTTGCCATGACCATGATATCAAATTGGTGTGTTGAAATCAAGGCTAAGGAGTTGGTAAATTTTTTATATGGGTTTAGAGAGCCCTGCCACGGTCTTTTTTAGCCTTTAGATAGCTTATAATCAGTATTCGTCATTTTTAGGAACATGCCAAAAGGGTTAGTACACAGGACGTGGGGAACTATATATTTTTTTTGAAGTATCACCATTTGATTGGAATGTTACTGAATAGATGAGTTATTCAAGATACGTTGTTTATAACACAATAAAACAATGCAAACAAATGAACTTTCATTCGGATGTATATATAAGCCAAATAGCTCAACATATTCACTTATAGACCTTGCCATGACCATAATATCAAATCGCTGTGTTGAAATCAAGGCTAAAGGGTTGGTAAATCTTTTATGTGGGTTTAGAGAGCCTGCCATGGTTGTTTATAGCCTTTAGATATCTTATAATCAGTATTCGTCATTTTTAAGAAATTGCAAAAGGGGTTAGTACACAAGACGAGGGGTACTTTTTTATATTTAAGTTTCACCATTAGATTGGAATGTTACTGAATAGATGGGTTAGTCAAGTTACGTTGTTTATAATCCAATAAAACTATGCAAATGAATGAACATTCATTCGAATGTACATATAGCCAAATAGCTCCACATATTTACTCATAGACCTTGCCATGGCCCTAATATCAAATCGGTGTGTTGATAACAAGGCTAAGGGGTTGGTAAACCTTTTATGTGGGTTTAGAGACCTGGCCACGATGGTTTATAGCTTTAAGATTGGTTATAATCAGTATTCGTCATTTTTAAGAACATGCCAAAGGTGTTATAGTACACAGGACGGGGGGAACTATTTTTTTTTTGAAGTATCACCATTTGATTGGAATGTTACTAAATAGATGAGTTATTCAAGATACGTTATTTATAACCTAATAAAACAATGCAAACAAATGAACTTTCATTCAGATGTACATATAAGCCAAATAGCTCAACATATTCACTTATAGACCTTGCCATGACTATGATATCAAATTGGTGTGTTGAAATAGAGGCTAAGGACTTGGTAAATCTTTTATATGGGTTTAGAGAGCCCTGCCACGGTCGTTTATAGCCTTTAGATAGCTTATAATCAGCATTCGTCATTTTTAGGAACATGCGAAAGGGGTTAGTACACAGGACGTGGGGAACTATATTTTTTTTTTGAAGTATCACCATTTGATTGGAATGTTACTGAATAGATGGGTTATTCAAGTTACGTTTTTTATAATCCAATAAAACCATGCAAATGAATGAACATTCATTCGAATGTACATATAGCCAAATAGCTCCACATATTTACTCATAGACCTTGCCATGGCCCTAATATCAAATCGGTGTGTTGAAAACAAGGCTAAGGGGGTGGTAAATCTTTTATGTGGGTTTAGAGACCTTGCCACAGTCGTTTATAGCTTTTAGATTGGTTATAATAAGTATTCGCCATTTTTAAGAAATTGCAAAAGGGGTTAGTACACAGGGCGCGGGGTACTCTTTTTTTTTTTGAAGTATCACCATTAGATTGGAATGTTACTTAATAGATTGGTTATTCAAGTTACGTTGTTTATAACCCAATAAAATCATGCAATCAAATGAACTTTCATTCGAATGTACATATAAACCAAATAGCTCAACATATTCACAAATAGCCATTGCCATAGCCATAATACCAAGTCGGTGTGTTGAAATCATGGCTAAGGGGTTGATTAATCTTTTATGTAGGTTTAGAGAGCCCTGCCACGGTCGTTTATAGCATTTAGATTGGTTATAATCAGTATTCATCATTTTTAAGAAAATGCCAAAGGGGTTAGTACACAGGATGAGGGGTACTTTTTTATATTTAAGTTTCACCATTAGATTGGAATGTTGCTGAATAGATGGGTTATTCAAGTTACGTTGTTTATAATCCAATAAAACCATGCAAATGAATGAACATTCATTCGAATGTACATATTGCCAAATAGTTCCACATATTTACTCATAGACCTTGCCATGACCATAATATCAAATCGGTGTGTTGATAACAAGGCTAAGGGGTTGGTAAATCTTTTATGTGGGTTTAGATACCTGGCCACGATGGTTTATAGCTTTAAGATTGGTTATAATCAGTATTCGTCATTTTTAAGAACATGCCAAAGGGGTTAGTACACAGGACGGGGGGAACTCTTTTTTTTTTGAACTATCACCATTTGATTAGAATGTTACTAAATAGATGGGTTATTCAAGATACGTTGTTTATAACCCAATAAAACAATGCAAACAAATGAACTTTCATTCAGATGTACATATAAGCCAAATAGCTCAACATATTCACTTATAGACCTTGCCATGACCATGATATCAAATTGGTGTGTTGAAATCAAGGCTAAGGAGTTGGTAAATCTTTTACATGGGTTTAGAGAGCCCTGCCACAGTCTTTTTTAGCCTTTAGATAGCTTATAATCACTATTCATCATTTTTAGGAACAAGCCAAAGGGGTTAGTACACAGGAGGTGGGGAACTATATTTTTTTTTGAAGTATCACCATTTGATTGGAATGTTACTGAATTGATGAGTTATTCAAGATACGTTGTTTATAACCCAATAAAACAATGCAAACAAATGAACTTTCATTCGGATGTACATATAAGCCAAATAGCTCAACATATTCACTTATAGACCTTGCCATGACCATAATATCAAATCGGTGTGTTGAAATCAAGCCTAAGGGGTTGGTAAATCTTTTATGTGGGTTTAGAGAGCCTGCCATGGTCGTTTATAGCCTTTAGATAGCTTATAATCAATATTCGTCATTTTTAAGAAATTGCAAAAGGGGTTAGTACACAGGTCAAGGGGTACTCTTCTTCTTTTTTTTTTTGAAGTATCACCATTAGATTGGAGTGTTACTTAATAGATGGGTTATTCAAGTTACGTTGTTTATAACCCCATAAAATCATGCAAACAAATGAATTTTCATTCGAATGTACATATAAACCAAATAGCTCAACATATTCACTCATAGCCATTTCCATAGCCATAATATCAAATCGGTATGTTGAAAACATGGCTAAGGGGTTGATTAATCTTTTATGTAGGTTTAGAGAGCCCTGCCACGGTCGTTTTAGCATTTAGATTGGTTATAATCAGTATTCATCATTTTTAAGAAAATGCCAAAGGGGTTAGTACACAGGACGAGGGGTACTTTTTTATATTTAAGTTTCACCATTAGATTGGAATATTACTGAATAGATGGGTTATTCAAGTTACGTTGTTTATAATCCAATAAAACCATGCAAATGAATGAACATTCATTCGAATGTACATATAGCCAAATAGCTCCACATATTTACTCATAGACCTTGCCATGACCCTAATATAAAATCGGTGTGTTGATAACAAGGCTAAGGGGTTGGTAAATCTTTTATGTGGGTTTAGAGACCTAGCCACGATCGTTTATAGATTTAAGATTGGTTATTATCAGTATTCGTCATTTTTAAGAACATGCCAAAGGGGTTAGTACACAGGAAGGGGGGAACTCTTTTTTTTTTTTTTTGAAGTATCACCATTTGATTGGAATGTTTTACTAAATAGATGAGTTATTCAAGATACGTTGTTTATAACCCAATAAAACAATGCAAACAAATGAACTTTCATTCAGATGTACATATAAGCCAAATAGCTCAACATATTCACTTATAGACTTTTCCATGACCATAATATCAAATTGGTGTGTTGAAATCAAGGCTAAGGGGTTGGTAAATCTTTTATATTGGTTTAAAGAGCCCTGCCACAATCGTTTAAAGCCTTTAGATCACTTATAATCAGTATTCGTCTTTTTTAGGAACATGCCAAAGGGGTTAGTACACAGGACGGGGGGAACTTTTTTTTTTTGAAGTATCACCATTTGATTGGAATGTTACTAAGTAGATGTGTTATTCCAGATACGTTGTTTATAACCCAATAAAACAATACAAACAAATGAACTTTCATTCAGATGTACATATAAGCCAAATGGCTCAACATATTCACTTATAGACCTTGCCATGACCATAATATCAAATTGGTGTGTTGAAATCAAGGCTAAGGGGTTGGTAAATCTTTTATGTGGGTTTAGAGAGCCTGCCACGGTCGTTTATAGCCTTTAGATAGCTTATAATCATTATTCGTCATTTTTAAGAAATTGCAAAAGCGGTTAGTACACAGGGCGCGGGGTACTCTTTTTTTTTTGAAGTATCACCATTAGATTGGAATGTTACTTAATAGATGGGTTATTCAAGTTACTTTGTTTATAACCCAATAAAATCATGCAAACAAATAAACTTTCATTCAAATGTCCATATAAACCAAATAGCTCAAAATATTCACTCATAGCCATTGCCATAGCCATAATATCAAATAGATGTATTGAAAACAACGCTAAGGGGTTGGTAAATCTTTTATGTGGGTTTAGAGACCTGGCCACGATCGTTTATAGCTTTAAGATTGGTTATAATCAGTATTTGTCATTTTTAAGAACATGCCAAAGGGGTTAGTACACAGGACGGGGGGAACTATTTTTTTTTTTTTGAAGTATCACCATTTGATTGGAATGTTACTAAATAGATTAGTTATTCAAGATACGTTGTTTATAACCCAATAAAACAATGCAAACAAATTAACTTTCATTCGGGTGTACATATAAGCCAAATAGCTCAACATATTCACTTATAGACTTTGCCATGACCATAATATTAAATTGAAATCAAGGCTAAGGGGTTGGTAAATTTTTAATATGGGTTTAGAGAGCTCTGCCACGATCGTTTATAGCCTTTAGATAGCTTATAATCAGTATTTGTCATTTTTAGGAACATGCCAAAGGGGTTAGTACACAGGACGGGGGGAACTTTTTTTTTTTTTGAAGTATCACCATTTGATTGGAATGTTACTAAATAAATGGGTTATTCCAGATACGTTGTTTATAACCCAATAAAACAATACAAACAAATGAACTTTCATTCAGATGTACATATAAGCCAAATAACTCAACGTATTCACTTATAGACTTTGCCATGACCATAATATCAAATTGGTGTGTAGAAATCAAGGCTAAGGGGTTGGTAAATCTTTTATGTTGGTTTAGAGAGCCTGCCACGGTCGTTTATAGCCTTTAGATAGCTTATAATCAATATTCGTCATTTTTAAGAAATTGCAAAAGGGGTTAGTACACAGGTCGCGGGGTACTCTTTTTTTTTTTGAAGTATCACCATTAGATTGGAATGTTACTTAATAGATGGGTTATTCAAGTTACGTTGTTTATAACCCAATAAAATCATGCAAACAAATGAACTTTCATTCGAATGTACATATAAACCAAATAGCTCAACATATTAACTCATAGCCATTTCCATTGCCATAATATCAAATCGGTGTGTTGAAAACATGGCTAAGGGGTTGGTAAATCATTTATGTAGGTTTAGAGAGCCCTGCCACGGTCGTTTATAGCTTTTAGATTGGTTATAATCAATATTTATCGTTTTTAAGAAAATGCCAAAGGGGTTAGTACACAGGACGAGGGGTACTTTTTTTATATTTAATTATCACCATTAGATTGGAATGTTACTGAATAGATGGTTTATTCAAGTTACGTTGTTTATAATCCAATAAAACCATGCAAATGAATGAACATTCTTTCGAATGTACATATAGCCAAATAGCTCCACATATATACTCATAGACCTTGCCATGGCCCTAATATCAAATCGGTGTGTTGATAACAAGGCTAAGGGGTTGGTAAATCTTTTATGTGGGTTTAGAGACCTGGCCACGATCGTTTATAGCTTTAAGATTGGTTATAATCAGTATTCGTCATTTTTAAGAACATGCCAAAGGTGTTATAGTACACAGGACGGGGGGAAATATTTTTTTTTTGAAGTATCACCATTTGATTGGAATGTTACTAAATAGATGAGTTATTCAAGATACGTTGTTTATAACCCAATAAAACAATGCAAACAAATGAACTTTCATTCAGATGTACATATAAGCCAAATAGCTCAACATATTCACTTATAGACCTTGCCATGACCATGATATCAAATTGGTGTGTTGAAATCAAGGCTAAGGAGTTGGTAAATCTTTTATATGGGTTTAGAGAGCTTGCCACGGTCGTTTATAGCCTTTAGATAACTTATAATCAGTATTCGTCATTTTTAAGAAATTGCAAAAGGGGTTAGTACACAGCACGTGGGGAACTATATTTTTTTTGAAGTATCACCATTTGATTGGAATGTTACAGAATAGATGGGTTATTCAAGATACGTTGTTTATAACCCAATAAAAAAATGCAAACAAATGAACTTTCATTCGGATGTACATATAAGCCAAATAGCTCAACATATTCACTTATAGACCTTGCCATGACCATAATATCAAATTGGTGTGTTGAAATCAAGGCTAAGGGGTTGATAAATCTTTTATGTGGGTTTAGAGAGCCTGCCATGGTCGTTTATAGCCTTTAGATAGCTTATAATCAGTATTCGTCATTTTTAAGATATTGCAAAAGGGGTTAGTACACAGGGCAAGGGGTACTCTTTTTTTTTTTTGAAGTATCACCATTAGATTGGAGTGTTACTTAGTAATGGGTTATTTAAGTTACGTTGTTTATAACCCCATAAAGTCATGCAAACAAATGAACTTTCATTCGAATGTACATATAAACCAAACAGCTCAATATATTCACTCATAGCCATTTCCATAGCCATAATATCAAATCGGTGTGTTGAAAACATGGCTAAGGGGTTGATTAATCTTTTATGTAGGTTTAGAGAGCCCTGCCACGGTCGTTTATAGCATTTAGATTGGTTATAATCAGTATTCATCGTTTTTAAGAAAATGCCAAAGGGGTTAGTACACAGGACGAGGGGTACTTTTTTATATTTAAGGTTCACCATTAGATTGGTATGTTACTGAATAGATGGGTTATTCAAGTTACGTTGTTTATAATCCAATAAAACCATGCAAATGAATGAACATTCATTCGAATGTACATATAGCCAAATAGCTCCACATATTTACTCATAGACCTTGCCATGGCCCTAATATCAAATCGGTGTGTTGATAACAAGGCTAAGGGGTTGGTAAACCTTTTATGTGGGTTTAGAGACCTGGCCACGATGGTTTATAGCTTTAAGATTGGTTATAATCAGTATTCGTCATTTTTAAGAACATGCCAAAGGTGTTATAGTACACAGGACGGGGGGAACTCTTTTTTTTTTTTTTTTTTGAAGTATCACCATTTGATTGGAATGTTACTAAATAGATGAGTATTCAAGATACGTTAGTTATAACCCAATAAAACAATGCAAACAAATGAACTTTCATTCAGATGTACATATAAGCCAAATAGCTCAACATATTCACTTATAGACCTTGCCATGACCATGATATCAAATTGGTGTGTTGAAATCAAGGCTAAGGAGTTGGTAAATCTTTTATATGGGTTTAGAGAGCTTGCCACGGTCGTTTATAGCCTTTAGATAACTTATAATCAGTATTCGTCATTTTTAAGAAATTGCAAAAGGGGTTAGTACACAGGGCAAGGGGTACTCTTTTTTTTTTTTTTTTTTGAAGTATCACCATTAGATTGGAGTGTTACTTAGTAGATGGGTTATTTAAGTTACGTTGTTTATAACCCCATAAAGTCATGCAAACAAATGAACTTTCATTCGAATGTACATATAAACCAAATAGCTCAACATATTCACTCATAGCCATTTCCATAGCCATAATATCAAATCGGTGTGTTAAAAACATGGCTAAGGGGTTGGTAAATATTTTATGTAGGTTTAGAGAGTCCTGCCACTATCGTTTATAGCTTTTAGATTGGTTATAATCAGTATTCGTCGTTTTTAAGAAAATGCCAAAGGTGTAAGTACACAGGACGAGGGGTACTTTTTTTATATTTAAGTATCACCATTAGATTGGAATGTTACTAAGTAGATGGGTTATTCAAGTTACGTTGTTTATAATCCAATAAAACCATGCAAATGAATGAACATTCATTCGAATGTACATATAGCCAAATAGCTCCACATATTTACTCATAGACCTTGCCATGGCCCTAATATCAAATCAGTGTGTTGAAAACAAGGCTAAGGGGGTGGTAAATCTTTTATGTGGGTTTAGAGACCTTGCCACGGTCGTTTATAGCTTTTAGATTGGTTATAATAAGTATTCGCCATTTTTAAGAAATTGCAAAAGGGATTAGTACACAGGGCGCGGGGTACTCTTTTTTTTTTTTGAAGTATCACCATTAGATTGGAGTGTTACTTAATAGATGGGTTATTCAAGTTACGTTGTTTATAACCCAATAAAATCATGCAATCAAATGAACTTTCATTCGAATGTACATATAAACCAAATAGCTCAACATATTCACTCATAGCCATTGCCATAGCCATAATATCAAATCGGTGTGTTGAAGACATGGCTAAGGGGTTGATTAATCTTTTATGTAGGTTTAGAGAGCCCTGCCACGGTCGTTTATAGCATTTAGATTGGTTATAATCAGTATTCATCGTTTTTAAGAAAATGCCAAAGGGGTTAGTACACATGACGAGGGGTACTTTATTATATTTAAGTTTCACCATTAGATTGGAATGTTACTGAATAGATGGGTTATTCAAGTTACGTTGTTTATAATCCAATAAAACCATGAAAATGAATGAACATTCATTCGAATGTACATATAGCCAAATAGCTCCACATATTTACTCATAGACCTTGCCATGACCCTAATATCAAATCAGTGTGTTGATAACAAGGCTAAGGGGTTGGTAAATCTTTTATGTTGGTTTAGAGACCTAGCCACGATCGTTTATAGCTTTAAGATTGGTTATAATCAGTATTCGTCATTTTTAAGAACATGCCAAAGGTGTTATAGTACACAGGACGGGGGGAACTCTTTTTTTTTTTTTTTTTTGAAGTATCACCATTTGATTGGAATGTTACTAAATAGATGAGTTATTCAAGATACGTTGTTTATAACCCAATAAAACAATGCAAACAAATGAACTTTCATTCAGATGTACATATAAGCCAAATGGCTCAACATATTCACTTATAGACCTTGCCATGACCATGATATCAAATTGGTGTGTTGAAATCAAGCCTAAGGAGTTGGTAAATCTTTTATATGGGTTTAGATAGCCCTGCCACGGTCGTTTATAGCCTTTAGATAACTTATAATCAGTATTCGTCATTTTTAGGAACATGCCAAAGAGGTTAGTACACAGGACGTGGGGAACTTTATATTTTTTTTGAAGTATCACCATTTGATTGGAATGTTACTGAATAGATGGGTTATTCAAGATACGTTGTTTATAACCCAATAAAACAATGCAAACAAATGAACTTTCATTCGGATGTACATATAAGCCAAATAGCTCAACATATTCACTTATAGACCTTGCCATGACCATAATATCAAATTGGTGTGTTGAAATCAAGGCTAAGGGGTTGGTAAATCTTTTATGTGGGTTTAGAGAGCCTGTCATGGTCGTTTATAGCCTTTAGATAGCTTATAATCAGTATTCGTCATTTTTAAGATATTGCAAAAGGGGTTAGTACACAGGGCAAGGGGTACACTTTTTTTTTTTTTTGAAGTATCACCATTAGATTGGAGTGTTACTTAATAGATGGGTTATTCAAGTTACGTTGTTTATAACCCCATAAAATCATGCAAACAAATGAACTTTCATTCGAATGTACATATAAACCAAATAGCTCAACATATTCACTCATAGCCATTTCCATAGCCATAATATCACGGTGTGTTGAAAACATGGCTAAGGGGTTGATTAATCTTTTATGTAGGTTTAGAGAGCCCTGCCACGGTCGTTTATAGCATTTAGATTGGTTATAATCAGTATTTATCGTTTTTAAGAAAATGCCAAAGGGGTTAGTACACGGGACGAGGGGTACTTTTTTATATTTAAGTTTCACCATTAGATTGGTATGTTACTGAATAGATGGGTTATTCAAGTTACGTTGTTTATAATCCAATAAAACCATGCAAATGAATGAACATTCATTCGAATGTACATATAGCCAAATAGCTCCACATATTTACTCATAGACCTTGCCATTGCCATGGCCCTAATATCAAATCGGTGTGTTGATAACAATGCTAAGGGGTTGGTAAACCTTTTATGTGGGTTTAGAGACCTGGCCACGATGATTTATAGCTTTAAAATTGGTTATAATCAGTATTCGTCATTTTTAAGAACATGCCAAAGGTGTTATAGTACACAGGACGGGGGGAACTCTTTTTTTTTTTTTGAAGTATCACCATTTGATTGGAATGTTACTAAATAGATGAGTTATTCAAGATACGTTGTTTATAACCCAATAAAACAATGCAAACAAATGAACTTTCATTCAGATGTACATATAAGCCAAATGGCTCAACATATTCACTTATAGACCTTGCCATGACCATGATATCAAATTGGTGTGTTGAAATCAAGGCTAAGGAGTTGGTAAATCTTTTATATGGGTTTAGAGAGCCCTGCCACGGTCGTTTATAGCCTTTAGATAGCTTATAATCAGTATTCGTCATTTTTAGGAACATGCCAAAGGGGTTAGTACACAGGACGTGGGGAACTATATATTTTTTTGAAGTATCACCATTTGATTGGAATGTTACTGAATAGATGGGTTATTCAAGATACGTTGTTTATAACCCAATAAAACAATGCAAACAAATGAACTTTCATTCGGATGTACATATAAGCCAAATAGCTCAACATATTCACTTATAGACCTTGCCATGACCATAATATCAAATTGGTGTGTTGAAATCAAGGCTAAGGGGTTGGTAAATCTTTTTTGTGGGTTTAGAGAGCCTGCCATGGTCGTTTATAGCCTTTAGATAGCTTATAATCAGTATTCATCATTTTTAAGATATTGCAAAAGGGGTTAGTACACAGGGCAAGGGGTACTCTTTTTTTTTTTTTGAAGTATCACCATTAGATTGGAGTGTTACTTAATAGATGGGTTATTCAAGTTACGTTGTTTATAACCCCATAAAATCATGCAAACAAATGAACTTTCATTCGAATGTACATATAAACCAAATAGCTCAACATATTCACTCATAGCCATTTCCATAGCCATAATATCACGGTGTGTTGAAAACATGGCTAAGGGGTTGATTAATCTTTATGTAGGTTTAGAGAGCCCTGCCACGGTCGTTTATAGCATTTAGATTGGTTATAATCAGTATTCATCGTTTTTAAGAAAATGCCAAAGGGGTTAGTACACAGGACGAGGGGTACTTTTTTATATTTAAGTTTCACCATTAGATTGGTATGTTACTGAATAGATGTGTTATTCAAGTTACGTTGTTTATAATCCAATAAAACCATGCAAATGAATGAACATTCATTCGAATGTACTTATAGCCAAATAGCTCCACATATTTACTCATAGACTTTGCCATGGCCCTAATATCAAATCAGTGTGTTGATAACAATGCTAAGGGGTTGGTAAACCTTTTATGTGGGTTTAGAGACCTGGCCACGATGATTTATAGCTTTAAGATTGGTTATAATCAGTATTCGTCATTTTTAAGAACATGCCAAAGGTGTTATAGTACACAGGACGGGGGGAACTCTTTTTTTTTTTTTTGAAGTATCACCATTTGATTGGAATGTTACTAAATAGATGAGTTATTCAAGATACGTTGTTTATAACCCAATAAAACAATGCAAACAAATGAACTTTCATTCAGATGTACATATAAGCCAAATGGGTCAACATATTCACTTATAGACCTTGCCATGACCATGATATCAAATGGTGTGTTGAAATCAAGGCTAAGGAGTTGGTAAATCTTTTATATGGGTTTAGAGAGCCCTGCCACGGTCGTTTATAGCCTTTAGATAGCTTATAATCAGTATTCGTCATTTTTAGGAACATGCCAAAGGGGTTAGTACACAGGATGTGGGGAACTATATATTTTTTTTGAAGTATCACCATTTGATTGGAATGTTACTAAATAGATAAGTTATTCAAGATACGTTGTTTATAACCCAATAAAACAATGCAAACAAATGAACTTTCATTCAGATGTACATATAAGCCAAATAGCTCAACATATTCACTTATAGACCTTGCCATGACCATGATATCAAATTGGTGTGTTGAAATCAAGGCTAAGGAGTTGGTAAATCTTTTATATGGGTTTAGAGAGCTTGCCACGGTCGTTTATAGCCTTTAGATAACTTATAATCAGTATTCGTCATTTTTAAGAAATTGCAATAGGGGTTAGTACACAGGGCAAGGGGTACTGTTTTTTTTTTTTTTGAAGTATCACCATTAGATTGGAGTGTTACTTAGTAGATGGGTTATTTAATTTACGTTGTTTATAACCCCATAAAGTCATGCAAACAAATGAACTTTCATTCGAATGTACATATAAACCAAATAGCTCAACATATTCACTCATAGCCATTTCCATAGCCATAATATCAAATCGGTGTGTTAAAAACATGGCTAAGGGGTTGGTAAATCTTTTATGTAGGTTTAGAGAGCCTTGCCACTGTCGTTTATAGCTTTTAGATTGGTTATAATCAGTATTCGTCGTTTTTAAGAAAATGCCAAAGGGGTAAGTACACAGGACGAGGGGTACTTTTTTTTATATTTAAGTATCACCATTAGATTGGAATGTTACTAAGTAGATGGGTTATTCAAGTTACGTTGTTTATAATCCAATAAAACCATGCAAATGAATGAACATTCATTCGAATGTACATATAGCCAAATAGCTCCACATATTTACTCATAGACCTTGCCATGGCCCTAATATCAAATCGGTGTGTTGAAAACAAGGCTAAGGGGGTGGTAAATCTTTTATGTGGGTTTAGAGACCTTGACACGGTCGTTTATAGCTTTTAGATTGGTTATAATAAGTATTCGCCATTTTTAAGAAATTGCAAAAGGGATTAGTACACAGGGCGCGGGGTACTCTTTTTTTTTTTTTTTGAAGTATCACCATTAGATTGGAATGTTACTTAATAGATTGGTTATTCAAGTTACGTTGTTTATAACCCAATAAAATCATGCAATCAAATGAACTTTCATTCGAATGTACATATAAACCAAATAGCTCAACATATTCACTCATAGCCATTGCCATAGCCATAATATCAAATCGGTGTGTTGAAGACATGGCTAAGGGGTTGATTAATCTTTTATGTAGGTTTAGAGAGCCCTGCCACGGTCGTTTATAGCATTGAGATTGGTTATAATCAGTATTCATCGTTTTTAAGAAAATGCCAAAGGGTTTAGTACACAGGACGAGGGGTACTTTTTTATATTTAAGTTTCACCATTAGATTGGAATGTTACTGAATAGATGGGTTATTCAAGTTACGTTGTTTATAATCCAATAAAACCATGAAAATGAATGAACATTCATTCGAATGTACATATAGCCAAATAGCTCCACATATTTACTCATAGAGCTTGCCATGGCCATAATATCAAATCAGTGTGTTGATAACAAGGCTAAGGGGTTGGTAAATCTTTTATGTGGGTTTAGAGACTTAGCCACGATCGTTTATAGCTTTAAGATTGGTTATAATCAGTATTCGTCATTTTTAAGAACATGCCAAAGGTGTTATAGTACACAGGACGGGGGGAACTATTTTTTTTTTTGAAGTATCACCATTTGATTGGAATGTTACTAAATAGATGAGTTATTCAAGATACGTTGTTTATAACCGAATAAAACAATGCAAACAAATGAACTTTCATTCAGATGTACATATAAGCCAAATAGCTCAACATATTCCCTTATAGACCTTGCCATGACCATGATATCAAATTGGTGTGTTGAAATCAAGGCTAAGGAGTTGGTAAATCTTTTATATGGGTTTAGAGAGCCCTGCCACGGTCGTTTATAGCCTTTAGATAGCTTATAATCAGTATTCGTCATTTTTAGGAACATGCCAAAGGGGTTAGTACACAGGACGTGGGGAACTATATATTTTTTTTTGAAGTATCACCATTTGATTGGAATGTTACTGAATAGATGGGTTATTCAAGATACGTTGTTTATAACCCAATAAAACAATGCAAACAAATGAACTTTCATTCGGATGTACATATAAGCCAAATAGCTCAACATATTCACTTATAGACCTTGCCATGACCATAATATCAAATTGGTGTGTTGAAATCAAGGCTAAGGGGTTGGTAAATCTTTTATGTAGGTTTAGAGAGCCTGCCATGGTCGTTTATAGCCTTTAGATAGCTTATAATCAGTATTCGTCATTTTTAAGAAATTGCAAAAGGGGGTTAGTACACAGGGCTATCACCATTAGATTGGAGTGTTACTTAATAGATGGGTTATTCAAGTTACGTTGTTTATAACCCCATAAAATCATGCAAACAAATGAACTTTCATTCGAATGTACATATAGCCAAATAGCTCAACATATTCACTCATAGCCATTTCCATAGCCATAATATCAAATCGGTGTGTTGAAAACATGGCTAAGGGGTTGATTAATCTTTTATGTAGGTTTAAAAAGCCCTGCCACGGTCGTTTATAGCATTTAAATTGGTTATATTCAGTATTCATCGTTTTTAAGAAAATGCCAAAGGGGTTAGTACACAGGACGAGGGGTACTTTTTTATATTTAACTTTCACCATTAAATTGGAATGTTACTGAATAGATGGGTTATTCAAGTTACGTTGTTTATAATCTAATAAAACAATGCAAATGAATGAACATTCATTCGAATGTACATATAGCCAAATAGCTCCACATATTCACTCATAGACCTTGCCATGGTCCTAATATCAAATCGGTGTGTTGATAACAAGGCAAAGGGGTTGGTAAATCTTTTATGTGGGTTTAGAGACCTAGCCACGATCGTTTATAGCTTTAAGATTGGTTATAATCAGTATTCATCATTTTTAAGAACATGCCAAAGGTGTTATAGTACACAGGACGGGGGGAACTCTTTTTTTTTTTTTGAAGTATCACCATTTGATTGGAATGTTACTAAATAGATGAGTTATTCAAGATACGTTGTTTATAACCCAATAAAACAATGCAAACAAATGAACTTTCATTCAGATGTACATATAAGCCAAATAGCTCAACATATTCACTTATAGACCTTGCCATGACCATGATATCAAATTGGTGTGTTGAAATCAAGGCTAAGGAGTTGGTAAATCTTTTATATGGGTTTAGAGAGCTTGCCACGGTCGTTTATAGCCTTTAGATAACTTATAATCAGTATTCGTCATTTTTAAGAAATTGCAAAAGGGGTTAGTACACAGGGCAAGGGGTACTCTTCTACTTTTTTTTTTTTGAAGTATCACCATTAGATTGGAGTGTTACTTAGTAGATGGGTTATTTAAGTTACGTTGTTTATAACCCCATAAAGTCATGCAAACAAATGAACTTTCATTCGAATGTACATATAAACCAAATAGCTCAACATATTCACTCATAGCCATTTCCATAGCCATAATATCAAATCGGTGTGTTAAAAACATGGCTAAGGGGTTGGTAAATCTTTTATGTAGGTTTAGAGAGCCCTGCCACTGTCGTTTATAGCTTTTAGATTGGTTATAATCAGTATTCGTCGTTTTTAAGAAAATGCCAAAGGGGTAAGTACACAGGACGAGGGGTACTTTTTTTATATTTAAGTATCACCATTATATTGGAATGTTACTAAGTAGATGGGTTATTCAAGTTACGTTGTTTATAACCCTATAAAACAATGCAAACAAATGAACTTTTATTCAGATGTACATATAAGCCAATTAGCTCAACATATTCACTTCTAGACCTTGCCAAGACCATAATATCGAATTGGTGTGTTGAAATCAAGGCTAAGGGGTCGTTAAATCTTTTATGTGGGTTTAGAGAGCCTGCCACGATCGTTTATAGCCTTTAGATAGCTTATAATCAGTATTCGTCATTTTTTGGAACATGCTAAAGGGGTTAGTACACAGGACGAGGGGAACTTTTTTTTTTTTTTTGAAGTATCACCATTTGATTGGAATTTTCCTAAATAGATGGGTTATTCAAGATACGTTGTTTATAACCCTATAAAACAATGCAAACAAATGAACTTTCATTCAGATGTACATATAAGCCAAATAGCTCAACATATTCACTCATAGCCATTTCCATAGCCATAATATCAAATCGGTGTGTTAAAAACATGGCTAAGGGGTTGGTAAATCTTTTATGTAGGTTTAGAGAGCCCTGCCACTGTCGTTTATAGCTTTTAGATTGGTTATAATCAGTATTCGTCGTTTTTAAGAAAATGCCAAAGAGGTAAGTACACAGGACGAGGGGTACTTTTTTTATATTTAAGTATCACCATTAGATTGGAATGTTACTAAGTAGATGGGTTACTCAAGTTACGTTGTTTATAATCCAATAAAACCATGCAAATGAATGAACATTCATTCGAATGTACATATAGCCAAATAGCTCCACATATTTACTCATAGACCTTGCCATGGCCCTAATATCAAATCGGTGTGTTGAAAACAAGGCTAAGGGGGTGGTAAATCTTTTATGTGGGTTTAGAGACCTTGCCACGGTCGTTTATAGCTTTTAGGTTGGTTATAATAAGTATTCGCCATTTTTAAGAAATTGCAAAAGGGGTTAGTACACAGGGCGCGGGGTACTCTTTTTTTTTTTTTTTTTTGAAGTATCACCATTAGATTGGAATGTTACTTAATAGATTGGTTATTCAAGTTACGTTGTTTATAACCCAATAAAATCATGCAATCAAATGAACTTTCATTCGAATATACATATAAACCAAATAGCTCAACATATTCACTCATAGCCATTGCCATAGCCATAATATCAAATCGGTGTGTTGAAGACATGGCTAAGGGGTTGATTAATCTTTTATGTAGGTTTAGAGAGCCCTGCCACGGTCGTTTATAGCATTTAGATTGGTTATAATCAGTATTAATCGTTTTTAAGAAAATGTAAAAGGGGTTAGTACACAGGACGAGGGGTACTTTTTTATATTTAAGTTTCACCATTAGATTGGAATGTTACTTAATAGATGGGTTATTCAAGTTACTTTGTTTATAACCCAATAAAATCATGCAAACTAATAAACTTTCATTCGAATGTACATATAAACCAAATAGCTCAAAATATTCTATCATAGCCATTGCCATAGCCATAATATCAAATCGATGTATTGAAAACAAGGCTAAGGGGTTGGTAAATCTTTTATGTGGGTTTAGAGACCTGGCCACGATCGTTTATAGCTTTAAGATTGGTTATAATCAGTATTTGTCATTTTTAAGAAATGTCAAAGGGGTTAGTACACAGGACGGGGGGAACTATTTTTTTTTTGAAGTATCACCATTTGATTGGAATGTTACTAAATAGATGGGTTATTCAAGATACGTTGTTTATAACCTAATAAAACAATGCAAACAAATGAACTTTCATTCAAGTGTACATATAAGCCGAATAGCTCAACATATTCACTTATAGACTTTGCCATGACCATAATATCAAATTGGTGTGTTGAAATCATGACTAAGGGGTTTGTAAATTTTTAATATGGGTTTAGAGAGCCCTGCCACGATCGTTTATAGCCTTTAGATAGCTTATAATCAGTATTCGTCATTTTTAGGAACATGCCAAAGGGGTTAGTACACTGGACGGGGGGAACTTTTTTTTTATTTTTTTGAAGTATCACCATTTGATTGGAATGTTACTAAATAGATGGGTTATTCCAGATACGTTGTTTATAACCCAATAAAACAATGCAAACCAATGAACTTTCATTCAGATGTACATATAAGCCAAATAACTCAACGTATTCACTTATAAACTTTGCCATGACCATAATATCAAATAGGTGTGTAGAAATCAAGGATAAGGGGTTGGTAAATATTTTATGTAGGTTTAGAGAGCCTACCACAGTCGTTTATAGCCTTTAGATAGCTTATAATAAATATTTTATGTAGGTTTAGACTGCCAACGAGAAGCTTTGAAAGCAGAAAACTTCGCAGCTGAAGCACTGCGTGGGGTAGATGGCCATTCTGAAGTTAAGTCCGATGGACTCACGTACTATAATGACAGAATCTGGATTCCTTTGTTTGGAAATCTCCGTGAGCTCGTGATGGACGAGGCTCACAAGTCAAGATACTCGATGCACCCTGGATCGGATAAAATGTATCAGGACTTGAAGAATCTTTATTGGTGGCCGAATATGAAAGCCGACATTGCTCGATATGTGGCTAAATGCTTAACCTGCTCAAGAGTCAAGATTGAATACCAAAAGCCTTCTGGTTTACTGCAACAACCAAAGATCCCAGAATGGAAATGGGAGGACATCTCCATGGATTTTGTAACAGGACTACCTCATCGATCGAATCAACCGGATGCGATTTGGGTTATCATTGATCGATTAACCAAATCGGCACATTTCATTCCGATGAAGGAAAGTGATAATATGGATAAATTGACAAAACTGTACATCGACAAAATTGTGAAGCTACACGGTGTGCCTAAGACTATCATTTCTGATCGAGATCCTCGATTTACTTCCCGGTTATGGCAATCAATGCAAGAAGCGTTGGGAACCCGACTAGATATGAGTACAGCCTATCACCCACAAACGGATGGTCAATCGGAACGAACCATTCAAACCTTGGAAGATATGCTCCGAGCTTGCGTTCTTGACTTTGGGAAAGATTGGGAGACTCACCTTCCACTGGTGGAGTTCTCTTACAACAATAGCTATCATTCAAGCATCGGTGCAGCACCTTTTGAAGCACTTTATGGCAGAAAATGTAGATCGCCCGTGTGTTGGGCCGAAACGGGTGAGAAAGGACTCACTGGACCGGAAGTCATCCATGATATGACCGAGCGAATTATTCAAATCAGGCAGCGGCTAGCTGCAGCGCGTGATCGACAAAAGAGTTATGCCGACAAACGCCGAAAACCCCTAAAGTTTGAGGTGGGTGACAAAGTATTGTTGAAGGTATCTCCCTGGAAAGGAGTGATACGCTTCGGGAAGCGTGGAAAGTTGAATCCTCGCTACATCGGTCCGTTCGAAATTATTGGGGAAGTAGGCCCGGTGGCCTATCGATTGCAACTCCCTGCAGAACTCGATGGAGTTCACAACGTGTTTCACGTTTCTAACTTAAAGAAATGTCTGGCTGAAGACACCGAAGTAATTCCTTTGGAGGAACTGGAAATTGATGAACATTTGAGATTTATTGAGCAACCGGTAGAAATCATGGGACGCGAGGAGAAAGCCCTCAAACGTAGCAAGATTCCGATCGTCAAGGTGCGATGGAACTCAAGGCGTGGACCTGAATATACTTGGGAACGAGAGGATCAAATGAAGAAAAAGTATCCTCACTTGTTCGAGCAAACGTCCACGGAAACTCAAGGTATGATTTAATTTTGGGGACCAAAATTCCTTTAACAGGAGGAGGATGTGGCGACCCTAAAACTTTTGCTTTCTTTCCCCAGCGACGACAGCCGAGGCTGCAAACGTTACGACGCAAGAATAATTTTCGGGACGAAAATTCCAATTACAAGGGGATGATGTGACATCCGAGAATTTCAAGGTTTACTTCCGTTAGACAATATCCGTTAGTTACGTTATAAGTGTTAACTTAGTAACTAATGCTTAACTAGGCCGAATACGTCCACGACCTTTGGTTGATCACCGAACCCGTCCATATGTGTTATGTGTTCATTTGTTTATTGTCATTATGTGCAATGTGATTTAAATGCATGATTTAATACTATGAATAGCATGACAAATTGTAAATCCTTGATTATGTGACAAACTGTGTGTTTTTGGGTTTCCAGCGAAACTACCGGGCGAAACTATAGTGTCGCCCGGTTAGCCAACCCTCTGACTAACAGAGCCAGTTTCGCTTGGCCAGCGAAACTGACCAGCGAAACTAGCTCCTGTTATATATTAACATAAAACCCTAGAGATCCCATTTTGCCTCTTTTACACAACAAACACACACACTCTTGCTCTCTCACGATTTCTGAAAGGATCCAACTATCATCAGACCATCTAGGAGACCTTACCAGCTAGCACATCATCATCATCAAACCTGTAAGATTCAAGAAACCCTAGTTTGTGCATGTTTTATGTATTTTCAATAAAGTATGATCAAACCTTCATGAAAGTTGTTATGTTTGTATTCTGGATGCTTAGGAATGCTAGATCTATCATAAAGTTGCTAGCTTTACGTGCTAAATTCGCCCATGTTAGAGATCTAGGTAGATCTAGGTCAAAATATGTGAAAATGGACTTTTTGGTGTTTTAGCTGATTTGATGATGGAAATCCATGATTGAGCTGTCAAAGATGATTGTTATGTGTTGGTAAATGATTATCCATGCTAGATGTTAACTTACATGAAGTTTAGAGGCCAACAGATTGATTTTCAGACTTGAAAGTGTGTTTTTGCGACCAGCGAAACTGTATGATCATGTAGCGAAACTAAGTGAATCTTCGTGTAGCGAAACTGTATGATCATGTAGCGAAACTAAGTGTATCTTCATGTAGCGAAACTGTTAGTGTCGCCGTGATTGACCATGCATGCTTGATCAAACGAAACTACCGAGCGAAATTCCCTGAACGAAAGTTCAAACCAGTTTCAAGCGAAACTAGGCTAGCGAAACTGCGTCAGCAGTTTCGAGCGAAACTAGCCTAGCGAAACTGTGTCATCGGGTATTGCCTAGCGAAAGTGCTGCCCGTGCACACAGCGAAACTGCCTAGCGAAACTAGGCTAGCGAAACTGTGACCAGAATCTAAACTTGTGCAATTTACTTGAATGTTATGCCATGACTTACATGATTATGCTATGATGAAACATGTTGATTTCTGATGTATATGAACCCTTGTTTATGATCAACCATCGGTGTCGTGTGTCTGTATGTCGTGTCGTAGTTCCAACGTGCTATGTTATGGGCCATAGTGACGTTAAGTAAAGATTAGACACAAAACTAATACTTAAGACCTAAACGTGTTCATAGGTCTTCATTAAGCAAACTTGGATATTATAGCGAGTGTAGCAGTGCAACCCAAGGTGAGTGTCACTAACCCGATTACCGTGAACCCGTTTGGGTCACACCGAATAACTAAAAGTAAAACAATGCTGACAAACTCGAGAGTGCTAGGCACCTCCCTGATGAACGTGAAAACTTGGAGTGCTTGGCACCCACTTGATGAACTTGAAGTGCTTTATGGGAAGCACTTGTGAATTACTTAAACAACTATTTCTGGAACGAAACTGAAAACACTTTTGAGATTCATGAGAATCCAGTAAACCCTTTTAATATGGCTAGTGTAGGTTAAAGTCTAAACCACATGATATCACATGATTTCTAAGGATGCCTTGAAAACTTAAAAGTCCTCAACTAAATTGTACCATTAATTGTAAAGCGAGGGGATGTTGGGTAGATCTACTGGAGTTTGACAAACTCCGCCCCGTGGCACGGGGAGTGCACGGAGGTACAATATCAGCCTATTTGACCGTGATCCCGAGAGGACACGGGGGAGGCAAAACCGCGATGACGTAGGTCCGCAGTACAGATGGCACGACCACTACAATAATTTATGGTCAGCTTTGGTACAAACTTCCTTAGTGCATGGAACAACGGATTAGCTACCCGCGATATCGGTTGACCGCTTTAACTTTACTTAACTAGTGCATATTAGGTAATACATCACTTGGCAATGCTTATAAAACGAATACTTATTACATGTTGATGAATACGATTATGAGACCGGGCCAATGCATGTCATGCCCATCGTGAACTCACCAACCGTTAGGTTGACACTTGCGTGGTTTAAACTTTTGCAGATCGCTGAAGAGTATCCGGAGCAGGTTGACATGGCACGAGAAGATGTTTATTTTTATTTAAACTAAACTTGGGAATTTAAAACAATGTTTATGTAAAGCACGTGGTTAGTGCTAAAGATAATGTTTTCCGCTGCGTACTGTTAAACTGTTTTTATTATGAATGTTTGGACTTTACTCTGATTCGTTTAGTATTTGTAACTAATGGTTGTGGTCTTGGTTTGCTCGCACCCCTTAACGGTATAAACTCCGTTAGTGGTTATTTGGGGGTGTGACAATCAATATTCGTCATTTTTAAGAAATTGCAAAAGGGGTTAGTACACAGGTCGCGGGGTACTCTTTTTTTTTTTTTTGAAGTATCACTATTAGATTGGAATGTTACTTAATAGATGGGTTATTCAAGTTACGTTGTTTATAACCCCACAAAGTCATGCAAATAAATGAACTTTCATTCGAATGTACATATAAACCAAATAGCTCAACATATTCACTCATAGCCATTTCCATAGCCATAATATCAAATCGGTGTGTTAAAAACATGGCTAAGGGGTTGGTAAATCTTTTATGTAGGTTTAGAGAGCCCTTTCACTGTCGTTTATAGCTTTTAGATTTGTTATAATCAGTAATCGTCGTTTTTAAGAAAATGCCAAAGGGGTAAGTACACAGGGCGAGGGGTACTTTTTTTATATTTAAGTATCACCATTAGATTGGAATGTTACTGAGTAGATGGGTTATTCAAGTTACGTTGTTTATAATCCAATAAAACCATGCAAATGAATGAACATTCATTCGAATGTACATATAGCCAAGTAGCTCCACATATTTACTCATAGACCTTGCCATGGACCTAATATCAAATCGGTGTGTTGAAAACAAGGCTAAGGGGGTGGTAAATCTTTTATGTGGGTTTAGAGACCTTGCCACGGTCGTTTATAGCTTTTAGACTGGTTATAATAAGTATTCGCCATTTTTAAGAAATTGCAAAAGGGGTTAGTACACAGGGCGCGAGGTACTCATTTTTTTTTTTGAAGTATCAGTATTAGATTGGAATGTTACTTAATAGATGTGTTATTCAAGTTACTTTGTTTATAACCCAATAAAATAATGCAAACAAATAAACTTTCATTCGAATGTACATATAAACCAAATAGCTCAAAATATTCACCCATAGCCATTGCCATAGCCATAATATCAAATCGGTGCGTTGAAAACATGGCTAAGGGGTTGGTAAATCTTTTATGTAGGTTTACAGAGCCCTGCCACGGTCGTTTATAGCTTTTAGATTGTTTATAATCAGTATTCATCGTTTTTTAAGAAAATGCCAAAGGGGTTAGTACACAGGACGCGGGGTACTTTTTTTATATTTAATTATCACCATTAGATTGGAATGTTACTGAATAGATGGTTTATTCAACTTACGTTGTTTATAATCCATTAAAACCATGCAAATGAATGAACATTCATTCGAATGTACAAATAGCCAAATAGCTCCACATATTTACTCATAGATCTTGCCATGGCCCTAATATCAAATCGGTGGGTTGAAAACAAGGCTAAGAGGTTAGTAAATCTTTTATGTGGGTTTAGAGACCTGGCCACGATCGTTTAGAGCTTTAAGATTAGTTATAATCAGTATTCATCATTTTTAAGAACATGCCAAAGGGGTTAGTACACGGGACGGGGGGAACTCTTTTTTTTTTTTTGAAGTATCACTATTTGATTGGAATGTTACTAAATAGATTGGTTATTCAAGATACGTTGTTTATAACCCAATAAAACAATGCAAACAAATGAACTTTCATTCAGATGTACATATAAGCCAAATAAGTCAACGTATTCACTTATAGACCTTACCATGACCATAATATCAAATTGGTGTGTTGAAATCAAGGCTAAGGGGTTGGTAAATCTTTTATGTGGGTTTAGAGAGCCTGCCACGGTCGTTTATAACCTTTAGATAACTTATAATCAATATTCGTCATTTTTTAAAAATTGCAAAAGGGGTTAGTACACAGGTCGCAGGGTACACTTCTTTTTTTTTTTTTGAAGTATCACCATTAGATTGGAATGTTACTTCAAGTTACGTTATTTATAACCCAATAAAACAATGCAAACAAATGAACTCTCATTCAGATGTACATATAAGCCAAATAGCTCAACGTATTCACTTATAGACCTTGCCATGACCATAATATCAAATTGGTGTGTTGAAATCAAGGCTAAGGGTTGGTAAATCTTTTATGTGGGTTTAGAGAGCCTGCCACGGTCGATTATAGCCTTTAGATAACTTATAATCAATATTCGTCATTTTTAAGAATTTGCAAAAGGGGTTAGTACACAGGTCGCAGGGTACTCTTTTTTTTTTTTTTTTTTTTGAAGTATCTCCATTAGATTGGAATGTTACTTAATAGATGGGTTATTCAAGTTACGTTGTTTATAACCCAATAAAATCATGCAAACAAATGAACTTTCATTCGAATGTACATATAAACCAAATAGCTCAACATATTCACTCATAGCCATTTCCATAGCCATAATATCAAATCGGTGTGTTGAAAACATGGATAAGGGGTTGGTAAATCTTTTATGTAGGTTTAGAGAGCCTTGCCACGGTCATTTATAGCTTTTAGATTGGTTATAATCAGTATTCGTCGTTTTTAAGAAAATGCCAAAGGGGTAAGTAAACAGGACGATGGGTACTTTTTTAATATTTAAGTATCACCATTAGATTGTAATATTACTGAATAGATGGGTTATTTAAGTTACGTTGTTTATAATCCAATAAAACCATGCAAATGAATGAACATTCATTCACATGTACATATAGCCAAATAGCTCCACATATTTACTCATAGACCTTGCCATGGCCCTAATATCAAATCGGTGTGTTGAAAACAAGGCTAAGGGGTTGGTAAATCTTTTATGTGGGTTTAGAGACCTGGCCACGATCGTTTATAACTTTAAGATTGGTTATAATCATTATTCGTCATTTTTAAGAACATGCCAAAGGGGTTAGTACACAGACCGGGGGGAACTCTTTTTTTTTTTTTTGAAGTATCACCATTTGATTGGAATGTTACTAAATAGATGGGTTATTCAAGATACGTTGTTTATAACCCAATAAAATAATGCAAACAAATGAACTTTCATTCAGATGTACATATAAGCCAAATAAGTCAACGTATTCACTTATAGACCTTGCCATGACCATAATATCAAATTGGTGTGTTGAAATAAAGGCTAAGGGATTGGTAAATCTTTTATGTGGGTTTAGAGAGCCTGCCACGGTCGTTTATAGCCTTTAGATAACTTATAATCAATATTCGTCATTTTTAAGAAATTGCAAAAGGGGTTAGTACACAGGTCGCGGGGTACTCTTTTTTTTTTAAAGTATCACCATTAGATTGGAATGTTACTTAATAGATGGGTTATTCAAGTTACGTTGTTTATAACCCAATGAAATCATGCAAACAAATCAACTTTCATTCGATTGTACATATAAACCAAATAGCTCAACATATTCACTCATAGCCATTGCCATAGCCATAATATCAAATCGGTGTGTTGAAAATATGGCTAAGGGGTTGGTAAATCTTTTATGTGGGTTTAGAGACCCGACCACGATCGTTTATAGCTTTAAGATTGGTTATAATCAGTATTCGTCATTTTTAAGAACATGCCAAAGGGGTTAGAACACAGGACGGGGGGAACTATTTTTTTTTGGAACTATCACCATTTGATTGGAATGTTACTAAATAGATGGGTTATTCAAGATACGTTGTTTATAACCCTTAGATAGTTTATAATCAGTATTCGTAATTTTTAAGAAATTGCTATAGAGGTTAGTACACAGGGCGCGGGGTACTCTTCTTTTTTTTTGGGAAGTATCACCATTAGATTGGAATGTTACTTAATAGATGGGTTATTCAAATTACTTTGTTTATAACCCAATAAAATCATGCAAACAAATAAACTTTCATTCGAATGCACATATAAACCAAATAGCTCAAAATATTCACTCATAGCCATTGCCATAGCCATAATATCAAATCGGTGTGTTGAAAACATGGCTAAGGGGTTGGTAAATCTTTTATGTAGGTTTAGAGAGCCCTGCCACGGTCGTTTATAGCTTTTAGATTGGTTATAATCAGTATTCATCGTTTTTTTTAAAAATGCCAAAGGGGTTAGTACACAGGACGAGGGGTACTTTTTTTATATTTAAGTCTCACGATTAGATTGGAATGTTACTGAATAGATGAGTTATTCAAGTTACGTTGTTTATAATCCAATAAAACCATGCAAATGAATGAACATTCATTCGAATGTACATATAGCCAAATAGCTCCACATATTTACTCATAGACCTTCCATGGCCCTAATATCAAATCGGTGTGTTGAAAACAAGGCTAAGGGGTTGGTAAATCTTTTATGTGGGTTTAGAGATCTGGCCACGGTCGTTTATAGGTTTAAGATTGGTTATAATCAGTATTCGTTATTTTTAAGAACATGCCAAAGGGGTTAGTACACAGGACGGGGGGAACTCTTCTTCTTTTTTTTTCTTCTTTTTTTTGAAGTATCACCATTTGATTGGATTGTTACTAAATATATGGGTTATTCAAGATACGTTGTTTATAACCCGATAAAACAATGCAAACAAATGCACTTTCATTCAGATGTACATATAAGCCAAATAGCTCAACGTATTCACTTATAGACCTTGCCATGACCATAATATCAAATTGGTGTGTTGAAATCAAGGCTAAGGGGTTGGTAAATCTTTTATGTGGGTTTAGAGAGCCTGCCACGGTCGTTTATAGCCTTTAGATAGCTTATAATCAGTATTCGTAATTTTTAAGAAATTGCAAAAGGGGTTAGTACACATGTCGCGGGGTACTCTTCTTTTTATTTTTTTTTGAAGTATCACCATTAGATTGGAATGTTACTTAATAGATGGGTTATTCAAGTTACGTTGTTTATAACCCAATAAAATCGTACAAACAAATAAACTTTCATTCGAATGTACATATAAACCAAATAGCTCAACATATTCACTCATAGCCATTGCCATAGCCATAATATCAAATCAGTGTGTTGAAAACATGGCTAAGGGGTTGGTAAATCTTTTATGTAGGTTTAGAGAACCCTGCCACAGTCGTTTATAGCTTTTAGATTGGTTATAATTAGCATTCATCTTTTTTAAGAAAATGCCAAATGGGTTAGTACGCAGGACGAGGGGTACTTTTTTAATATTTAATTATCACCATTAGATTGGAATGTTACTGAATAGATGGTTTATTCAAGTTACGTTGTTTATAATCCAATAAAACCACGCAAATGAATGAACATTCATTCGAATGTACATATAGCCAAATAGCTCCACATATTTACTCATAGACCTTGCCATGGCCCTAATATCAAATAGCTGTGTTGAAAACAAGGATAAGGGGTTGGTAAATCTTTTATGTGGGTTTAGAGACCTAGCCACGATCGTTTATAGCTTTAAGATTGGTTATAATCAGTATTCGTCATTTTTAAGAACATGCCAAAGGGGTTAGTACACAGGACGGGGGGAACTCTTTTTTTTTTTGAAGTATCCCCATTTGATTGGAATGTTACTAAATAGATGGGTTATTCAAGATACGTTGTTTATAACTCAATAAAACAATGCAAACGAATGAACTTTCATTCAGATGTATATATAAGCCAAATAGCTCAACGTATTCATTTATAAACCTTGCCATTACCATAATATCAAATTGGTGTGTTGAAATCAAGGCTAAGGGGTTGGTAAATCTTTTATGTGGGTTTAGAGAGCCTGCCACGGTCGTTTATAGCGTTTAGATAGCTTATAATCAGTATTCGTAATTTTTAAGAAATTGCAAAAGAGGTTGTTAGTACACAGGGCGCGGGGTACTCTTCTTTTTTTTTTTTTTTTGAAGTATCACCATTAGATTGGAATGTTACTTAATAGATGGGTTATTCAAGTTACTTTGCTTATAACCCAATAAAATCATGCAAACAAATAAACTTTCATTCGAATGTACATATAAACCAAATAGCTCAAAATATTCACTCATAGCCATTGCCATATCCATAATATCAAATCGGTGTGTTGAAAACATGGCTAAGGGGTTGGTAAATCTTTTATGTAGGTTTAGAGAGCCCTGCCACGGTCGTTTATAGCTTTTAGATTGGTTATAATCAGTATTCATCGTTTTTAAGAAAATGCCAAAGGGATTAGTACACAAGACGAGGGGTACATTTTTTATATTTAATTATCACCATTAGATTGGAATGTTACTGAATAGATGGTTTATTCAAGTTACGTTGTTTATAATCCAATAAAACCACGCAAATGAATGAACATTCATTCGAATGTACATATAGCCAAATAGCTCCACATATTTACTCATAGACCTTGCCATGGCCCTAATATCAAATAGCTGTGTTGAAAACAAGGATAAGGGGTTGGTAAATCTTTTATGTGGGTTTAGAGACCTAGCCACGATCGTTTATAGCTTTAAGATTGGTTATAATCAGTATTCGTCATTTTTAAGAACATGCCAAAGGGGTTAGTACACAGGACGGGGGGAACTCTTTTTTTTTTTTTTGAAGTATCACCATTTGATTGGAATGTTACTAAATAGATGGGTTATTCAAGATACGTTGTTTATAACTCAATAAAACAATGCAAACGAATGAACTTCCATTCAGATGTATATATAAGCCAAATAGCTCAACGTATTCATTTATAAACCTTGCCATTACCATAATATCAAATTGGTGTGTTGAAATCAAGGCTAAGGGGTTGGTAAATCTTTTATGTCGGTTTAGAGAGCCTGCCACGGTCGTTTATAGCGTTTAGATAGCTTATAATCAGTATTCGTAATTTTTTAAGAAATTGCAAAAGAGGTTGTTAGTACACAGGGCGCGGGGTACTCTTCTTTTTTTTTTTGAAGTATCACCATTAGATTGGAATGTTACTTAATAGATGGGTTATTCAAGTTACTTTGCTTATAACCCAATAAAATCATGCAAACAAATAAACTTTCATTCGAATGTACATATAAACCAAATAGCTCAAAATATTCACTCATAGCCATTGCCATAGCCATAATATCAAATCGGTGTGTTGAAAACATGGCTAAGGGGTTGGTAAATCTTTTATGTAGGTTTAGAGAGCCCTGCCACGGTCGTTTATAGCATTTAGACTGGTTATAATCAGTATTCATCGTTTTTTTAAGAAAATGCCAAAGGGGTTTGTACACAGGACGAGGGGTACTTTTTTTATATTTAAGTCTCACCATTAAATTGGAATGTTACTGAATAGATGGGTTATTTAAGTTACGTTGTTTATTATCCAATAAAACCATGCAAATGAATGAACATTCATTCGAATGTACATATAGCCAAATAGCTCCACATATTTACTCATAGACCTTGCCATGGCCCTAATATCAAATAGGTGTGTTGAAAACAAGGCTAGGGGGTTGGTATATCTTTTATGTAGGTTTAGAGAGCCCTGCCACGGTCGTTTATAGCTTTTAGATTGGTTATAATCAACATTCATCGTTTTTAAGAAAATGCCAAAGGGGTTAGTACACAGGACGAGGGGTACTTTTTTTATATTTAATTATCACCATTAGATTGGAATGTTACTGAATAGATGGTTTATTCAAGTTACGTTGTTTATAATCCAATAAAACCACGCAAATGAATGAACATTCATTCGAATGTACATATAGCCAAATAGCTCCACATATTTACTCATAGACCTTGCCATGACCCTAATATCAAATAGCTGTGTTGAAAACAAGGCTAAGGGGTTGGTAAATCTTTTATGTGGGTTTAGAGACCTGGCCACGATCGTTTATAGCTTTAAGATTGGTTATAATCAGTATTCGTAATTTTTAAGAACATGCCAAAGGGGTTAGTACACAGGACGGGGGGAACTCTTTTTTTTTTTTTTTTTTTTGAAGTATCACCATTTGATTGGAATGTTACTAAATAGATGGGTTATTCAAGATACGTTGTTTATAACCCAATAAAACAATGCAAACAAATGAACTTTCATTCAGATGTACATATAAGCAAAATAGCTCAACGTATTCACTTATAGACCTTGCCATGACCATAATATCAAATTGGTGTGTTGAAATCAAGGCTAAGGGGTTCGTAAATCTTTTATGTGGGTTTAGAGAGCCTGCCACGGTCATTTATAGCCTTTAGATAGTTTATAATCAGTATTCGTAATTTTTAAGAAATTGCTATAGAGGTTAGTACACAGGGCGCGGGGTACCCTTCTTTTTTTTTGTTTGAAGTATCACCATTAGATTGGAAAGTTACTTAATAGATGGGTTATTCAAGTTACTTTGCTTATAACCCAATAAAATCATGCAAACAAATAAACTTTCATTCGAATGTACATATAAACCAAATAGCTCAAAATATTCACTCATAGCCATTGCCATAGCCATAATATTAAATCGGTGTGTTGAAAACATGGCTAAGGGGTTGGTAAATCTTTTATGTAGGTTTAGAGAGCCCTGCCACGGTCGTTTATAGCTTTTAGATTGGTTATAATCAGTATTCATCGTTTTTAAGAAAATGCCAAAGGGATTAGTACACAGGATGAGGGGTACTTTTTTTATATTTAATTATCACCATTAGATTGAAATGTTACTGAATGGATGGTTTATTCAAGTTACGTTGTTTATAATCTAATAAAACCATGCAAATGAATGAACATTCATTCGAATGTACATATAGCCAAATAGCTCCACATATTTACTCATAGACCTTGCCATGGCCCTAATATCAAATCGGTGTGTTGAAAACAAGGCTAAGGGGTTGGTAAATCTTTTATGTGGGTTTAGAGACCTGGCCACGATCGTTTATAGCTTTAAGATTGGTTATAATCATTATTCGTCATTTTTAAGAACATGCCAAAGGGGTTAGTACACAGGTCGCGGGGTACTCTTTTTTTTTTTTTTAAAGTATCACCATTAGATTGAAATGTTAATTAATAGATGGGTTATTCAAGTTACGTTGTTTATAACCCAATAAAATCATGCAAACAAATAAACTTTCATTCGAATGTACATATAAACCAAATAGCTCAACATATTCACTCATAGCCCTTGCCAAAGCCATAATATCAAATCGGTGTGTTGAAAACATGGCTAAGGGGTTGGTAAATCTTTAATGTAGGTTTAGGCTGTGTTTGGCGCACTAGCTGAAAAGCTAGCTGTTAGCTGATAAGCTAGCTGCTAGCTGATAAGCTAATTGCTAGCTTATAAGCTAGCTGCTAGCTGATAAACTATAAACTACCTTATAAGCTAGTAGCGTTTGGTTAAAACTAGCTGATAAACTAGCTGAAAAATATAAAATGTCATTAAAGTACATGTATATAAATAAATTAAAATTTAAAAGTGGAAAGATGTATAAGTTAGGAAAGGGTAAAACTGGAATTATTATAAAAGCTAGTTGAAAAGCTACTTCAACTAGCTTTTTAAAAGCTAGCTTATAAGCTAGGTTTTTGACATTACCAAACGGGGCTTTTTAAAAAAGCTAGCTTATAAGCTAGCTTATGGCGCGCCAAACACAGCCTTAGAGAGCCCTGCCACGGTCGTTTATAGCTTTTAGATTGGTTATAATCAATATTCATCGTTTTTAAGAAAATGCCAAAGGGATTAGTACACAAGACGAGGGGTACATTTTTTATATTTAATTATCACCATTAGATTGGAATGTTACTGAATAGATGGTTTATTCAAGTTACGTTGTTTATAATCCATAAAAACCATGCAAATGAATGAACATTCATTCGAATGTACATATAGGCAAATAGCTCCACATATTTACTCATAGACCTTGACATGGCCCTAATATCAAATCGGTGTATTGAAAACAAGGCTAAGGGGTTGGTAAATCTTTTATATGGGTTTAGAGACCTGGCCACGATCGTTTATAGCTTTAAGATTGGTTATAATCATTATTCGTCATTTTTAAGAACATGCCAAAGGGGTTAGTACACAGGACGGGGGGAACTCTTTTTTTTTTTTTTTGAAGTATCACCATTTGATTGGAATGTTACTAAATAGATGGGTTATTCAAGATACGTTGTTTATAACCCAATAAAACAATGCAAACAAATGAACATTCATTTAGATGTATATATAAGCCAAATAGCTCAACGTATTCACTTATAAACCTTGCCATGACCATAATATCAAATTGGTGTGTTGAAATCAAGGCTAAGGGGTTGGTAAATCTTTTATGTGGGTTTAGAGAGCCTGCCACGGTCGTTTATAGCCTTTAGATAGCTTTTAATCAGTATTCGTAATTTTCAAGAAATTGCAAAGGAGGTTAGTACACATGGCGCGGGGTACTTTTTTTTTTTTTTTGAAGTATCACCATTAGATTGGAATGTTACTTAATAGATGGGTTATTCAAGTTACTTTGTTTATAACCCAATAAAATCATGCAAACAAATAAACTTTCATTCGAATGTACATATAAACCAAATAGCTCAAAATATTCACTCATAGCCATTGCCATAGCCATAATATCAAATCGGTGTGTTGAAAACATGGCTAAGGGGTTGGTAAATCTTTTATGTAGGTTTACAGAGCCCTGCCACGGTCGTTTATAGCTTTTAGATTGGTTATAATCAGTATTCATCGTTTTTTAAGAAAATGCCAAAGGGGTTAGTACACAGGACGAGGGGTACTTTTTTTATATTTAAGTATCACCATTAGATTGGAATGTTACTGAATAGATGGCTTATTCAAGTTACGTTGTTTATAATCCAATAAAACCATGCAAATAAATGAACATTCATTCGAATGTACATATAGCCAAATAGCTCCACATATTTACTCATAGACCTTGCCATGGCCCTAATATCAAATCGGTGTGTTGAAAACAAGGCTAAGGGGTTGGTAAATCTTTTATGTGGGTTTAGAGACCTGGCCACGATCGTTTATAGCTTTAAGATTGGTTATAATCAGTATTCGTCATTTTTAAGAACATGCCAAAGGGGTTAGTACACAGGACGGGGGGAACTCTTTTTTTTTTTTTTGAAGTATCACCATTTGATTGGAATGTTACTAAATAGATGGGTTATTCAAGATACGTTGTTTATAACCCAATAAAACAATGCAAACAAATGAACTTTCATTCAGATGTACATATAAGCCAAATAGCTCAACGTATTCACTTATAGACCTTGCCATGACCATAATATCAAATTGGTGTGTTGAAATCAAGGCTAAGGGGTTGGTAAATCTTTTATGTGGGTTTAGAGAGCCTGCCACGGTCGTTTATAGCCTTTAGATAACTTATAATCAGTATTCGTCATTTTTAAGAAATTGCAAAAGGGGTTAGTACACAGGTCGCGGGGTACTCTTTTTTTTTTAATTATCACCATTAGATTGGAATGTTACTTAATAGATGGGTTATTCAAGTTACGTTGTTTATAACCCAATAAAATCATGCAAACAAATGTACTTTCATTCGAATGTACATATAAACCAAATAGCTCAACATATTCACTCATAGCCATTGCCATAGCCATAATATCAAATCGGTGTGTTGAAAACATGGCTAAGGGGTTGGTAAATCTTTTATGTGGGTTTAGAGACCTAGCCACGATCGTTTATAGCTTTAAGATTGGTTATAATCAGTATTCGTCATTTTTAAGAACATGCCAAAGGGGTTAGTACACAGGACGGGGGGAACTCTTCTTTTTTTTTTTTTGAAGTATCACCATTAGATTGGAATGTTACTTAATAGATGGGTTATTCAAGTTACTTTGTTTATAACCCAATAAAATCATGCAAACAAATAAACTTTCATTCGAATGTACATATAAACCAAATAGCTCAACATATTCACTCATAGCCATTGCCATAGCCATAATATCAAATCGGTGTGTTGAAAACATGGCTAAGGGGTTGGTAAATATATTATGTAGGTTTAGAGAGCCCTGCCACGGTCGTTTATAGCTTTTAGATTGGTTATAATCAGTATTCATCGTTTTTAAGAAAATGCCAAAGGGATTAGTACACAGGACGAGGGGTACTTTTTTTATATTTAATTATCACCATTAGATTGGAATGTTACTGAATAGATGGTTTATTCAAGTTACGTTGTTTATAATCCAATAAAACCATGCAAATGAATGAACATTCATTCGAATGTACATATAGCCAAATAGCTCCACATATTTACTCATAGACCTTGCCATGGCCCTAATATCAAATCGGTGTGTTGAAAACAAGGCTAAGGGGTTGGTAAATCTTTTATGTGGGTTTAGAGACCTGGCCACGATCGTTTATAGCTTTAAGATTGGTTATAATCAGTATTCGTCATTTTTAAGAACATTGCCAAAGGGGTTAGTACACAGGACGGGGGGAACTCTTTTTTTTTTTGAAGTATCACCATTTGATTGGAATGTTACTAAATAGATGGGTTATTCAAGATACGTTGTTTATAACCCAATAAAACAATGCAAACAAATGAACTTTCATTCAGATGTACATATAAGCCAAATAGCTCAACGTATTCACTTATAGACCTTGCCATGACCATAATATCAAATTGGTGTGTTGAAATCAAGGCTAAGGGGTTGGTAAATCTTTTATGTGGGTTTAGAGAGCCTGCCACGGTCGTTTATAGCCTTTAGATAGCTTATAATCAGTATTCGTAATTTTTAAGAAATTGCAAAAGGGGTTAGTACACAGGTCGCGGGGTACTCTTCTTTTCTTTTCTTTTTTTGAAGTATCACCATTAGATTGGAATGTTACTTAATAGATGGGTTATTCAAGTTACGTTGTTTATAACCCAATAAAATCATGCAAACAAATGAACTTTCATTCGAATGTACATATAAACCAAATAGCTCAACATATTCACTCATAGCCATTGCCATAGCCATAATATCAAATCGGTGTGTTGAAAACATGGCTAAGGGGTTGGTAAATCTTTTATGTAGGTTTAGAGAGCCCTGCCACGGTCGTTTATAGCTTTTAGATTGGTTATAATCAGTATTCATCGTTTTTAAGAAAATGCCAAAGGGGTTAGTACACAGGACGAGGGGTACTTTTTTTATATTTAATTATCACCATTAGATTGGAATGTTACTGAATAGATGGTTTATTCAAGTTACGTTGTTTATAATCCAATAAAACCATGCAAATGAATGAACATTCATTCGAATGTACATATAGCCAAATAGCTCCACATATTTACTCATAGACCTTGCCATGGCCCTAATATCAAATCGGTGTGTTGAAAACAAGGCTAAGGGGTTGGTAAATCTTTTATGTGGGTTTAGAGACCTGGCCACGATCGTTTATAGCTTTAAGATTGGTTATAATCAGTATTCGTCATTTTTAAGAACATGCCAAAGGGGTTAGTACACAGGACGGGGGGAACTCTTTTTTTTTTTTTTTTTGAAGTATCACCATTTGATTGGAATGTTACTAAATAGATGAGTTATTCAAGATACGTTGTTTATAACCCAATAAAACAATGCAAACAAATGAACTTTCATTCAGATGTACATATAAGCCAAATAGCTCAACGTATTCACTTATAGTCCTTGCCATGACCATAATATCAAATTGGTGTGTTGAAATCAAGGCTAAGGGGTTGGTAAATCTTTTATGTGGGTTTAGAGAGCCTGCCACGGTCGTTTATAGCCTTTAGATAGCTTATAATCAGTATTCGTAATTTTTAAGAAATTGCAAAAGGGGTTAGTACACAGGTCGCGGGGTACTCTTCTTTTTTTTTGAAGTATCACCATTAGATTAGAATGTTACTTAATAGATGGGTTATTCAAGTTACGTTGTTTATAACCCAATAAAATCATGCAAACAAATGAACTTTCATTCGAATGTACATATAAACCAAATAGCTCAACATATTCACTCATTGCCATTGCCATAGCCATAATATCAAATCGGTGTGTTGAAAACATGGCTAAGGGGTTGGTAAATCTTTTATGTGGGTTTAGAGACCTGCCACGATCGTTTATAGCTTTAAGATTGGTTATAATCAGTATTCGTCATTTTTAAGAACATGCCAAAGGGGTTAGTACACAAGACGGGGGGAACTCTTCTTTTTTTTTTTTGAAGTATCACCATTAGATTGGAATGTTACTTAATAGATGGGTTATTCAAGTTACTTTGTTTATAACCCAATAAAATCATGCAAACAAATAAACTTTCATTCGAATGTACATATAAACCAAATAGCTCAAAATATTCACTCATAGCCATTGCCATAGCCATAATATCAAATCGTTGTGTTGAAAACATGGCTAAGGGGTTGGTATATCTTTTATGTGGGTGTAGAGAGCCTGCCACGGTCGTTTATAGCCTTTAGATAGCTTATAATCAATATTCGTAATTGTTAAGAAATTGCAAAAGGGGTTAGTACACAGGTCGCGGGGTACTCTTCTTCACTTTTTTTTGAAGTATCACCATTAGATTGGAATGTTACTTAATAGATGGGTTATTCAAGTTACGTTGTTTATAACCCAATAAAATCATGCAAACAAATGAACTTTCATTCGAATGTATATATAAACCAAATAGCTCAACATATTCACTCATACGCCATTGCCATAGCCATAATATCAAATCGGTGTGTTGAAAACATGGCTAAGGGGTTGGCAAATCTTTTATGTAGGTTTAGAGAGCCCTGCCACGGTCGTTTATAGCTTTTAAATTAGTTATAATCAGTATTCATCGTTTTTAAGAAAATGCCAAAGGGGTTAGTACACAGGACGAGGGGTACTTTTTTTATATTTAATTATCACCATTAGATTGGAATGTTACTGAATAGATGGTTTATTCAAGTTACGTTGTTTACAATCCAATAAAACCATGCAAATGAATGAACATTCATTCGAATGTACATATAGCCAAATAGCTCCACATATTTACCCATAGACCTTGCCATGGCCATAATATTAAATCAGTGTGTTGTAAACAAGGCTAAGGGGTTGGTAAATCTTTTATGTGGGTTTAGAGACATGTCCACGATCGTTTATAGCTTTAAGATTGGTTATAATCAGTATTCGTTATTTTTAAGAACATGCCAAAGGGGTTAGTACACAGGACGGGGGGAACTCTTTTTTTTTTTTTTTTGAAGTATCACCATTTGATTGGATTGTTACTAAATACATGGGTTATTCAAGATACGTTGTTTATAACCCAATAAAACAATGCAAACAAATGAACTTTCATTCAGATGTAAATATAAGCCAAATAGCTCAACGTATTCACTTATAGACCTTGCCATGACCATAATATCAAATTTGTGTGTTGAAATCAAGGCTAAGGGGTTGGTAAATCTTTTATGTGGGTTTAGAGAGCCTGCCACGGTCGTTTATAGCCTTTAGATAGCTTATAATCAATACACAGGTCGCGGGGTACTCTTCTTCTTCTTTTTTTTTTTTAAAGTATCACCATTAGATTGGAATGTTGCTTAATAGATGGGTTATTCAAGTTACTTTGTTTATAACCCAATAAAATCATGCAAACAAATAAACTTTCATTCGAATGTACATATAAACCAAATAGCTCAACATATTCACTCATAGCCATTGCCATTGCCATTGCCATAGCCATAATATCAAATCGCTGTGTTGAAAACATGGCTAAGGGGTTGGTAAATCTTTTATGTAGGTTTAAAAAGCCCTACCACGGTCGTTTATAGCTTTTAGATTGGTTATAATCAGTATTCATCGTTTTTAAGAAATTGCCAAAGGGGTTGGTACACAGGACCAGGGGTACTTTTTTATATTTAATTATCACCATTAGATTGGAATGTTACTGAATAGATGGTTTATTCAAGTTACGTTGTTTATAATCCAATAAAACCATGCAAATGAATGAACATTCATTCGAATGTACATATAGCCAAATAGCTCCACATAATATTTACTCATAGACCTTGCCATGTCCCTAATATCAAATCGGTGTGTTGAAAACAAGGCTAAAGGGTTGATAAATCTTTTATGTGGGTTTAGAGACCTGACCACGATCATTTATAGCTTTAAGATTGGTTATAATCAGTATTCGTCATTTTTAAGAACATGCCAAAGGGGTTAGTACACAGGACGGGGGGAACTCTTTTTTTTTTTTTTTTGTAGTATCACCATTTGATTGGAATGTTACTAAATAGATGGGTTATTCAAGATACGTTGTTTATAACCCAATAAAACAATGCAAACAAATGAACTTTCATTCAGATGTACATATAAGCCAAATAGCTCAACATATTCACTTATAGACCTTGCCATGACCATAATATCAGATTGGTATGTTGAAATCAAGGCTAAGGGGTTGGTAAATCTTTTATGTGGGTTTAGAGAGCCTGCCACGGTCGTTTATAGCCTTTAGATAGCTTATAATCAGTATTCGTCATTTTATCAATGAGATGGAGCTTGTGGATCCAAAAGTTGGGAGGCATCAATTAACATACATGTCGAGTAAGGCGGATAAGTTAAGTAAAATAGACCGAGTGATGTTTTGTAGGAATTTTCGAAGTAGGTGGCCTGATGCTTCAGTGATTGCTTTTCCTAGGATTCACTCAGACCATTGCCCTTTAGTGCTATCTGTGTTGTCAATGAGGAACTATGGGCCAATTCCTTTTAAGATTTTTAGCTCGTGGTTTGGGAGAGAGGATTTTGATGGGGTGGTGAGAGTGGCTTTTCCATTGGCCCCTGGGGATGGACAGCTGGACAAAGATTTATTGAATAAGCTTAAGGAAATCAAGAAAGGACTTAGGGGATGGTGGGTGGAAACTAAGAAGAGGGAGGATGGTTTGATGGAGGAGATTAAGGCGAAAATTTGTAGGCTTGAGGAAAGTGCGGAAGGTTGACAATTGAATCAGATGGAGTTGAAGGATTGGGTGTTGTGGAGGAAACAACTTGGGGAAATTATAAACAATAGAAACTCTGACTTGAGACTGAAAGCCAAAGTAAAGTAGGCGGTGGAGGGTGATGAGAACTCGAGGTTTTTTCATGGTATTGTTAATGGTAGACTAGCAAACAATGGAATCTGGGGGTTAAAGGTTGGCTGTCAATGGGAGACGAGTCCGGAAATTGTAAAGAGGGAAATAGTTAAGCATTTACAGAATAGTTTTTTTGGAGCCCCTGGAGAATAGGCCTAAAATGGGGGTGGGGGGGTGGGGGTGGCGTTAAAAGATTAGATAGGTCTCAGGCAACGGTGTTGGTTGCACCGTTTCTGTTCAAGCGATCAAGAATGTTGTGTGGGATTGTGGGAATGAGAAGAGTTTGGGACCAGATGGTTTTTCGTTTGCGTTTTTTTAAAGGTATTGGGATATTTTCTCTCATAAGTTCAAGAAGGTGTTGGATAGGTTTCATTCAAGTGGAATCATCACCAAGGATGCAATCCTAGTTTTATATTATTAATTCCAAAGGTGAAAGACCCAAGTGGATGATTATAGACCGGTTAGTTTGATTGGGGTGGTGTACAAAGTCATCGCCAAGGTGTTGGCTAACCGTCTCGGATTAGTAATTGGCTCGGTTATTAGTGAGACACAATTTGCTTTTCTTAAAGGTAGATTCATTCTGGAAGGCCCATTGATGGTCAATGAAGTGCTGGCATGGCTAAAGAAGGTTAAGATGGAAAGGATAATATTCAAAATCGATTTTGCAAAAGCGTACGACTCGGTAAATTGGAGATTTTTTAACGATGCTTTGTTGCATATGGGTTTCCCTAAGAAATGGTGTGTTCGGATATGGGGTTGCTTAAGATCAGATAGAACGGCGGTGCTTGTGTACAGGGCGGCTACGAAGGAATTTTCACCCTTAAGGGGATTGCAGCAAGGGGATTCTGGCTCTTCTCGATATCTATTTACCATCATCATGGAGACATTGCATATCACGGCCATGAGAGCTTTAGAGGCGGTAGTATTCAAAGGTATACAGATTCCTAATAATGGTCTTAGTTTGTCTCATTTATTTTTTGCAGATGACACAGTGTTCATGGGGGAAGCTTCGGAGGAGAATATTGCTAACCTAGCTCGGATCTTAAGGTGTTAAAATTTGGCGTCCGGGTTAAAAGTGAGTTTCAAGGTTAACTGTAAAACTGGGTGCTTCCCGGTAACATACTTGGGGGTTCCATTGGGTATGAATATGGCGATGAGTGGGAACTAGGAAGTGGTGGTTAAGAAGATACAAAAGAAGCTATCAAGTTGGAAAAAGAAGACGCTATCTTCTTTTTTTTTTGGGGGGGGGGGGGGCTAACATTGGATAAGGCCATATGGGGGGATATTCCACAGTATTATCTCTCCATGTTTAGGATGTTGGTGAAAGTGGAAAAGCGCATTGAGGCAATTAGTAGATGTTTTGTTTGGGGGGTAGTGAGAAGAATAGGAAAATTTGTTGGATCCCTTGGAAAAGGATGTTGGCATGCAAGAAGATGGGTGGGTTAGGAGTGGGTGGTGTGAGGGCTGCGAGTATCAGTTTGCTCCTCAAATGGGTTCATCGTATAAAGGTGGAAAAATCAGGTTTATAGGTTAAAGTCACTTTGGGAATTCATGGGGAATCGGGAGAGTTATTCTATTATGTGCAATAAATCTATTTAAATCTATTTGTGGGCCTTGGAAAAACATTATTAAGGTAATGAAGGATTTGGGTAGGAATGGTATTGATCCTTATAGAGCTTTAAGATGTAAGGTTGGAGACTGTAAGGATGCTCTATTTTGGTTTGACAATTGGTCGGGGTTTGGGAGGCTCAAAGACGCATTCCCGGAGTATTTAAGTGGGAGAGATGCAAAGGTTGTGTGGTGGAGTCTAAGGTAGGTAGTGAGGATGGGGTTATATGTATGAAGTGGGGTTGGAAAAGGGGTGGGTTGTCGGAATATTTGGAATGGGTTAGGGTGGATTGCGAGATGATGATAGAGGAAGTGAGGTTGTCAAATTCTGAGCAGAGGTGGGGGTGGGGCTGTGAGGATTTTCAGGAATTTGAAGTGAAAAACGCGAGACTGCTCATCCATAAGAAAATGTGGGGTATCATTGGGGATAACTTCAAATGGAATTCATGGTTACCTATCAAGGTGAATGTGTTTGTGTGGAGGGCGTTGATTGGGCGAATACCGGTTTCGATGAAATTAGTAAAAAGGGGGGTTGGGGTGAATATGGGATGCTTGGGGTGCAATGGGGGCTATGAGTCAGTGGATCATGCATTGGTTTCTTATCCTAAGGTAGAAAATGTATGGAGGTTGATATTCCAGTGGTGTAGGATCTCGTATGTAAGGTACGGATCGGTTGGGGAAGTAATGAAATCCTAGGTCCAGGTGACAAGTGATAAGAAACGCAGGAAGCTAATTCATGGTATCATACTGTCATCATTGTGGTTGATTTGGAAAGCACGGAAACTCGACAAGAGGGTTGTTGAGGATGGGGTGATGTTGGAAGAGATTAAACGTAACAGCTTTTTGTGGATTAAAAACAGGGGGGGTTCGGTGGACGTGTCTTGGGAACAATGGAGAAGCTTCACTTTTGCTTAGTGTGGGGGTTGTGGTGTTAGGTGTGGGCGTGTGTGTGTGTGTTGGGGGGGGGGGGGGGGGTTCGTGGGTATTGTCCTTGTCTACGACTTCCTGTGTTAGTGGTTGGTGTTTATTGGGTGTGGATGGGGGTGGGTTTCGGGTGGGGGCGTGGTTTTAGGATTGTCTGATAGGTAAGGGTCGGATGTTTGTGTCTGGTGGTCTATGTGTATGCGTCATTGTGGTATTTGGTTGGGGGAGGTCGGGTGGCCTGTGTAGGTGCATTTTTATCGAAGCATCGTGATGGTCGGGATCGGGTTGTTGGTCTTATATTATGGGTTGGGTGCTTAAGGGGTGTGGGTGTTGCTGTTATGGTGTACCTTGGTGTTTGGATCCTGCGTTGGGTTCGGAAAAAAAATGAAAAAAAAAAGAAAGAAAGAAAGAAAAGAAAAAAGGAAAAAAAGAGAGAAAAAAAGGGGGAAAAAAGAAATAAAAAAAAGATAAAAAAAAAGGGAAGGGGGTATTGTCCTTGTCTATGACTTCTGGTGTTAGTGGTTGGTGTTCATTGGGTGTGGATGGGGGTGGGTGGGTTTCGGGTGGGGGCGTGGTTTTAGGATTGTTTGATAGGTAAGGGTCGGATGGTTGTGTCTGGTGGTCTGTGTGTGTGCGTCATTATGGTATTTGGTTGGGGGAGGTCGGGTGGCCTTTGTGGGTGCATTGTTATCGGAGTATCGTGATGGTCGGGGCCGGGTTGTTGGTCTTGGATTATGGGTTGGGTGCTTAAGGGGTGTGGGCGTTGCTGTTATGGTGTACCTTGGTGTTTAAATCTTGTGTTGGGTTCGAAAAAAATAAAGAAAAAAAATAAAGAAAAATAAATAAAGAAAGAAAAGAGAAAAGGAAAAAAAAAAGAGAAACAAAAAGAAAAAAGAAGAAAAAAAAGGAAAAAAGAGAATCAAGATGGCTATAGGTATATTTGATGGAAATGTAAAAGGTGAGGTGTGTGATAAAGGCCTTTGGCGTTGGTTTGTGTCAAGGGTCTGGGTGGTTGTGCAGATGCGGTGGAATGGATATCTGGCGGTTTGCCGATTGTAGGGGGTGCATGTTCTAGTGAAGGCTGGTGTGGTAGGTTGCTGGGGTGGTGATGGAGGGTTGCTCTGCAGTGTGGTGGTTTTACAAGTTCAAAAAGGTGGGTGTGGGTATTGGTATGGCGTTTAGTGGTTCGCTAAGTGGAGGGGTGCTACTCACACGAAGGCTGTTCTTTTTCCTGGATGCTTAGTGTGGGGGTGTAGCCCACGCCTGTGTTGTTGGCTTGGGTTGGGAATGATGGGTGTGGGTTGGTGTTGGTTGGATCATATTATCGTGGTGGGTGCGTTTAGCGTGGGGGGGGATAAAGTAGTGATGGGGCTAAGGTGCTTGTTTAGTGGTCATGATTTCCGGCCTGGGCAACTTATGTATGTCTTTGAGCTGGGTTGTTGTGTTCGTGGTCGGGGTTGCTGTCGCAAATGTCCGGTTCGAGTTGGTTTTGGATGCTCCGTTCGCGAGTCTTATGTTGTTGTTTGCGAGCCTCATGGAGTCCTTCTTGTGAGGGCCTTAGTTGTGATTTCACTTGGGTGGGAGGCCTTGGGATCCGCCATTCGGTGTGCGTGTGTTTTTGGTGCGTGTCGGATCGTCTATGGTGGCGTGTGTTTCGGTGTGTGTGTGTGTTTTCCTTGGGTTACTTGGGTCTTGGGTGGTGGACTGGATCTCCGTTGATAGACGATTTCCGGTACATCTTTTCGTGATGGGTGTTTCATTTCGTGTCGTGTGTGTTATTTCTTTCGTGTAGAAATTCGGGTTGGGCATGTGGTCATTTCCTTTGGTGTACCTCGTGGCGTGATTTGGTAAGGTTGTGTGCCCGTCTTGTTGGTTTCCTTAGGGCTGCTGTGATGCTGCTTCTGTGTTCGAGGGTGTTCATATTGGGTCTCTAGAGGTTCTAATTGGTAGTGAAAATCGTTTTCTTAAGGATCGGGTTCTACCTGTGATATTGTTTTCCTGTGATGCTGTTTGGCGAATTAATTTGTCGCTTGGTTGGGGTATTTTTCTTTAAAGTTTTCTTCTGCTGCTGTGCTGCGAGTAGGGGTCGTATGTGTATTTCATGTTGTTGTCTTGGATCTTTGGTGGGCTATGTGGTGCCTGGGTTGTTGTTATCCGTCTGCCCAGTCCCATAAATTCTGCCTATGGTGCGTGCTATTGATTTCTTTGTGTCGGTGCTCTCTTAGGGGCTGGTATCTTGTGCTTTGGAGGGGTTTGGACAATGTTCGGTGGCGTCATAGTATTGTGCAATGGATTCTGTGGTTAGTGTACCCGTGGAGCTATTGTTGTGATTAGTTTTGGCTAGGCTTGTGGTGTTGTGTTGCTGTTTTTTTTTTTGTTCTTTTGTTTGTTTGTATTTGACTGTTGCTGATGGCGGATGCTTTATTATAGTTTGATTTTTATTATTATTTTTATTAGTAGATTATATTTAGTTATTTTTAAATAAGTAAAGGATTGAGTTATTTTCGTTTTAAAGTTTCATGCCTATCTTGTAGATAGGAGCACTATTTAAGGATGTTATTATTTTAGAGTTCTTTAGTTTTGGAGTTTTGAATAATATTAAAGAAGAATTCTTTGTTTCTTTGTCTCTCTGCTTGAATACTCGATATCCGGCTTGATTTGCGGTGTGAAACTGCATCAGTTGGTATCAGAGCTCAGTAGACAATTCAATGGCAAGACTAGAGCCAGACTCCATTAGTTTTCCCTGTAGATCCGCCGATCGAGGCAACGAGGACCACTTATGGGATCCCCAGGACATAGCGGAAATCGAGAGGCTGCAGCAACAGGTCCGGGACTTGGAGTTACAGCGGGAGGAACGCTATGAGGCAACAAAACCCCATTCGATCATCTGGGATGACGAAGAAGGTTGGGAGGATACCGAATCAGGTTTCATCGTCTGGGACGGTGAGAATGAGGAGGAGACTCCGATCTATCAAGAACCAAAATACGATGAAGACGGCATGATTCCCAATGCGGAAGAGTGTCTTTTGGTACAACTATTCCTTGGGTGGATTACTTTTCCGCCACCAATTTCCTCGGCGGTGCAACCTGCGTTGTCCGCGCAAGCAGAGACATCGGCCTCGTCCATGACATTCACGCAACCCCGCCCATCTGCATACAATCCAAGATTTGTCGGGAATATTGGTGCACGACTTGAGTTTTGTTGCAAGAGGCGAAAGTATGTTCGTTAGTGTATTGGTGGTGTACGCTTGCAAGTAGATATGCATCAAGTAGTATGTTTTGATAAAATTGAATGGAATTTGCTAAAAAAAATTACAAGGATACAATTAATATTAGTTGGCATGGGGAAAGGCGATTTGCTATCTTCTGGATACATTGGTTTGTGCGACGAATTGCAAGAATTCCAAGTGAGATCCGCTATATTTTTGCAAAGGTATAATAGAGAATTAATTGGTATGGATTTTTTTCTATCATTTTGGTTTAAAATTCGAATTGGGATTTACTTGCATAAATTAGTTCCCATCTATTTTTCTGTTGAATCCCTTGGCCGTGAATTGTGGAGCCAATTTGGTCAAAAATTGTTATGCCTTCGATTGGAGTTTAATTTGGGAACAAACGTTATCACCGTAAATCTAGTCAAATATATAGTTGTTCTCTTCGACGTTCTCAAAACTCGAGGACGAGTCTTTTTCGAAAGGGGGAGAAGGAGAAGGAACCCGGCAACCCGATAGACCCGGGACCTGCTCATCCAAATGGTACTTACTTAAAGCCGGCCGGAACAACTCGTGAGGCTAAATGTCAATTGAACAAAAGACGCAAGATGGTTCTGTTTGATCCTGGTGGGTCGAGGCAAGAGGCAAAACTCGAGGACGAGTTTTTTTTTAAAAGGGGGAGTATGATGGCGGATGCTTTATTATAGTTTGATTTTTATTATTATTTTTATTAGTAGATTATATTTAGTTATTTTCAAATAAGTTAAGGATTGAGTTATTTTCGTTTGAAAGTTTCATGCCTATCTTGTAGATAGGAGCACTATTTAAGGATGTTATTATTTTAGAGTTCTTTAGTTTTGGAGTTTTGAATAATATTAAAGAAGAATTCTTTGTTTCTTTGTCTCTTTGCTTGAATACTCGATATCCGGCTTGATTTGCGGTGTGAAACTGCATCAGTTGCTTTCCCCAGCTTCTTGCTGGGTTTTAGTGCTTATAATAGTTGCTGTTCAAAAAAAACAAAATTAGAAATAGTAGATATATTAAATATAATAACAGGTAGTAATCATGCTATCTATTTGGTGCATCATCATTCAATATTTCCTATCTTTTATATAAACTCCTAAACAAATGTATTTGATAGGGCAAGTATGAAATTCAAAGATAAGATAAAACAATACCTGTACCTCAGCAGACAGCCATCTGCAAATGAAATCAAATCAACACGGGTACCTGTAGGCGCAAGAGACGTTAGGTATGTTTTTTAGTGGTGTGAGTGTCTAAAGTTTCCTTACATGACACGCGGGGTTCTTGCCACCTCCAGTTCTCGTTCTATGTGGGAAAATGCGGACACGTGACCAAGGAAGAACAACATAGTCTGCAAATTTAATTAACTGTTATAGCATAAATAGAGGATTCAGAAAAATACTTTTTGTTTTGTATCGTCGTTTGTTTCCACAATCATAGTACCTGTCACTTTATAGCCGCCATAGAACTTATGTAACTTGTCGAAGGTACACAACTCGAAATAGTGATTTGGAATTTCACTTTTGTTACCAATCTCTTCAATTTTTGGTGCATCCCAATCTCAATATAGATTGGGTGCTTGATAATGTTGATATATTCATTGTATTTGATGCAAATGTACTCCTCAATCTTATAGCAAGAATTTATCGGCAACTTGGACCGTAAAGCTCTTGCTGTCCTACCACAAACAATGGCCTGGACTGCGTCACCCTATATGATAAATACTGATTATATAGTGTCGAGAATGTTAAACTATTGTATTTCTGCTGCACATGACCTTAATGGAAGTTTAAAAAATAGCCTTAGCTTTCCTCATACTAAAGTTAATAACACCACCTATATTTCATCTTCTAACCATTCTTGACTGTATTTGTTAGTGACTAATTTTAACAGTTTGGTTTGTAAATAAACCATGATAAATAAGAAAGCCTAAATTGATAAATGGACAGATTAGCAGAATTTAAACTATGTATAACTAACTCAAATTGCAAATGATGAATACTAAAAACCATGAACTGTATCCATAATTAAATCTTTTAGTTGAAATGTAATACCTTTATTGCATACCTCTTCATCTACCAGCAAATAACAAATAACTGAAGTCGTTGGGTTTGAATTTCGGTCTCCATTTACGAACGATGCATACAATAATCATGGTTCCAGCTCCATTTTCTCGTAATGACTTGATCTTCTCAATGTCCATTTCTTTCCACCTGAATCATGCATATTGAAATTAGTTAATATATCTTAATGAGCAGCAGCCAACCTTTTTTTCATTTATTTTTTTTTTAAATTTGACTACAATTTATATGTAAGAACAGTATCCTAAAGTCAAAAGTATCAACCTCACTCAGAAAATATGAGCATGACAAAACTCACACACATAGGTTCAATCACCAAAAATTTAAGTTAAGATTTGAAAAAACATCAAGACTGGACGAAACACTCGTTTGCGCCTCGCGATTATTCAACCTACGTCTACTACCACCACCCCTAGCAACAGGCAACCTACGTTTTGGATCCATAACACCCTCTGATGAATAAGAACAATAATAGGAGGGAAGCAACTTACATAAAGAAGTATTGACCTTATTAAAAAAACTAACAAATTCAGAATTAATGATACATGCACAATGAAGAAATAGAACCACCATTATATATCTAAATCTAAAAACAAATGAAAAGGATCAACCTTGTCCAGATCCCTATGTGAACGGGCCATTTGCTTGGCAAGTTCCATATAAAATTGAACAACCTTCCTAAAATATGGTGATGCATCCTTGTCCAGATCCCTATGTGAACGGACCGAGTATGATAGATCTTTGCATATAATAATAAAAATTTGAGATTTTCTTAGAATGATATCATGATTATAGTATATCATGATTATAGTACCAACATGCCAAAATCATAAACCCGAAACATAGAAGGAGGGGAAAGAGGATAAATTATACCTTTAATTAACCTAATCTGCAGAAATGGAGAAGAGGATTGACCACACAAACAACTGGTTTTGCTGCCGGCTTCGACCTTCTGACCACCGTGCAGTGAAGAAGGAAGACGCAGAAGAGAAGTCGAAGTACTGGTAGTATTTCAGATTTACTTTTACCCAAAAACTTCCCCCAATGCTGGATTGCATCTTCATTATTAGTATAACTCTGTTGCTGATTGAGTAGTTTTGCCACGATGACTTTTACGTCATAGCTTTGCGAGACTGTAACAAAAAAAATGTTGCTACCGAATCTTCCTGCTCAAATGAGAACACTAACATCAGATTTTCACACCAACATTCAGCATTGCAATAGACACACTTTTAATGGCCCAGAATCAAACAAAAGAAAGAACGAAAAAAAGAGGCAAGACTCATATTGTGATGAGAACTTTTGATCGATACTTTTATTAATAAAACTGAATTAAAATACGATCATACGATCACAAACAGTTCCAAAGCACCATATTCATAACTCAACAAGCCAAATCATACTCAAACTAGGAGACCTACTAAAATGATTAACTAAAAAGTTTAACCCATCTTTTTTTTTTTAACTGCTTTTTTTCATCAATTGGACTTGAACCCTCACCACATGGAAAGACCGAGTATACCGTTGGGCCAAAATCCCTTTAGTAAAGCTAGACCCATCTAACCCGATAACTATGGCTTAGTGACTTATTATTATACCATAAACAAAGTACAAATGAATTGTACAACTCCTGAAAGCGCATTGTACAAGCAGTTCATGCTCCACATGAGTTGTACATTGGTTATCTGAATACCCATGTTATTTGGTACAGCTTTTATTACAGTAATCAAAATCTATCCTGTTGATCACCAACAGCATTTATAAATCCAACCTAATAATTAAGCACACTATCATTACAGCAAGATAGATGATGCATGTGTACCTTGATCTAACTTTCTGTGCCCTACAAACAAGTGAGATTATAATTTATAACTGATTAACTGATTGATATAACTTTCTGCCTAATCACATTCAGGCTTAGCAATAGGAATATATCCTCAATTTCTTTTGATCAACAGCATATATAAATCCAACCAAATAATTAAGCACAATCTCAATTACAGCAAGAGAGATGAAGCATGTGTTGATGTGTACCTTGAATCTCAGAATCATTGCAGAACAATTGTACGAAAGTCGTCTTCCCAGACCCCCCTGCAGCCGAAACAACTACAATTGAGCAATCATCATCTCCCAGTAAAGACGGACGTGTTGAGGAAGTCGTAAATATGTAAAATGTTGGTCTTCCTTCACCATGCTCCCAGTAAAGCAGCCCTCAATGGTGAACAACGGCCAGCAAACCAAACACGCACGATTTGGATAAATACCTATAACCGGTCTGTGTATTAAACAATATTACAGCAACATATTTTAATGAGTATGAAAGGAAATAAAGTAACGCAATTTAGTGGTGAGAAAAAGCACAAAAGATACACACAGAAACTTGTAAGCGTATAGATATACACACAAATATATCCGTACAAATAATCAAATGAACAACAGAAATTCAACTGGGACTGAAGGAATGAACTTACACAGAGGCACGAACACGGAGGTTTAGCAGATCACTCAAGAAGAAAACAAATAAAAGGAGGAGCTGTTTTCTACGCACATGGAAGTTAAATAAAACTTTGGTAGGATGATGTCCAAGAGCTGAAGTAGGGCCTGATTTGGGTTCATAAGCTCTTACTGATGGCTGATGGCTGAAAGCCTAGGTGTAACACCAAAATTAAAGTCAATTTGAAGATACAAATTTACAATATGAAACCCTAAATTACAAAGTCAACACCCCATTTGGGTTAGATAGCATGAAACTGATACCTAAAGCTGAAACAGCAAAGATTTAGAAATTCAAACACATGAAAGCAATCAACATATATAAATATTACATTTGTTGAATTAAATGGATTCCTTCTTAATAAACATCTATCATAAGCAAAAAATTCTAAACCACACACATCACAGGTACAATGAAGAATATTTTTTTTGTGATATTAGGTAGGTGAAAACTCACAGAGAAAGGTTTGACAGATCCACCTTCCAGGCACCTGAAAAAGTGCCACCGATCACTGCCGCATCACCGTAGCCGTAATGGTCTACCGTCTTGGTAGATTGGTTTTTTAATAAATTGGCTGTTAAAAGAAGTTATAACTTTACTGGTAACCAAGTGGGTTGTGAAATATGAGGGCCAACATAATGTTAAACGTTAATCGGGTTACAAGATATTTGGGCCGTCCAAGTTGTTAAAAAGTTCTTTTTTAGAAATCTTCAAAGGCTCATTGTTTACTTGTCACACTCCACAGGAGAAGTCTTTGAACCGACATTTTTTTTTTACTTTAACATTAACAGTAATATATAAGATGCTTACCCATCTCGCCACCATTTGCCATATGGTTCTCACTAGTTTCTTCACCATGACAAAACAAATCCAAAATCCCCTTCACTCGATCAGAAACAAATCCAAAAACACCAAGTGGAACAGATGCCATTAAAGTTGGCCATAGAGCGCATGCATGCCACTTCTAATTTTACTTGATGTATCCATAAGAGTTAAAGGGGTTCTATAACCTAGTGAACTTCCAACAGCTGCATAGATTATGTGACATAAAACAGAATTTACTACTTGTACATAATTATATAATAATATTTTTTTAAAAAAATATATCATGTTTCAAAGGTTTAGTATACCTCAGCTGCAAGTTCAGGTATGTATGCTACAAGTTGGTCGACCCGCGCTTCGCAGCGGAGTCGGACCGTTTTAAAAAGCCGGTTAGCCATACCATTTGATATTATGGCCATGTGAAAATCGTGTCGTGAATAGAGCAGATTCACATTTTGTTAAAACTTACAGAATCTGTGAACTTGTGCTCATCATGTGGTGGATTTTGCAAGCTAACATCAAAAGTAAAGCAAGATTGTAAGTAAATGTGCAGGCATAGTACCACAATCATATTCAACTTGCTGACCCATTTGCTTCATGACCCGTTTTTTTAACCCTTTCTGAATTCAATAAATATCCTAACATTACATATATAAAATATAAATGAAAACCTGTTCTCTGGTCAGTTTTGATTCGGTATTTCTAGAAATTAGTCCTTGGTCCAGTCCATATGTGTACTTTTCAATGTTCAAACTTCAAACACAAAACACCTAGTTTGTATTTGGTTTATGATCCGATTTGGGAAAAAAACCAAACCATACCAAACCGATCACAATATCATAACCACTATAAATATCTCAACTAACTAAACATCTATAAATTTCATAATATATAAATCATTTTATATAATCAAGTATCTAAGTACTATAAATTAAAAGAAACAAAGATAACTAAATAAATTCATATGATATATACTTAAAATAAATAAATAAAACAAAGAAAATAATGTCGGGTCTATAATCGGGTAAATGGATATATATTATCAAGTAATCGGGTCGGGTAAACGGGTATATCAACAAATCCCATAAATTAGGGTCTTCTCCTTAAAATCTCTACACTGGGCTGCTACTATCTACTTTGGGCCGCTGCTATTTTGCTGGGCCGAGAAACACAAATAGAGGATTGGGCCACCGGCCAAATAACAAGGGACTGGGTCGGATTCTTGGGTTTGGGCCGCACAAACACACAACTAAAAACAAATAAATAAAAAATGATTCGACAATGGGGAATGGTGGCTGACCTCTTTGGGATTAATTATTATTTCTTTTTCTTTTTCTTTTATATTTAATCTTCTAAATTTATTTTCTCAACCGCTCCCCAGCCCGCATTAAATCCTCGGGTTCTCTTTTAAATTCACCATTAACACCAAAACACCTATAATTCACATTTAAAATAAAACTAGATGTTGCAAAGGCGCGCGTTGCGGCGCCCCTGGTTGCTAGTGAACCCATGATTCGAATGTTGTAAGACGCATGTCTAGAGTATTTGGCCTTCAATCATTTGAAAACAGTCAAATAATGCATACCTTAAGGGCCTTTGTTTTTGTATTCCGTATTCCAGCAGCTAGTTTTTAGGCCTGGTGTGTTGGCCCCCGGTCAAGGGCCGGCTACGGGCTGGCTGTTATTCTAACCAAATGCTGAAGGATTAGCCTTACTCATTATCATGAATATCTTATTCTAACTCATGCTAGAGCACTATTTTGTTGTGTTGTTGAACCTGCAGAAAGGACCAGAAATAAGCTTCTGTTTCTGTTGCTACATGGAAGTAATCATAATAGACAGAAAAGCGGTGTGCGAGATAAGTGAAGGAATAACCCAAGACCTTTTTAAAAAAAATGGAAGTCGGTGCCAATACCACTTCTTCAGCCAATTCATGTCATTATAAAATCAAAATCAAAGCCCCAAATCTCATGGCAGGGGAAGGGCATAAGGAACTCACCTCAACATCTTCATTTTCAACTTTTTTGGTTTGACTCGATCCATCTTCTTTCTTGCCAACACCCGTCTCAAAGTCTAAAAGATAAGTTAATTTCGTTCCAGTACAGATGTCTACAACAAAAACTAAACTCAAATATAATTATAAGATTCCTTAATCGTTGTAGCCCGTGTTTAACTTAATGGTGTTATATTTGAAGCTCATTCTTTATGACCAACTAAATTTAGGTATATACTAGTTAAGCACCAATTCTCGAAGGTATATAATAAAAACTCATTTAGTTGAAGGAAAATGTGTTTGATTTTCATATATAAATTTACACACATCAAACATCCCCATACTTGAACATTGCTTGTCCCCAAGCAATCATGTTTACCTCGACACTACTACAACTACAATCTTAAGCACATAGACATTTAATCATACATATTCGGTCCGCAAGAATTACTATCAATACTAGGATTTACAACCTCTCAAGTTTAAGACTTTTGAAACTCAAAAAATCTCCCAACCAAGTAATGCGAACCATTTGCATACTAATTCACTCCACTCACTAATTCGCTCGACCTATGGGTGTAAATTTTGAAGTGAACGCTCAACTCAAGCATGTCTAAGCACTTCTTGGGTTTATATATACGATCGTGCCGCCGAATTCGTTATGGGATCCGACCAAAAAATGGAGGGGGATACTCAAACGTTTGCTCACATATACGGGTGTGTGAGCTACCACCCTAACGTATATCTTGGCGTATACGTACAGCCATATCACAATTTTTATTGTGATTTATTTTTTATTTTTTTTAGCTTCATCTAGGGTCTTTGCAACCTTTCAATACAAGACTGAATTTTCAGATTTCTATTTTTTTCTCTTCTTTCTTTTTTTTTTTTTTTTTTTTTTTTTTTTGCATGTTGGAGTTATGCAGAAAGTCCAACATCTTCGGGCAATTGACGACCCGGAAAAGATCCATAACGAACTCAAGGCTATTAGGTAGACACGGTCTCAACATAAACCTAGAAACTTGTATTAAACATACGACATCCCTCATATATATACTTTTTCAATTTTCATTTTTTTTCCAGGATTGCTCACACGGGAGGTCAGGTAAATGGGTTTTGTTGGTTCGCAAGACTCGACCGAGAAACTTTGATCATGTGATATTTATGAAAATAAACTTAAGAGGAAAACCATTCTTGCTACTTGTAGACACGATAATGCATAAATAAATTATCTATGATTTACGTTAAGAAAGGTGTACTTTCATGTCATGTGAGATAGGGAAAAAAATTAAAAAAATTGGGATTTTCAGACTTTTAATGATGTTGGACGTCATTTATTTCAGCAGAATGTTAACCAACCCCTACATCCCCATATGTAAACCTACATTGTCCCCAATGTCGAATAAAACTATAAAAACAAAGATGTAAGGAAATAAGAAAGTGACTCCCCTTTCAGCAATCATGTTACCAGCAAGCACCGCACACATCAAACCCTTCTTCATTTATCCCAATAATCAGCTTTCTTATGGCCGCGGGGTGGAAATGTTCCTGTGGAAAGTCAAGTGCTCATCAGTGAGTGAGGTATAAAGTAAAACATCATCATGATGAAATACAACAAAAAATAAATAAAATCCGTACACATAGTCAACTAACATATATGTATATATTTTCTAATCAAACTAAGGTTTTCATTACAAATCCTTGTTTAGAAATAAGATTTAACCATAAGCAATCTTTTAAAAGTAAGTACAGCATAAAAAAAAAACTGATTATAGAACTATCAATCAAGGTTTTTCAGATGGGCTAATTGTACCAGAAATATTAACAACAGATTCTACATATGATATCAATTACAATTACATCATTATCTGCATCCACATGAGGTAGATATCGCAAAATTACAGTACTGCCCGAGAAATTTGCATATTTTGTGAGTTTAATGGTAGAAAAAAATTCCCCTGTTTTTATAATAATAGAGTTTCAATATATATTTCATGAATAACATCAGCAAGCAGCTTTAATGTAATGGTGTGATTTAATACGCCATAAAACAACAGTCAGTGAGTCAGTTGTATCAATTAAAAAACAAATCAGATAACCAGCGAATGTTAATGGAGAAAAATCAACAAATTTCTTTCGTGAAGAGGAATGGCAAGCAACAGACAGAAACTCGTGTAAAACCTTCCAAAATTGCGATTAGGGCGTACAGAAATCGAATCAAATTCTTCTGAATCAATCAGGAAAAGGCATATATAATAAGTTGCAGTTGCAGTGATGAACGCTAAACCCTAACAGAACTGTTTTCGAAGACTAACCTGATTCAATTAATTTGTCGCCTCCGTCCGTCCGTCCGTCCGGCCGGCCGTCCGTCCGTCCGTCCGGCCGGCCGTCCGTCGTCAATAGCATCCTGCGACTACTGTGTAATTTGGGCGGGCAGATTAGATTTTGGGAGAGAAGAGAAGAGATTTTGGGTGGGAGCGTGGAAGAAGACGTACACCGCCCCCCGCCGTTTGTAACGAATCAAAAAACCCTCCCCGGGAAGATTTAAGTCAATATTCTTTTTTTCTTTCTTATCGTTATCCTTATATCAATTATTATTATTATTTCCTTTCAAAAACCTTATATATATCTTTAATATTCAACTAAGGAGATACGGAATTACGTTTTGCTTTTGAATTATTACATTATCTAAAACAATAAACAATTAAAGGTTTTGATATTTTTTATTTAAAACAATTAAATCTTGATGCATACATATTTAAGGTAGGTCAAACGTATTTAATAGTTAACAGGAAAGAAAGTATGTAAATACGTGGTTTATAAGCATATATATGTGTTTATTATATTCCTCGTTATACGTAACCCGAATCTTAGAAATTATTAGAAATAATGTTTTGGAAAGTTTTAGGGGATAAAATAATAACTATACAAGAGTTCGAGGGGCTAAAGTGTAGTAAGTAGAACAAGAGGGCCCAGAAATGTAAAAGTACTAAAATATCTTCGTAGCGTACGCCTACGGGATGCGGATCGCGAGCCTTGCACTCGCCCACTCCCGAGACGCGCAAATGTGGTTGTTATAAAAAAAACTGTCATAAATTCTAAAATGGGTCGTGGGATTAGGAATGTCCTACAACCTCATGTATAGTGTATGTTGTTAGATTTTGCTAAATTTATGCATGAATGGTAGTCAGAAAATTGTTAAAAAGACGTTTAGAGATTCAATAGCTTTGATTATTCTGTATATAAGAGTGTTGTCTATTTAGCCATTGTTGAAAAAAATGTTTTTTAAATTATTTAAATGGTTTTCTAATGTAATAGCATATTAGTGAAAATCATAATACGAGACATATGTATTTAGTGAATATGCAAAGAAAATGATTTTGTGTAAATAAGGATCTGTTACACCTATTCATCAACAATTGAATCAACACATACAATGCTTTTTATAACAACAGATAAAAGATAATGATTTTGGACCAATATTGCTATAGCTCTAAGAAAAATAAAGAATACAAGATTAAAGATTGGACCTTATCTGATCAGTATCACATTCATATAAAAACTACCAATAAGATTATTAATTTCTAACTTAATCTGAAACTTTATCTTCTTTGATGCATATAATTTATATCAAAGTTAAGTCTTTTTGCAGACCATTTACTTTGCGGCTCTACTGATGGTTCACCCTACGTATGGAAAGTGAGCTTAAACTCTAAATTTAGCTCCTCATTTCTTGTAGGATTTCAATTGTCATTATTGTCGTTTTGTTTGCAGGTTTGAAGTTGTCATATTTTGAAATCTAATCCTTTAAGGTGGATTTCAGCAGAATTATGGTCTTCTAATTTGGGGTTTCTCTTACCGCCATGAATATCGCTCACGAGTTCTTTCACCTTCTGCCGATTTTCTTCAAAATAATTATTGACAAAGAGATATATATCCAGTTTCAGTTCAGTTACGTGACAAGGAGGTGAGAGAAGACTGGGATTATTAAAGATGACACGCAGCAGCGCCTCATCATCCTTTGTGTTAGTTCTTTCATGTGATTGGAGCCCCAAAAGAGGTTTTTCAATTGGAGCCCTAAAGGAGGTTAGTATCATTGCTACCATCTTGGTTCATAATCGCATTTTTTTATTAAATTAGTGAGTATTAGGCTTTAAATGTATGTATAGTTCGTTTTCTATAGATTTTTATTGTATGTTCAACTTCCAATGTAACACTTCGGTCAAACCATTTGTAAATACCCGACCCGTTTCTATCATGGTTGATAATCAATAAAGAATCATTTCGCATTTGATATAATTATACTCTAGGATTAAATCTTTTAATCACAATATTCGCTACATTTGATAATTCAATTTATCGCAAATCGAATCTCTAACTCGATCGTTTTTGTTATTTATGTAAAACTGGAAAAAAACTCGAGCATTCCAAATGTATATAATACTTGTGGGTAATACTAGTCATACACACAAGTAAATATATGTGAGGTTCCGCAAAAAGTTCGCGGAGTAAAACAAAAAGAGCAAAAATTCGATTTTTCATACGATTTCGGTATTAACCGGGAGTTCGTACATTCCAATAATTCTCATTCTATTATTCCATAACATTTTATTTAAATAATTCCATATCACAAATTAATACGATGAATTATGATGAATATTTTTGATAAATTTTGGTGATTTTCATACTTTAATAAATAATATATAAATAAATATATATAAATTAGATATTTTATACCTCGTTAAACGTATCCCGAGCCTTATAAATCTTAAGAAAGTATTCTAATATCATGTTAAACTTAAAACATTAATTACATCAAAGGATGCAAAGGTAAAACACATAAAACAAAAGTTAAGGGACTAAAAGTGCAAATTATTGAAAGTTATAAAACGCATGTATCCGTATATCATCGAGCATGTCCCGAGCCTTAGAAACTTTTATAAACATGTTTTATAATGCTTTGTTGCATAAAGTAACAGTTCCGTAGAAGTTTGGGGGTCAAAATGTAATTAATAAACCTCAGGGACCTAAACTATCAATCTGTCAAACTGGCTCGCGGGTCGCGAAGCCTAGGCTTCCCCCTGTCGCGTACCTCCGCCCAAATCACCAGCAGGTCGCTATCAGCCACGTCTTTCTTCGTGTTCTCCATGAATTGAACCTCCAGATGTCGATTTCTATGCAATTAGTCACCATAGCAACGTGTATCAACCTCCCGCGCTCCTAAACACTATAAATGGAGCATTAAATCGTCCATAAACCTCATCAATTTCGCAAATCTTCACCTCAAAAACCCTTGTTCATAACCAAAACTTGCCCTTCAAAATTCTTCAAAACAAGGAGGCTTCTGAAGCTGAATTTCCGCATTCCTATAAGTAAACGCTCACCTCGGGATCGCCCAGTGAGGTATGCCAGTTCCTAGTTGGGATTTATGCGACACCCTCGCTTTGCCATAAATCCCAAAGTACATGCGCCTACTCTTCTGGTCCGCACGAAGGCGGCTAATATTGAACTACTATCCATATTGCTTTGCCGGTGCAAAAATTACAAGGATTCACTGTGGACAAGAGTCATTGGGGCTATTCATAACTCTACAAGAAAGTGGGAGTCCTTTCCATATAATAAGGTTATTCGGGAGACTTGGCTCAATATTGTAAAGGTTATTGATGATCTGGAACATGAAGGTGTAGAGATACATAAGTTCCTAAGGTGCAAACTTGGGGATGGAGGGAAAGCAAAGTTTTGGCTTGATAACTCGTCGGGATTTGGAAGACTAAAAGATATATTCCCGGAGTTATTTGTAAGAGAAAAGAACAAAGGTTGCAATGTCGCGTGTAGGATTTGAGGAGAATCGGGGGGTGAGTCAGAAACATTCTGTGAAGTGGGAGTGGTCTGTGCAAAGGCTAAATGTTGAGGAGCATGAACTTGTAAAGGATTTAGAAGAAATGATTGAGGGTCGAGTTTGTTCGGAGGGGGTAGTGGACTCTAGGGGTTGGGGGAAGAAAATAATTCAGGAGTTTGAAGTAAGATTGGTAAGGGGAGAGGCGCAGGAGCAGATTTTGGGAAATTTTTAGGGTAATTTCAGATGGCTTAGGTGGGTTCCAATCAAGGTTAATGATTTTGTTTGGAGGGCTTCATTGGGTGGGATCCCAGTTAGAGCTTCACTTGCTGCGAGAGGGGTTCAAGTTGACTCGAGGTGTGAGGTGTGTCAGATAGGGGTGTTCATAAATATCCGAGTCCGAACCCGTATCCGAAATTTCCGAAATTCCGTATCCGAATTTTCCGAAAATTTCGGATACCCGGAATTTCGGATACCCGAAATTCGGATATCCGAATTTTCGGACTTGGACTTGGAATTTAGTTTTTAGATATTTCGGAAGTTTCGGGTACCCGGATTTCCGAAAGTTTTAATAAATTTAAATATATTTTATATAAAAAATAAAAGATAAAAGATTTAGGGTTTGAGTTATCTAATATGTTTGTTTTTTTGTTAATTTGATTTGTATTTGGAAGACTTAAACAATGTTTATTTGTATTGTCGTTTTTTTAGTTCGAACTTAGGTAACAAACAAGTCACGTTTATGTCTATTTAAATTTAAAATTTTATTGTTTTTGAAAAAAAAAAGCCATTTTCGGATATCCGATTAATTTCCAAGTCCAAGTCCGAATTTTCGGATACCCGGAATTCCGGGTATCCGAAAATTCGGACTTGGACTTGGAAACCGAAATCCAAATTCCGAAATTTCCGGGTACCCGAAATTCGGGTATCCGAAAATCCGGGTACCCGGTTTTGAACACCCCTAGTGTCAGACACATGTGGAGACATCAGACCATGTGATAATGCTTCGCAAGTGTGGACCCTTGTATCTCAGTGGTGCCAGATGCCATTTGTGAACTGGGGATCTGTAAACGATGTGCACGATGGGATTAATGGGTGGGAGGGGATCAAGTCGAAGAGGAAAGGATTATATGGAAAGCTAGAAACTTGTGGATATTTGAGAATAGAAAGGTGGGTGATAGAGACCCGTAAGTGGGTTAAACTCTAAGAATTGACATGAGAAAATAAACGTAAACTTGATGCAATTTTTGTTCTTATCTTCAAACCAAATGCATTACAGAATATAAATATTAGAAATGAGACTTATCTTGCACCTAAATCTAAGGATGAAACTACCAACATAAGTAAACATGCACTAGAAATGGGAACATGGGAATTAAACATGCATGTAGACTAATTCAACTCATTGTGGGCTCAACTACGTGGGGTATCCATTGGGTCAGGGTCGTTGAACCATATCAATACTCCTGTCCTGAAAAATTGGCTTGTCCTTAAGACCGAACCATGGTGGAGCGTCTTCCGATTGTAGAAGAAGGAATTTAGGAGGTTGACAACGATGACCTGGTTGATAATGTTCGTCGCAATTGAAACACAGACCCGTTGACCTTCGTGTCTTCAATTCACTGGAAGTTAACTTTTTTACCGGTAAGGATTGTGGCAAAGGGGGAGGGGACGCCAACAGGGGTTGGTTTCGGTGATGATTTAATGACCCCGGCATTGAGTTTGTCTTCAATTAGAGAGGCGAGGCTATAAGCTTGACGGAGGGTTGTAGGATGATGAATGGCTATTTCTGTTTGGATGTCATGTTTAAGACCGGAAATGAAGCAATTGGTTAACGCTTGTTGAGACAACCCTTTAACACGATTGCTAAGCTTCTCAAAGTCGGCTTGATAGGATTTGACGATGGATGTTTGGTCAAGTTTAAACAAGGTAGCTTTATGGTTTTCATATGTCGATGGACCAAAATGTAGTTCGAGAACTCTTTTGAAGGTTTGCTGAGTGGCGAGCAATTCATTTTTCACGAGATGCTTGTACCAATTGAGAGCATCACCGGTGAAGTAGAAAAAACGAGGGCTAAGCGTTGATCGTACGATAATATGTGAAATAATTCCCCGGCTTGAACTATCCAATCGAGCGGATTAGATCTGTTAAAAAGGGAAGGGTTATTTTTTGTGGATTTGGTTCATTCAGATTGTGAGGGGGAGGGGGACTGGATTAGTGGCCGTAGAGATTAGGAAATTGGTGTTGGAGGAGGTGGATAGGTTAAGTAATTGTTGGGTAAGGGCGGTGAGAATGGCGGAAATGGCGTTGGTAGCGGTGGTTTGAGCATCAATTTTGTTGAGTAAGCTTGCGGAGATTTCTGATTAAGTGTTCATTTTCGTGATCAAGCCATCGGTCCTCTTGATGAGAGCGGTGAGTTGACTGTTGTTTTGGGTAGCGGTGAGAAGTCGGTCGAGTTTATCAGCGATAGCCTGCATCGGGTCGATGTTGGTGGGAGAGGGATCACGACGGGGAGGCATGATTTCGGATAAAAGCACCAAATGATAGAGACCCAACAGTGGGTTTAACTCTAAGAATTGAGATGAGAGAATAGACGCAAACTTCCTGCAATTTTTCTTCTTATCTTCAAACCAAATGCATTACAGAATATAAATACTAGAAATGAGACTTATCTTGCACCTAAGTCTAAGGATAAACTACCAACAGAAGTAAACGTGCACTAGAAATGGGAACATGGGAATTAAACATGCATGTAGACTAATTCAATTCATTGTGGGCTGGTTAGGGTTGTTGAACCATATCAGTGGGGGCTGGGGAGATTTTACAGGATGTAAAATTATATTCTTTTGTGTGGATAAAAAATAGAGGAGGACTGGGGTCGATAAACTGGGTGGATTGGGGGTAGTGGTGGGGCAAACTGCATTGTGTAATACTTAATAGGGTGAGCTGAGTGGGGTGGGATGGGGTGGGGGTCGGGATCATATTTTGTTGGGTTGTTTAAAATGGGTTTGGGGAAGGGACGATGAGCGTTTTTATGGGGGTTGGGATGTACGTTTCAATGGGTTGGGTCGATTTGGTCGTCCTCTTCTAGACTGAAATGTAAAGGGAGGTGGTTGGGATGGATTGTGATGTTGGCATTGACTGGGGACTTGCTGGGCAGTTATACTTGGGAAAAAAAGAGAGGAAAAAAGAAAAACGAAAAAGGAAAAAAAGAAAATGAGAAAAAAAGAAAGAAAAAAGATAAAAGGATTTTTTTTTACATTCAGTAAGGAAGTTGGAGAAGCTGATGGTGTGCTGGAAAATATGGGAAATTTGGAATTTTAGAAAGAGGAATGTGGTTTAATTCCTTTGGTCATGTGGGGGTACTTATTTTCGGGGGTCATAAGCCACTTGGGGTGTGTGTCTTGGGGATACCACGATCGCCACTGATGGGGTGAGTGTTAGGGGTACGTTCCGGGTGGATGGATCTGATGAGTGTTGGGTTGGGAGTAGCGATCTGAGTTGGTATATCATTTCGTGTGAAAAAATGTGGGTGTATTTTTTCCCTTTTCAGCGTGTGTATCTCTCCCTTCGGGTGTGTGTTCCTTGGGTGGGTGGGGCTGGGTTTTTCATTCATGGGTTGCTGGTGCAGTCAAGTAGTGGGCTGCAACATCTTAGAAGTAAAGGTTGTCATTATTATCGAGGACGGATCAAGTACATACGACATAGCAAGAGAACTGGCCATCGTTGCCAAAGAGTTTCATATGTCGTCTAGATAGCCAAATGCAAAACTAAATCGTGTTATTCAAAGATGGCACGGTTAAGTTCAAAATGAAGTCCCGATTAAAGCCATGCAGTATGGATATGATGGAGGGGGGGGGGGGTATTCTATTTTAGCAAATGATGTTGCGTCGCAAAGGCTTCTTCATACTTATTTTGGCTGTTAGTGTTGATGTTTGGTGGATTTATAATAATTAGGTCGCTATATTGTGGTTAGCGTCCATTGGGTTTTGTTAAGCGAAGACTAGGGGCTTTTTCTTGTGATTTTGGGCTCAATGTTATTGATGCTGGGTGGATGCTACATAAACATAATCAGATGGTAGTGCTACTGGGTGGATGCTTCACAAAAGTAAGCAGGGGAGTATGAACATTTTGGTGGTTACAAGTAGTCATGCAGTGCTGGGTTAACCATGTCTTGTTGGGCCTTGGGTGCTTTTTTTTATTGGGATGGACCCAGTCTGCTTTTGAACGAGAAAAAAGTAAGGGGCTTGCCTCGAAACCTTTTAGGGGTCCCGCATGGCGCTGGTCGAGGAGGGTGTCCCCATTTTAGAATGCCAGCTCGTGTCGTGCATTTTTGGCTTAGGTGTTTCTTTTGTGGTATTTCTGCTGAAGTTTTATTGTTTGTTGTTGTTTTTCTTTTGACTCTTGTTTTCGTTTCAAGCGTCTTGCTAGGCTGCTTTTATAAAATTCTTGCTGTTAAAAAAAACATATTTTATGGGATTTAAATACCACTTAGGTGAGGACCAAAATAAGCACGGACGAAACTATAACACATATAGGGAAGGCGGAAAGTAAATACACATAAAATTTACTTCTGAGTGAAAATTAAAGGGGGCCGACTAAATACGTATAAAATTTCCGGACGAGCATTACACAAAGATTTATAAAAGTAATTAATTCTATTTTTACATAAACAACCAGTTTCTAGTTTAACTAAATTTTTAAAATGTTCTTTATTTTGTATGGTTTCATATTTACTCTACTCTTTAAATTTTATTAAAAATATACTTGATAATTCAGCAATTAGTTATTCAAACGTTTTACCAATGTATTTGTTTATGTATTGCGTTTTCTATTGCATCCCGCAAGCACCCCCTAGTAATACATATGAGGATGACAAGAAGGTAATCGTCTATAATTTAAAAAGTTTAAGTGATTACAACTTTTAAAATAAATGATACAATTATCTAAGACTAAATGGGTAATAAATAGTTTTATAAAATATAAATACATGTGGAATCAATATTTAGTTGTGCACATAAATAAAATTATTAATTTTAATATTTATTTTAATTGTTTATACTTTTAAAATGTTTCTTTTAAAATTATTTCAATTTGGTTTGAAACATTCTTTTTCTTGTTAAATTATTTCAATTTATTTTTTAGTTTCTATTAATATGATATTTGTTCATAGGAAATTTTTATGATGGAGGGTCCACAAATTCATGATCATTTTGTTTTTTGGGTATTAAATGGGTCGTTGGTCGTGTTTATTTATTGGTGGGCAGAGTTTGTATTTCATTTTATGGTTTTCCTTCGATGTGTGTGTTTCTTTTTTTCATGTGGTGGGGTTTAGTGTGGTATGTCGATCTTTTTGGGTGGGGGTTGTTATTGTGGATGTGGCAATCCACAATATTCATGGGTGGTGGAGTAGATTGAGTTGTTGTGTAGGTGTAGAAAGTGAAGGAAAAGAGAAAAGAGGTAACTTTTAAAGAAATTCGGTGAAGAGATGAGGAAAAGGAGAAGAAAAAAAAAGAAAGAAAACAAAAGAGAGAAATAGTAAGAAAATTGAAAAAGAAATATGAATAGAAAGTGGTGTTGAATTAGAAGTGTTGTTTGTCGTGCCAGGAGATTAATTGGCCACTTTTCTAGTTTTGTGTTGGTGTTTTGATATCTTTCAAGCTCATGTTTGGGTCTCTTGGGAAGACTATGTGTAGTCTTATTTCACATAATGTAAGATATACAGTTGGTATTGGTGTTGTCTGACCTTTTCTATGGTTTTGATTGCGGTTAATCTCTTGTCTAGTATTAATATTATGCGTGGGATTTATCTGGTGGGAATTTGTTTGGGGTGTGTGTTTTGGGCGTGCCAGCCTGCCTGTTAGGGGTGTTGTTGTGTGTGTTTGGTGTGTTTGGGGGCGTAGTGTGTGTCATGGTGGAATGTGTCCAGGGCGGCTGAGGCACTGCGCTCCGTGTGAGTTTGTCATTTCGCATGTGTCGGTTCTTTTCTTATGGTTCAGGCTTTTGTTCTTGTTGGATCGGTTGTATGCATCATGTGGGATTTTATTCAATTTGGCTAGGTTGTTGAGCAAAATGCCTTTTAGCTGGGTGATGAAGATGGGTGCCTTAATGTTTGGTTAAAGTCATGCATAGTGGTGATGTTGGTCGGTCAGGGTTTTGGTGAAGATGGGTGCCTAAATTGTTGTCATTTAGTGGCCCAGTGGTGTTTTCTTTTGGCGTTTCGGATGGTTTGGGTTTTGGTATGTATTTGTTTGGGGTGATGGTGTAGGAAATATATAATATCCATGTGCCTTGTTTCATGCACATCTATTAAGCGAAAAAAATAAGAGCAGGGTTTATTGTATGGTTTGGCCATGGTTTTGGAATCTGCAGGGGGTCAAGGCTTAAGGATCATTGGGTGGGCATGCGTTTGGTATGGTTTGTGGTGCTCTTATAAACTGGGAGGTAGTTTTTTGTTTTCTTGGGTTGTGTAGGCTTCTGGTATTAAGTGGGGGTGTTTGTTGTGGCACTTAGTGTTCTTTTGGGTGGAGTTTCATACCGAGTATTTGAGAGTGAATGTGTTTGGGGTAACTGTTATGCTTTGGGAGTGTTTGGTGGACTACGGAGTTACTCATAAGTTGGAGCTGTTTTAGCCGTAACACAAGGTTATTTTCTTTGTTGGTTTCGCTTAGTATAAGCTTGGGCATTGTTTCGAAATTTCTTTAGTTTCATGGCATTGTTAGGTCTATGTTGTTCTTTTTTTGTTCTAGTTGTCCTGTCCAGCTTCTCGCTGAAGTGGTGCACTAGTTGCTCATATTTCTCAAGGGCATTGGCGTAGCATTTAAGGGGCGGGAGAGGGCGTCCGACCCCCCGAAATTTTTTTTGCGATGTAGGGGGTATATAATTTTCGTGTAGAAAATTTCGATATACTCTGGTTTCGACCCCCCCATTTACCCAAAAATTGACGTTAAGAAAAGAAAAATTAGATCCCGACCCCTCACTTGAAATTTTCAAGCTTCGCCACTGCTCAAGGGTGGCAATGGCAGGGGAAGGGCATAAGGAACTCACCTCAACATCTTTATTTTCAACTTTTTTGGTTTGACTCGGTCCATCTTCTTTCTTGCCAACACCCGTCTCAAAAGTCTAAAATATAAGTTAATTTCGTTCCATTACAGATGTTTACAACGAAAACTAAACTTATACAATTATAGCAGGTGTAGCTAGGTTGATAACACAACCAAAAACAATGCCAAGCTGAAATTTAAGGTTTCAATTATTTACTAAAATATTAATAAATACGTCATCACCTTGCAATCAGAACTCTCCCATCCTTTCAAACAGGCTGGTGTTATCTTTCAACTAATACCCTCACGGGCAAAGAAGCCATTGGGTTCCTTCTTTTATCCAGATAAACCATAAGGTGACAACAGGATTCAATCGACCAATAAATAGTTTCCAAATGTTACACGTAGCATGCTAGGATAAATATTGGGATGAAGAGTTTATAAGGATAAATAGAATAGTTAAGACTTTACACTCCCTCTTGTCACATAACCAAAACAAACCCCATTTACTTTCTAAATATCTAGAAGCAGAACAACAGCAAAATTAATGTTTCATGGCCGGCCTACATACGATTTGGCTATTTTTTTACTATGGTCACGGACAATCCTTAAAAACAAAATTGGTTTTAATAAAGGAAAATTGAAAATAAATAATCCCAAGTTTTTATGTTTGGCCGGCAATAATCCCAACTTTTAAAATAGCTCTCAGTGGTCTTAAGTTTCACTATATTTACCTGTAATGGTCCCATCATTAAAATCACTAACTCCGTTAACTCCCTTGATTACGTGGCACATGACTTGGAATTTTTTTTTATATAATTTCGAAATCCCCTATTAACCTACGTGGCATCCACATCATCAAGAGAGTTAACGGAGTTAGTGATTTTAACGATGGGACCATTACAGGTAAATATAATGAAAGTTGGGACCAATGGGGCTATTTTAAAAGTTGGGATTATTGCCGGCCAAACATGAAAACTTGGGATTATTTATTTCCAATTTGAAGAGTACGAAATGTTTTGAAGCTAATCTTTGAGACTGTTCAACAACTTTCACAACGCCACCGCCACCATTTAATACGTCCATTTGTAGAAAATAAAATACCTACGGTATTAAAATTAATATTAATTCCTAAGACAAAAGAAAACCCCAGATCCTAAATGATGTAGTAGCCCAGGAGAAACACACTGATCCACACTTAGAAGAAATACCAGGTCGCTGTTAAGTTTAATATATTGTTTAAATTAAAGTTGGAGCTATCAACAGTATATACTCTAAGAAATTCAAACCTATTAGTGCAGAATAAAAAAGCCCCCCCCCCCCCCCCCCCCCAAATTACTTAGCTTACTTATTAAGTAAACCTAAGTTGTAGCTATTAGCAATGAGTGTGTCTGTGTGCTATGAGTTTCAATGGTAGTGTTTTTGTGTTCATTATGAAGTGTAGTTACCTTTCCAACTTTCAAGATTACCTTCCAACCAGCACCAACACCAAGTGGAACAGATGCCATTAAAGTTGGCCATAGAGCACATGCATGCCACTTCTAATTTTACTTGATGTATCCATAAGAGTTAAAGGGGTTCTATAACCTATTGAACTTCCAACAGCTGCATAGATTCTGTGACATAAAACAGAATTTACTACTTGTACATAATTATATAATAATATTTTTAAGAAAAATATATCATGTCTCAAAGGTTTAGTATACCTCAGCTGCAAGTTCAGGTGTGTATACTACAAGTTGGTCGACCCGCACTTAATGGCGGAGTCGGACCGTCTAAAAAAGCCGGTTAGCCATACCATTTGATATTATGGCCATGTGAAAATCGTGTCGTGAATAGAGCAGATTCACATTTTGTTAAAACTTACAAAATCTGTGATCTTTGCTCATCATGTGGTGGATTTTGCAAGCTAACATCAAAAGTAAAGCAAGATTGTAAGTAAATGTGCAGGCATAGTACCACAATCATATTGCATCTTCATTAGGAAATAAAACATAAACTACTACTAATGCTCCACTCATGATCTGAGACACAGTAACCAACTTGCTGACCCATTTGCTTCATGACCCGTTTTTTTTAACCCTTTCTGAATTCAATAAATATCCAAACATTACATATATAAAATATAGATGAAAACCTGTTCTCTGGTCAGTTTTGATTCCGTATTTCTAGAAATTAGTCCTTGGTCCAGTCCATATGTGTACTTTTCAATGTTCAAACTTCAAACACAAAACACCTAGTTTGTATTTGGTTTATGACCCGACTTAGGGAAAAAAACAAACCGTACCAAACCGATCACAATATCATAACCACTATAAATATCTCAACTAACTAAACATCTATAAATTTCATAATATATAAATCATTTTTTATAATCAAATAACTAAGTACTATAGATTAAAAGAAACAAAGATAACTATATAAATTCATATGATATATACTTAAAATAAATAAATAAAACAAAGAAAATAATGCCGGGTCTATAATCGGATAAATGGATATATATTATCAAGTAATCGGGTCGGGTAAACGAGTATATAAACAAATCCCATAAATTAGGGTCTTCTCTACACTGGGTTGCTACTATCTACTTTGGGCCGATGCTACTTTGTGTTATTTTGCTGGGCAGAGAAACACAAATAGAGGATTGGGCCACCGGCCAAATAACAAGGGACTGGGTCGGATTCTTGGGTTTGGGCCGCACAAACACACAACTAAAAACAAATAAAAAAAAATAAAAAAATAAAAAATAAAAAGATTCGACAATGGGGAATGGTGGCTGACCTCTTTGGGATTAATTATTATTATTTCTTTTTCTTTTTCTTTTTCTTTTATATTTAATCTTTTAAATTTCTTTTCTCAACCGCTCCCCAGCCCACATTAAATCCTCGGGTTCTCTTTCAAATTCACCATTAACACCAAAACACCTATAATTCACATTTAAAATAAAACTACCTGGTTGCTAGTGCACCCATGATTCGATTGTTGTAAGACGCATGTCTAGAGTATTTGGCCTTCAATCATTTGAAAACACTCACATAATGCATACCTTAAGGACCTTTGTTTTTGTATTCCGTATTCCAGCAGCTATTTTTTAGGCCTGGTGTGTTGGGCCCCAGTCAAGGGCCAGCTACGGGCTGGCTGTTATTCTAACCAAATGCTGAAGGATTGGTAGGAACTTCGTGGGAATGAAACTCATGCCAGAGCACTATTTTGTTGTGTTGTTGAACCTGCAGAAAGGACCAGAAATAAGCTTCTGTTTCTGTTGCTACATGGAAGTAATAATAATAGATATAAGTAAAACATCTAGAAACTTAATAAGCAGACATATCTCCCCTGAGTAATAGGAGCCAAGCTTTGCAAATAAAAATCTGATTGTTATACATTATCATTCCACCAAACCACCAACATATTTGATATAAGTAAAAATCTAATGTTTAGAATTTAAATTTTCCGTAAATTAACCAATCTAATGAATGTGAATCCCTTTTAACTTAATAAGGAGGACAATCAATTAGCTAAAATTAGGAATGCACATGTGAACAAACTACCCTGAATTTTATTTCAAGACCCTAATAAAAAAACCCTATTGAACCTCTTCATAACCAATAGTCAAAACTGCCTCCTCTAGAAACAGAAAACAAGTTTGTATTTTATAAGATTATGTCCAACAAAGAAACTTATAGGCAGTCCAAATGTAGATATCTACAATATTGTACAATAGTAGTGGGCTTTGTAAAAATTCTGCTGTAGGTTTTTTCTATATTGGCTAATAAAAAAAATAACAAGAATGAGAAAATGTGGCACAGAAAATTATTTACAAAAATTTCAGACTTTAGGTAGATAGGGAGATTTCTAGTGACCTGAAGAGAAAGACCTTAACATTTTTACCAGTTCAAACTAAATATAGCCCTATCAATAACCTACACATACAAAGCTGAGCATGGGTTCGCCACTGAAGCTAAGGTGGTTCAACCCATATATGTCGTATTTTGCACATTAATAATTTTAAAATTTATTAAAAAAAAAAACTCTTAAAATAATTTTATAAGCAAAACATCTATATTCATAGTAATAAAGCTTTTATTATGCCATAATGAAACTCAAGTAACATCTCCGGGCTATAAATTAATAAATTAAGAACGAAATCAAGAAATCACTTGGCGGTCTCAACTTTACTACTAAATACTTGATCCTATCATAACCAAAAAATTCATTAGTATCAAACACGCGGTGAGTAAGAAAATAATAATAAATAATAGCAACAATGTTCTCATACCTAGAGTAGTAGATCAAGTACACATACCTTGCATAATCTTCAAACTATAATTTCACAAATCCATAGTTCCCATAAACTTTGAATTCTTAAATCCTAGAGAAAGACTCAAGACATAATCTAAACCTATAGAAATGAACTTTGAATTCTTAAATCCTAGAGAAAGACTCAAGACATAATCTAAACCTATAGAAATGAACCTGCAAGTGAAGAAGTTTTAGAATTATAAACACACAACGGTATGAGTACAGGATGATCAATCCAAATCAAAATTTATTTTCTTTGATGCCAAATATATGTAATCTCTCAATTCAAAACCAAATTAAATAATTTTTTCAATTAATAAACATATAAATGTGAAATATAAATATTTATCAAATATTAACCACAAAAACCTAACTCTTCACATATAACGCGATTAAGCACCAATTTTATATTTCTCTAATTAAAAATCGCGGTTAAATGTGGGATTTATTTATTTAATTTGTATGCATTAGATGCTACGCATCAAATATCCCCACACTTAAACCTTTTGCTTGGAGGACAATAGCAAGCTTGCATAAGCAGATAGCAGGGTAATACTTTGATCAATACTTTATGTTATAGCATTACTGTACTACCCCACTGCCTCTCCATACCCTTCCCCTTAATTTTAAAATCTCTATTCCGTGCTCTTAAGCATTGTAAAGTACATGTAATTCACATGAATAATCATAAGTCGACTACAATTCTACAAAGTCAAATAGATAGGAAGTCGATACTTTCACACCTCACAAGAAAGCAGCTCACAAATGGTGGCTGATGAAGGAGGGGATTATACACATTCTGCAATTTGGGACAGAAAAATACAAACATTGATCAAACTTCATTTCAAAATAGCATGTAAATGTGTGTGAGAGAGAGAAAGTATAGATGGTCATTTGTCGGTTTGAACAGGTACTAGTTGCTCATTATTGCCAAGTCAAACTTAGCCGGATGAAAGTATGGATGGTAATTTGTCTGTTTGAACAAGTACTAGTGGTGTGTCCTGCTCTCTGCACCACAGATTCAGAACATTTTAAGTCCCTTCGTCATTGCATGGTATATGAGAATGCAATTGGTAATAAACCAATTATTATAATGCAAACTTATAATCAGGTATAGATCCAAAGTGATTCCTTTTTCATGTAGAAGAAAGATGTAGACATTATAATAAATCATAATTAATAATTAACAGTTGAACCTTTAAATTGTTGGTCCAAGGATCTCAGCTCAACGTCTTCAGGTATAACTTTTTTGGTATGGCTTGGTCCATGTGTTTTCTTGCCAATAGCCGCCATCCTAGCACGACCTACCTTCTTAATGGCAAGCTTAGATAATTATAAAAGAGAAAATTAAAAAAAAATCACTAAAAGAAGGGTAATATATTATAAAGAATCAACAAAATAGCATGAGACGTGAAACTTTTATGGTGTGACTATAATTTTAAAATCCGACTCATAAAAGTAAGCAAAAAAATTGAAGTGTAGAAAGTATCTCCAATGACACTATTGCTCCTTTATGCTGACATGTCCTGTAACAAACAAAAAATACTTAATCTGATGACTCAGAGAAGACGTATTACACATACCTAGCAGGGAACACGACAAGTCATGGTCTGACATAATAATAAGGGTACCTTGCCCACCCCCACCCCACCCCCCCCCCCCCCCTTACAACATGCCGAATACCTAGGTGGTTCATTTTGGGTGAGCTCATGACACGTTCAGAAAACCAGAAACGTGCTTTGCAGAATTCACAAACACAGGAACAGTCTCCAAGATCTTAATTAAATTCAGAGGCAACACGCAATGCAGGCGCAGCAGGCGCAATAGAACTGCTGCCTTGAACGCAAGATGCGGAGCCAGACGCCAAGACATCCCTGTATGCAGCAGCCCTAAGCGGGGATCAAAGATTAGTCATAAATAGATGTGCAATCAAATCTTGTTCCAAACAAATTCTCTTTGCCTCCAAACTTTCTGCCATGAAAATGTGCTTTTGAAATGTTTGAATTGTCTAAACTAATTTTTCAATTAAGAGTACCCTATTTCTTTACCTCATATCTTATTTTATAAAACAGTTCAATGAATTTCTATACCAAACTCCTAATCAAATTCCCTAAGGATTTCTATAAATTCTAATAACAATTCAATGAATTTCTATAAAGTCTAATAACAGTTCATATCTATTTTATAAAGTCTAACAAAAATTCATCGAACAAGACTGTTTTATAAAGTCTAATCTTGAACGGATCAGTGATCTAGCACAAGTTAAATTTTAAGAAGTAACATTAACAACCAAAAAAAGGAAATCATTAATAATAATAAGACAAAGCAACATGACTCTTAGCATAGCCGAGGTTGAGGAACAAAATTGTTTTCGACGATTTCTTAATGATCCACGGTTATGTTCAGATGTATATAAATGGAACAGGTTTTAGGTAAAGCTCTTTAAACATATAATCTTAATAAGAATATTAAAAATATATATATACCTGAACTTTAGAACTGTTTTAGAGAAACCTGCAATAAAACCACAAAAAAAAATACAAATTATATAAAACATAAACCACAAAATGAAAGCTCAAACAGACTGTTGACTACCTAAGGTCATAATGAAGTTAAATGAAAGAAAATTTGAAATGGAAACTAAATAAATTCAATTAATCAGCAAATGGTAAGGAAACAACAGTCAGAATAACCAAAGAACCAAAGAACAACTTTCTGAATAATTTTTTAAAATACAATTGAAAAGGCTAATTAGTGACAGCATTGAGGCAAGAAAAGATCAAAAATAAAGTAATAAATGTGAGACTATGGTTTAACTTGATTATCATAAATCCTAACAGACGAATGCAGTAATGTGTCGGTTGATTTCAGTGATCGATCGTCTTCTTTTTCATTATATGGCCGGTTGTTGGACACTATTAGGTGAAGGAACTATTCTCATACCAAGAAATATACCAATGATCAATCCTAAACTCACAGAAAGTTCGTTTATTATAAAAATATATGAAGAACTATTTTTTTTTCAAACATGATGTCAATATTGAAATATATACAGCCGAAAATTGCATCTCCTTTGCAACAGAAAAAAAAAATATAATTTATTTTAATATTGACATCATGTTTGAAAAAAGCAAGGGCCGGTGGTACGCTGTGCTACTTACGGAGGTGGCAACCATAACTTGCTCTAATGCGGGAGCCGTTGAAGAGGCTTTGAAGAATCGGTGCAGAAGGATCGGATAGTGGTACCCTGTGCAACTCAAAAACACCAACAGAAATGAGAAAGCTGGTATCGAGAGGAAGAAAAGAAGCGAAAGCAGCAGATGGTAAGCTGTGTCGTGAAGGGGAAGAAAACACGCGTACCACACCTTTGCTGCGTGCATGGTTCAGAAACCATTCATCAGCACTCTCTTTTAAATATATATTGTAGAGTGGATCCTACGATTAGATCCGGGAAACATCATATTCAACACATTCAGCTTCTCTACTCCCTATAATTCACAAATATCAATCAAAATCATTCAGAAATAACAACAGAACATTGAGCAACAACAACCAGCAATTTCATATATCCCTGCAAGCAAATTCATAATATTTAGTGAAATGGGTTTAAAATCGAGTAAAACATTTGACACCCACAAATGAAAACCATAAATTTTAAATCTTTTACCCACATTTGGTAGTTTGTCTTTACTAAACATCTTAAATCAGAGATCCATGGTTAATCATTTGTAGCATTATAATTATATAAAAAAGATCAACAAACTGTAGGATCTGATGAGTCTAAATCCTATATTGGGATTTCAGTAAACACCTTATGTGCATCATATACTCTACACCACAAAGCTCTTACTGATGGCTCATGGCTGAAAGCCTAGGTGTAACACCAAAATTAAAGTCAATTTGAAGATACAAATTTACAATATGAAACCCTAAATTACAAAGTCAACACCCCATTTGGGTTAGATAGCATGAAACTGATACCTAAAACTGAAACAGCAAAGATTTAGAAATTCAAACACATGAAAGCAATCAACAAATATAAATATTACATTTGCTGAATTAAATGAATTCCTTCTTAATAAACATCTATCATAAGCAAAAAAAATCTAAACCACACACATCACAGGTACAATGAAGAATATTTTTTTTGTAATATTAGGTAGGTGAAAACTCACAGAGAAAGGTTTGACAGATCCACCTTCCAGGCACCTGAAAAAGTGCCACCGACCACTGCCGCATCACCGTAGCCGTAATGGGAAACGGACCAACTGCGCAACACAATCGAAACCTCGAAACGCCTTGTCACCGGACCCTCATGTGTGAGTCTGAACATGAAGAGAAAGCCCTCGTGAAGGACCTTCAACTTTTGCAGGCGTCAAACCTTGTAAATGAGTAACATCACGACACCCGTCAACAGTTAATCGGAAATGGAGCAACGCTTAATCGGAAACAGAACAACGATCCAGCTCCTCATCTTAGATTAAACATGAAGAGATCTACTAGACGACACCCTCACCTGCATTTTCCATGTTAAGTCAAAGTAGTACACCTGAATAAATGTTTCTTTGTAGACAGAAATTGGCCATTTGTTATGCAAAAGAAATTAACCACCTGTTCAAAAGAAAGTATGTGTATCTCTAGTGGGACCAACACTTTTCCACATCACAAAATTGTCATGATCAGGTTCATCTTTTCCTTACACAAATGTATGTGAACATGAAATAAATAATATTGAATCATAAACAAAGTAGTGAACCTTCAATAATTTCATGGGGCCTTTAAGGTGAACGTTATCCCATGACTGCATTATTCAGAAAAAAATAACACAATGAACCAAACATGCCTCTTGATCTAGTAAGATAATAACAATAAATTTTAAAGGGGAGCATTACTTGTAATCTTAATTCTAAACTCAGCATCACCAAGTAAAAACAGAGATAAAAGAAGGGAAATGAAGGTGAAAATTAGGCAAAAATTCTAGCAGATGATTGATTTCTATAAATATACCTCCTAAAATAATTTATACACCCTAAAATTAGTAACTTAGCTTAGCTAAAAGGGAATGCACCACACCCGAGCACAACCCAATGACCACATTTGTTGTTGAAAAAAATGATTATGGATTACAACTAAAAAAAGATGAATCACTAATTCCTGTGAGAAAATAGCTTTTGCAAACTGAAGAAAAAAAAACTCCCCCTAGAGATCTGCTGAAATGAAAAGAAGAATTTCTGTTGACCCCAAAGGTCAAACAATAACCATTGTTCTACATACAACTAACTTATTAATGCAGCCTACAAAAGAAGGGTCTAGTTACACATGACAAAAAAGTAGTATGAGAGACCAAAAAAAAAACATAAAGCTATAACAATATGTACTACATGAACCAATTAGAGCACATACACATAACTTAATTCAGTAAAGATTTTTAAGGGAGCACAATTCACAAACCAAACTAACCTCTAAAAAAGATAGTACTTTCTAACAAAAACATTTAAACAAACAACTTCAAAAGATTATAGGGTAACCTATGGTTGTTTACCTCAAGATGCAGTAGCAAACCCTTGTTGTGGACTATTCATATTTCTAATGGCGGTAACACAATACACTATTAGAAAAAATGTTATATTTACTTAAAGAGAAATACACGTACCCAAAATCCATCTTCACCATGACAAAACAAATCCAAAATCCCCTTCACTCGATCAGAAACTAAAAAAAATGTTAAAGTATCAACTTGTAGCCAAGTGGGTTGTTGATCGATCGGGTTACAAGATATTTGGGCCGTCCAAGTTGTTAAAAAGTTCGTTTTTAGAAATCTTCAAAGGCTCATTGTTTACTTGTCACACTCCAAGGCTCATTGTTTACTTGTCACACTCCACAGGAGAAGTCTTTGAACCGACATTTTTTTTTTTTACTTTAACATTAACAGTAATATATAAGATGCTTACCCATCTCGCCACCATTTGCCATATGGTTCTCACTAGTTTCTAAATCCATCTTCACCATGACAAAACAAATCCAAAATCCCCTTCACTCCATCAGAAACAAATCCAAAAACACCAAGTGGAACAGATGCCATTAAAGTTGGCCATAGAACGCATGCATGCCACTTCTAATTTCACTTGATGTATCCATAAGAGTTAAAGGGGTTCTATAACCTTTGAACTTCCAACAGCTGCATAGATTCTGTGACATAAAACAGAATTTACTACTTGTACATAATTATATAATAATATTTTTAAAAAAAATATATCATGTTTCAAAGGTTTAGTATGCCTCAGCTGCAAGTTCAGGTATGTATGCTACAAGTTGGTCGACCCGCGCTTCGCAGCGGAGTCGGACCCTTTTAAAAAGCCGGTTAGCCATACCATTTGAAATTATGGCCATGTGAAAATCGTGTCGTGAATAGAGCAGATTCACATTTTGTTAAAACTTACAGAATCTGTGAACTTGTGCTCATCATGTGGTGGAAAAAAACCAAACCATACCAAACCGATCACAATATCATAACCACTATAAATATCTCAACTAACTAAACATCTATAAATTTCATAATATATAAATCATTTTTTATAATCAAGTAACTAAGTACTATAGATTAAAAGAAACAAAGATAACTAAATAAATTCATATGATATATACTTAAAATAAATAAATAAAACAAATAAAATAATGTCGGGTCTATAATCGGGTAAATGTATATATTATCAAGTAATCAGATCGGGTAAACGGGTATATCAACAAATCCCATAAATTAGGGTCTTCTCCTTAAAATCTCTACACTGGGCTGCTACTATCTACTTTGGGCCGCTGCTATTTTGCTGGGCCGAGAAACACAAATAGAGGATTGGGCCACCGGCCAAATAACAAGGGACTGGGTCGGATTCTTGGGTTTGGGCCGCACAAACACACAACTAAAAACAATTCGACAATGGGGAATGGTGGCGGACCTCTTTGGGATTAATTATTATTTCTTTTTCTTTTTCTTTTTCTTTTATATTTAATCTTCTAAATTTATTTTCTCAACCGCTCCCCAGCCCGCATTAAATCCTCGGGTTCTCTTTTAAATTCACCAATAACACCAAAACACCTATAATTCACATTTAAAATAAAACTAGATGTTGCAAAGGCGCGCGTTGCGGCGCCCCTGGTTGCTAGTGAACCCATGATTCGAATGTTGTAAGACGCATGTCTAGAGTATTTGGCCTTCAATCATTTGAAAACACTCACATAATGCATACCTTAAGGACCTTTGTTTTTGTATTCCGTATTCCAGCAGCTAGTTTTTAGGCCTGGTGTGTTGGCCCCCGGTCAAGGGCCGGCTACGGGCTGGCTGTTATTCTAACCAAATGCTGAAGGATTGGTATGAACTTCGTGGAAACCTCCTTCATGAATATCTTATTGTGAATGAAACTCATGCCAGAGCACTATTTTGTTGTGTTGTTGAACCTGCAGAAAGGACCAGAAATAAGCTTCTGTTTCTGTTGCTACATGGAAGTAATAATAATAGATATAAGTAAAACATCTAGAAACCTAATAAGCAGACATATCTCCCCTGAGTAATAGGAGCCAACCTTTCTGTTTGACTAAGGAAGTCAACATTCTGCTACAACAACTTTGCATAGGATTCCCCTGAGTAATAGGAGCCAACCTTTGTAAATAAAAATATGATTGTTATACCCAAGGACATTATCATTCCACCAAACCACCAGCATATTCCATTCCCTCACCATGACCTCTAAATGTTTAGAATTCAAAACCTGCATTAAACACGTATAAAAACAATAAACAAAAAAATAGTGAAACAACAATGGCATAACTTACATATAACGCGTTTAATATTTGAAATAGAAAACCATACATAGCACACAATTTGTGCTAAGAAAATAACCATAGACATTTATAAAGAATAACATCCTAAATCTCATAACATATCATAAATTACTCGCACCACTAAAATCTATACGATTATAAACAAAAAGAAACCAAGATATACATTCCACACAAATTAATCATGTTCTTGCAATAAATTCCATATGAATTTTGACAACTAAACCAAGACATAAATGCATAGGAACTGATTTGATTAAACAAAATATAACCAAATATAGCAACAAATAATCAAGTTTAGATTGTTTCTATGACTGCATAAATGACTATCAAAACGAAATAATAATAAAGCCTAATAAATAGGTTCTTGTACATCATAATCCTAACTATGTACAATCAGTCCATCACAGTTTCATTTTCTTTAAAACCACAAACTGGATGGGTCAAAACGTTTTTACCTGGGAGTTAATGGTGGTTTTTTAATATTCAAAATAGATATAGCCTAAAAGATTTAGAAATGAACTTGAATCTTACCTACAACAGCCAATTCTTGAATGTTTGTACATGTTATTCTTGGGGGCTTCCTTGTTCTTCAATGTTTGTAGACTTATAATTTAATGTTGCTCTAATGCTATACACCTCCCTCTCCTCTTTAGTCTTTACACACAAAATCTCTGCTCCTCTCCTCTTTACATCATATCTTTGCTACAAGGAAATATATGGTCTGGGAACAACTAAAGTAGGTTTATATCAATAAATGTATGAAGTATATAGACACTTAAAGAGACTAACCTTTAATTAGCCTAAATACAAACAGAAAATACAACTTTAGTACACCAAATTAAACAAATTATTAATGCCAAAAAATAGGAAGAACAAATAGAAACTCACATACAAACCTTGACCCTAATACCATGTTCAGATACTTATCTATAAACAAAACAAATACTTAAGGTAAAACTGCTAGAGACAAAGAACTGCAGATAACCTGATCCATTAACCAAGCTTTTCATTGCATATGTTCTCAGTACTCTAATCAAATACCCTATAGGAATTTATTATTTTAATTCATCTGTCCAATTGTCCTGGTTCTAATCAACTAAAGCTTGCTCATAGAATAATCATAAACTTAAAAGATCAGACGAAATGGAATCCTGGCTTTACATAACAGCAGATTTGGTGGATATCATAACCCAGGACCTTCCAAAAAAATGGAAGTCGGTGCCAATACCACTTCTTCAGCCAATTTATGTCATTATAAAATCAAAATCAAAGCCCCAAATCTCATGGCAGGGGAAGGGCATAAGGAACTCACCTCAACATCTTCATTTTCAACTTTTTTGGTTTGACTCGGTCCATCTTCTTTCTTGCCAACACCCATCTCAAAGTCTAAACCAGTACAGATGTCTACAACAAAAACTAAACTCAAATATAATTATAAGATTCCTTAATCGTTGTAGCCCGTGTTTAACTTAATAATGTTATATTTGAAGCTCATTCTTTATGACCAACTAAATTTAGGTATATACTAGTTAAGCACCAATTCTCGAAGGTATATAATAAAAACTCATTTAGTTGAAGGAAAATGTGTTGGATTTTCATATATAAATTTACACACCTCAAACATCCCCATACTTGAACATTGCTTGTCCCCAAGCAATCATTTTTACCTCGACACTACTACAACTACAATTTTAACCACATAGACATTTAATCGTACATATTCGGTCCGCAAGAATTACTATCAATACTAGGATTTACAACCTCTCAAGTTTAAGACTTCTGAAAACTCAAAAAATCTCCCAACCAAGTAATGCGAACCATTTGCATAATAATTCACTCCACTCACTAATTCGCTCGACCTATGGGTGTAAATATTGAAGTGAACGCTCAAGTCAAGCATGTCTAAGCACTTCTTGGGTTTATATATACGATCGTGCCGCCGAGTTCGTTATGGGATCCGACCAAAAAATGGAGGGGGATACTCAAACGTTTGCTCACATATACGGGTGTGTGAGCTACCACCCTAACGTATATCTTGGCGTATACGTACAGCCATGTCACAATTTTTATTGTGATTTATTTTTTATTTTTTTTTAGCTTGATCTAGGGTCTTTGCAACCTTTCAATATAAGACTGAATTTTCAGATTTCTATTTTTTTCTCTTCTTTCTTTCTTTTTTTTTTTTTTGCATGTTGGAGTTATGCAGAAAGTCCAACATCTTCGGGCAATTGACGACCCGGAAAAGATCCATAACGAACTCAAGGCTATTGGGTAGACACGGTCTCAACATAAACCTAGAAACTTGCATTAAACATACGACATCCCTCATATATATATTTTTTCAATTTTCACTTTTTTTTTTCAGGATTGCTCACACGGGAGGTCAGGTAAATGGGTTTTGTTGGTTCGCAAGACTCGACCGAGAAACTTTGATCATGTGATATTTATGAATATAAACTTAAGAGGAAAACCATTCTTGCTACTTGTAGACACGATAATGCACAAATAAATTATCTATGATTTACGTTAAAAAAGGTGTACTTTCATGTCATGTGAGATAGGGAAAAAAAATTAAAAAAATTGGGATTTTGAGACTTTTAATGGTGCTGGGACGTCATTTATTTCAGCAGAATGTTAACCAACCCCTACATCTCCATACCTAAAACCTACATTGCCCCCAATGTAGAATAAAACTACAAAAACAAAGATGTAAGGAAATAAGAAAGTGACTCCCCTTTCAGCAATCATGTTACCAGCAAGCACCGCACACATCAAACCCTTCTTCATTTATCCCAATAATCAGCTTTCTTATGGTCGCGGGGTGGAAATGTTCCTATGGAAAGTCAAGTGCTCATCAGTGAGTGAGGTATAAAGTAAAACATCATCATGATGAAATACAACAAAAAATAAATAAAATCCGTACACATAGTCAACTAACATATATCATGTATATATTTTCTAATCAAACTAAGGTTTTCATAAAAATCCTTGTTTAAAAATAAGATTTAACCATAAGCAATCTTTTAAAAGTAAGTACAGCATAAAAAAAAACTGATTATAGAACTATTAATCAAGGTTTTTCAGATCAGCTAATTGTACCAGAAATATGAACAGTTTCTACATATATCATATCAATTATATTTACATCATTATCTGCATCCACATGAGGTAGATATCGCAAAATTACATTATTGCCCGAGAAATTTGCATATTTTGTGAGTTTAATGGTGGAAAAAAATTCCCCTGTTTTTATAATAATAGGGTTTCAATGAATAACATCAGCAAGCAGGTTTTATGTAATGGTGTGATTTGATCCGCCATAAAACAACAGTGAGTCAGTTGTATCAATTAAAAAACAAATCAGATAACCAGCGAATGTCAATGGAGAAATTAACAAATTTCTTTCGAATGGTAAGCAACAGACAGAAAATCGTGTAAAACCTTCCAAAATTGCGATTAGGGCGTACAGAAATCGAATCAGCGAAGAAGAAAAGGCATATATAATAAGTTGCAGTTGCAGTGATGGACGCTAAACCCTAACAGAACTATTTTCGTCGTTTTAAGAAGACTAACCTGATTCAATTAATTTGTCGCCTCCGTCCGTCCGTCCGGCCGGCCGTCCGTCGTCAATAGCATCCTGCGACTACTGTGTAATTTGGGCGGGCAGATTAGAAATTGGGAGAGAAGAGAAGAGATTTTGGGTGGGAATGTGGAAGAAGACGTACACCGCCCCCGCCGTTTGTAACGAATCAAAAAACCCTCCCCGGGAAGATTTAAGTCAATATTCTTTCTTTCTTTCTTTCTTTCTTATCGTGATCCTTATATCAATTATTATTATTATTATTATTTCCTTTCAAAAACCTTATATCTGCCTTTTATGAGATACGGAATTCTTTTTTTTTTAAACGGCTACTTCATTAAAAGAACCCGACCTAGCAAGCCACTAGGAGGGGACACGAAACAAAACACAACAAACAAACGGAGAGGGGATTACATCGAAAATTTATCCCACTCGTCCCAAGAAAGATCCGACCACTTCCCCCTATTTTTCACCCAAAGAAAACTAATACATTTAATGTCTTTAAAGAGCACCGAAATACAAGTCTTCGAGCCTTCAAAGGTTGTTTTGTTCCTCGAGATCCAAATAACCCAACACGCGGTCATGATAATGGCATAGAACACCATCTTCGCCTTCCGATCAAACCTAGAGTCTTCCACAAGGAGGAGGAGATCGCCCAAATCCATAGCAAAAATAGTGGGAACTTTGCACCACCCGGAAACTAGATCCCAAACCCCGGAGGCCATCCGACACCCCATCATAAGATGGAACACCGTTTCATTTTCTTCCATGCAAAGAGGGCATCTAGGATCCGGGATGTCAACCTTCCTTCTTGCCAACGCCTCTTTTGTAGCAATTCGATCCTTTAGGATCCTCCAAAAAAGAATGTTAACTTTGAGCGGAACTAATTTATTCCACGGCATTAACAACCCATTCGAAGTAGGAAACCAATTCCATAAACGACGAACGCCGGCCACCGAAAAAACCCCCGTATCATCGCCAACCCATTTAATCCCCCCACCATTCCTCTCAATCAACGCCTGCATGTCGACACCCGCCACCCTTAGCTCATCGCCCACCTTCACAATTTTATTCCATACTCCACCTAGGCCACGTCTCCTTGGGATTGCACTACTGTTGCCTCTAGTAGTGTGAATCCCAACGATGACCTTCCTCCATAAGCAACCCGGCTCCGACCAAAATCTCCAAAACCACTTTGATAGCATACACGTGTTCGACACCTCAAAAGGCACAAGCCCGAGACCCCCTTCAACCACCGGTTTAGACACCTCATCTCTACAAACCCAATGAATCGACCGATGTTCGCCATCTTTATATCCCCAAAGAAACCGGGACCTAATACTCTCCAACTTTTGGAGGATACGGACCGGAGCCTTATAGAGAGAAAAGAAATAGGTAGGTAAGCTCTCAAGAACCGCTTTCGCAAGCACCAACCTACCACCCATTGAGAGGTTAACCGCCTTCCAACGGGATAACCTACCTTCAACCACACTAATCAAATCATCCCAATTCTTTATCCGATTCATATTAGCTCCCACCACGAGGCCTAAGTACTTGAAAGGAAAAGCCCCACTCTTGCACCTCAACATACCGGCTTTATGCTCAATGTCGTCGACATCAACATTTAAACCATGGAGAGAACACTTTGAAATATTTATTCTAAGCCCCGAAGTCATGCCAAAAACCCGGAGGAGTCTCACAAGATTTAGGACGTTAGAATGAGACCAATTGCCGAGGACCAACGCATCATCCGCAAAGAGTAAATGGGTGATCCGAGGGCCTCCATTAGGAACTTGAAGACCCGAGAAAAGACCACCATCCGCCGCTTTAGACACCATCCAATGAAGCACCTCCATGACAATAAGAAAAAGAAAAGGAGATAAAGGGTCTCCTTGTCTCACCCCCCTTTCACATTGAAACTCCCAAGTTGGAGAGCCGTTGATAAGAATGGAAGTTCTTGACGCTTTAAGGCACCCTTTCACCCAAAGTCTCCATCTAGAAGGAAAATTCATTTGTTCTAAAATTGAATCAAGGAAAAGCCAATCGACGGTGTCATAGGCTTTTTCAAAATCAATTTTAAACAAAAGAGACTTCGGTTTCTCTTTTGAATTATTACATTATTATCTATTACATTATCTAAAACAATTAAAGGTTTTGATATTTTTTATTTAAAACAATTAAATCTTGATGCATACATGTTTAAGGTAGGTTAAACGTATTTGATAGTTAACAGGAAAAAAAGTATGTAAATACGTGATTTATAAGAATATATACGTGTTCATATTCCTCGTTATACGTAACCCGAATCTTAGAAATAATGTTTTCGAAAGTTTTAGGACATGAAATAATAACTATATAAGAGTTTGAGGGGCTAAAGTGTAGTAAATAGAACAAGAGGGGCCAGAAATGTAATAGTACTAAAATACCTTCGTAGGGTACGGGATGCGGACCGCGAGCCTTGCACTCGCCCACTCCCGAGGTCCGCATCGAACGGGGTTTTGCACATGTCGAACGAGATAAGATTTCCACTACTAGAAAAGAGGCATTTATTTACGCGAATTATGACACACGCTGCTTTTATGACGCGCAAATGTGGTTGTTATAAAAAAACTGTCATAAATTCTAAAATGGGTCATGGGATTAGGAATGTCCTACAGCCTCATATATAGTGTATGTTGTTAGATTTTGCTAAAGTTATGCATGAATGGTAGTCAAAAAATTGTTTAAAAAAAACGTTTACAGATTCAATAGCTTGGATCGTTCTGTATATAAGAGTGTTGTCTATTTGGCCATTGTTGAAAAAAATATTTTTTTAATTATTTAAATGGTTTTCTAATGTAATATCATTTTAGTGAAAATCATAATACAAGACATATGTATTTAGTGAATATGCAAAGAAAATGATTTTGTGTAAATAAGGATATGTTACACCTATTTATCAACAGTTGAACCAACACATACAATGCTTTTTATAACAACAGATAAAAGATAATCATTTTGGGCCAATATTGATATAGCTCTAAGAAAAATAAAGCATACAAGATTAAAGATTGGACCTTATCTGATGTTGATCAGTATCACATTCATATAAAAAACTACCAATAAGATTATTGATTACTAACTTAATCTGAAACTTTATCTTCTTTGATGCATATACTTTCAATCAAAGTTAAGTCCTGATGCAGACCATTTACTTTGCGGCTCTACTGATGGTTCACCCTACGTATGGAAGGTGAGTTTAACTCTAAATTTAGCTCCTCATTTCTTGTAGGATTTCAATTGTCATTTATTGTCGTTTTGTTTGCAGATTTGAAGTTATCATATTGTGAAATATAATCCTTTAAGGTGGATTTCAGCAGAATTATGGTCTTTTAATTTGGGGGTTCTCTTACCGCCATGAATATCGCTCACGAGTTCTTTCACCTTCTGCCGATTTTCTTCAAAATAACTATTGACAAAGAGATATATATCCAGTTTCAGTTCAGTTACGTGACAAGGAGGTGAGAGAAGACCGAGATTATTGAAGATGACACGCAGCAGCGCCTCATCATCCTTTGTGTTAGTTCTTTCATGTGATTGGAGCCCCAAAACAGGTTTTTCAATTGGAGCCCTAAAGCACGTTAGTATCATTGCTACCATCTTGGTTAATAATCGCATTTTTTTAATTAAATTAGTGAGTATTAGGCTTTAAATGTAGGTATGGTTCTTTTTCTATAGATTTTTATTGTATGTTCAACTTCCAAGTTTGAACAGAGACTGTTTATAGAAACAATAATATATTAAGAAGCAAAATGAGAATTTAAAAAAAATGAAGGAACGCACAACAACGCGCGAGATGGTAAAGATCTCGTTAATGTCTATTTTGAATATTGAAGGAACCATGTTTAATAATCAATTCTCAAACTGGGCTCTAATGTTGTTAAGAGTGTTTCAGTTTTGCTATGTGTTTCTTTAGTCCCATTTTCTTTACTATTTTGCCATTTTACATTCTTCATTGTTCTACTTCATGTTAATTTTGTTTCATTCTCCTGCAATTTTCTTGCAGACAATTGTTTCTTTTTTATGCTAATTTGTAATTCTCAGCCCTGGGCTTATTCTCTTTGTTTTTTTTTTTTTTTGGGGGGTGGGGGGGTGGGGGGGGGGGGTTTGCGAGGCTGTTTGTTGGTTTTTTTTTAATAGCTTTACTCAGTCTTGCTTTTGTTCTTATGTATTTGGTTCATGTGTACGCATGGTTACGTATTCTTCATCAATAATTGCTTAATGGCGTTTGTCATGAGTTTGTGCACTATAGGTGTTTATATAAATGCCTGTTTGGTTTTGGTGCTCTGATTTGTTCTTATTTTTTGTGGTGCGGGTTTGGAAATCAAACTGTCTTCGATGTTGTATCTGATTTAAGGTTAGCCCCTTATATTAAATGTTTTTTTATTAGTTAATTTCTTGCTATATTTTGTGATTGTCTATGTTTGGCCCGGAAGGAATAGGTTCAAATCACTTAAAGTAACCTGAAAGGAATGTGTTATGTGTTTGTTGTTGTATGTGATTTAAGGTGGATATGATTTCTTTATATTATTTAGCATAAACTGGACCAGTCTTTAATTTTTGGTTTTAGAATAGTTTCATATCACTTATAGTAACCTGAGTTCCATGCTTCTATCCTTACATCTGACCTACAAATAAATTACATTTATATTTTACAAACAAACAGTGACAAACAAAATGATTAAATATGCCCAACAACACATAATTAGTTTAAATTATTGTTAGATCTGATTTATGAGAGCTCAAAATAATAAAAATATAATAATAATCTTGAATAAGAGATCAATTAAGCTTATTTTTCTTAGTTACAACTGCCAATGTTAATCAGAAAAGTGAAAAGCACACCTGTTTATTAACCCTAAACAAATCCCTCATTCCCATCAAGTATTCATCACCTCCATTTTTGTAAAGCCCAACCCATCATAGCAATGGGTCCGAATATGAGAGATACCAACACTATAATTTAAGAAGACAATACTCAGCCTATTTTCTTATTAATAAAACGGAATTACGATGATAGACACGTGATACAATATGTGTAAAACTTGAAAAACACATTGACACTTCTATCCTATTTATTATAACCTATGCAAACTTGAAAAACAAGACACTTTCATATAAATAAATAAAAAAAAACAATCAAGGATTAGTAGTTCTCACGATCCTTATGGTTTCTCTATCTACTTGATTTGAGTTGCCATAGTCTCTCGGGTCAGCCATGATTGGTTTACAACCCATGGTTTCAATTTTCATTTATTGTTTTTCTTTTTTACTAACGGAATTTGAACTCAGATTACATGAAAAGACTAAATATTCTTTAATATCGTGATAGCGCTAGGTCAAAGACGCTTGAATAACCCATGGTTTCAACTACATGAGGGTATTCTGATACAAACTCGATTATGCTTAAGAAAAACATGTGACAATGTTGTTTCTAACATGTGTTTTATAAAAGATTACACGAAACCGGCCCGTTGAGCACCACGTGAGGGTATACTTTCTCTTTGTTTAAGAGGCCATTTATGGAGGCGAACCCCTCAAATCAAAACGACACCGAATAAGGGGGGAACCCCAAATCAAAGAATCATCATTTTCTACTCTTCATTGACGTTGAGTGACATAGGTGTTACAACTTTTAAACTTGGACAACTGTTGATTTTTACTAAACCTTAGGGGAGAAAATTACATTTTACTCACTCTCGAACGTGTTTATTTCAATCTGCTTTCTACGCTTCAATATAGGATTTGTTTGAAAATGAGCTTTGTCAGAACTATTTTATTTCATGTTTTATATATCCACTAAATTTCCATCGCAACACATGAACGGTTTACAATCAATGTTTTGAAAACCGGTTCGAACCGGCCGGTTCGACCGGTTCAACCGCGAACCGCCGGCTTGGCCGGTTTTTTACTACCCGGTTTTTTGGCTATAACCGGACCGGTATGAACCGGCCGGTTTTAGCGGTTCAACCGGTCCAACCGGTTTTCCAAACCGCCGGTTTTGAGCTATTTAAAAAAAAAAAAAAATTAATAACCCTAATTAATAAACCCAATCTGGATCCGAACGAACGTAGGTTTTCTGAGTTTTTTTCCCAGCCGCTCCCCTGCTCCGCCACCGCCTCCGCCTCCGCCCTGCTCCGCCTCCGCCTCCCTGCTCCGCGGCTCCGCCTCCCTGCTCTGCCACTATGTCCGACGCTCAGGTAAGATGGTTAAAGTTCTTGTCCAATCTTGAAATGTCTTCTGTTCTTTGGTAGCCAAGGTTAAGATGCTTTACTCACCAGCTTTTTTAACTGTCATGTACATCGTTCATTAATATTGGGACAGTTTTGCTGGTTGATGTTTTGCTAACCACAAACATAGTAGTTCAATTAGGAACAGTGGTCAAGAACTAGAAATTTATTAAATTGATATTCAATAAAGGACCTGTTTGTCATAATATAGCTTGGGCATAATTGGTGGTTATGATAACAATTTTGTTTTTCTTTATAGAATCAATCTCAATCTCAATCTCATTCAACTGTTCAGTCAAGTGTAAGAACAAAAACGGATAAAGCTTGGGACTATGTAGATTCACATAAAGATGAGAATGGGAAAGTAGTTTACATATGTCGTTTGTGTGATAAGATTGTGCACCAAATAGTGGAAAGTGGTTTTTATGAGGTTGGAATACAGGTTTATATGACAAGAATGCAGGTTGTACAAGGCCATGGCTAAAATCCCATGTTTTAGAAGGTGACCGGTTGAACCGGCCGGTTCAACCGGTCCAACCGGTTCGACCGCTTCCGAACAGTTTTCCGGTTCAACTAAAAAACCGGTTTTTAAAACATTGTTTACAATAATTATTATATGTGGACAAAATAAGTTTGATATATTTGTTCTATTATTATATGTTTTTTTTTAAAAACGACAAACACACACGAATATAATATTACTTCTGAAATTTATGTTATCGTTCATCATAAGTGTCGAACCCTTAACCTCAAGAGATGGACACATTTATATATATTATCATACTAGAATAGAACCCGTATGTTATACGGGTTTAATCATTAAAAAATTTATATAAATGATAATTTCATGCATACTCTTCTTATTACCGAAATAACGTATTACAATAAAAAGCTAAAATTATAATTAATAATATGGTATTTGTGATTTTGCCTTTTTATAAAAAAAACAATATTTAGATCATGTCTCTACTTGTATAGTTGTATATTTGAAAAATGCAACATACATGTTTATTGGTAAATAAGTGTTTATTGGTATTTAAAAGTTGTTTAAATATTTATTAAAAAAAAATAATAGTGTAAAAAATAATTTTAAATAGAAATAAGATGCAAATATATATGTGATTGTCATGATTCCATAAATATAAATAAATAAAAATATAACATGATTATGAAAAATGATATAATTTCCAATAAAAAAAAAATTATTTAGGGAGTAGATTTGGGAGGGAAAACTTTTGTGAGAATCAATCTAGTTTTGACATGTGTCAAGAGTTGTAATTGTTTATTAGAGTAGGAAGATACTATTAGATTATAAGTCTTATAATCAATACTAAACTACTATGATAAATAAAGATTTTATTTAGTTTTTTTATTTTAACAGCAAAGGCAAAGTTTTATTAAGATGACTAACGAGAGGCTAGTATAAGATATACACTGTTAAAAATAATATATATTTGATTTACTGATCAATATTACATATTGAATAAAGAGAAAACTTATGGTGTACCAAGTACCATCTTTGCGGGTACAAAATTGGATGGTTGGTGGAGATGTTAGCAAGTGTCCTTTGTATTATTAGGCTGTTTTAACCATTATTTACTAGCCTAGTAGCCCTTGAAGTGAGCACTTCTTTTATTACATTTTTTTTAACAGCGAAATCATATTACCACGCCCCCGGCAAGAAGCCGGAAAAGGGCAACAAAACAACAAAAAAGAGGGGATTACATCATAAAACTATCCCACTTTTCCCAAGTTAAACTAGACCATCTACCTCTATGCTTAACCCACAAAAAACTTGTACATTTAATGTCTTTAAACACCGCCAACGCATTAGACTTGTGCCCTTCAAAAGTAGCTTTATTACGAGCACACCAAATGCACCAACACGAAGAAAGGATGATCGCGAAAAAAAATCATCTTAGCCTTTCGATCAAACCGGGAATCTTCAACAATCTTAAGAAGATCGGCAAGATCAAAAGCAAAGATCGGAGGGACTTTAACCCAATCCGCCACCAACTCCCACACTTTAGCCGCCACACTACACCCAAACATAAGATGATACACCGTCTCGATCTCCTCGCAGCAGAGAAGACATAGAGGATCGTTAATAAAGATACTTCTTTTGGAAAGAGCCTCTTTAGTCGCAATCCAGTCTTTCAAAACACGCCAAAAGAGAATGTTAACTTTATTTGGGACAAGCTTGTTCCAAGGCATGACTAGCCCAACCGACCGACTATACCAATTCATCAACCCCCGAACATTGGCAACGGAAAAGATCCCCGAAGGATCACCCCCCCCCCCCACCGAACACCGTTCGGGCTTCTCTGGATCAAGCCCACAACGTCCAACCCCTCTTCCTTGATAGCCTCCAACATCCTAACAATATTACTCCACAAACCCCCAATCCCTTTTCTGACCGGAATGACCCCCGAGTTCCTACCCCTACTATGACAACTCCTTACAATCTTAACCCAAAGAGAGTTGGGCTCCGCGAACAGCCTCCAGGCCCACTTAGCCATAAGGCTTTTGTTCGACACATGAAAAGGCACCAGGCCCAAACCACCCACCTCAATGGGCTTAGCCACCTCCGACCGGGCCACCCAATGAATGCAGCCCTTATCCGGATCTTTTCCTCCCCAAAGAAAACGATATCTAATAGATTCAAGTTTTTGCAATACCTTAACCAGAGCCTTGTAGATGGATAAGTAATACGACGGGAGGCTTTCAAGCACCGCTTTGGCTAAGACAAGTCTCCCATTGATTGAAAGATTCGTCGCCTTCCAACGGGAGAAACGGTTCAAGAACACCTTGATCACCTCCTCCCAACTTTTGATCAAATTCATGTTGGCTCTAACAAGGAGCCCAAGGTACTTGAACGATAACTCACCACTTTTACAATTAAGAAGCAACGCTTTCCTTTTCACCTCATCATTATCGACTTTGACACCAAAGAGGGCACACTTAGCAAGATTAACATGGAGCCCGGACACCATACCGAACACCCTCAAGAGCCTCACAAGATTAGCCACGTTTTGATAAGACCATTGGCCCATAACGATGGCGTCATCTGCGAACAAGAGATGAGAAACGCACGGACCTCCATTCGGAGTTTGAACCCCTTGAAACACTCCGATCTCCCTAGCCTTCGAGAGCATCCGATGCAACCCTTCCATCACAATAAGAAAAAGAAAGGGGGAAATAGGGTCCCCTTGTCTAACCCCTCGATGACACTGGAACTCCCACGTGGGGGACCCATTAACCAGAACCGACGTTCTAGACGCTTTGAGGCAGCCCCGGACCCAAGCCCTCCATTTACTCGAAAAATTCATTTTCTCCATAATACAATCAAGAAAACCCCTAATATCGTGTTATTTTGATAAGATGTAGCTTAGTGGTATGATGTTGCCCCTTCATGTAAGTGGTTGTGGGTTCAAATCTTTACAAATACAAGGTTGGTGGTATTTGGTGAAAAATTTAGCTGTTAAAAAAAATCTAAATTAATAAATTGTCTCAAATTAAAAAATATATTAATCCAAAACTTATATTCATAAAATATACAAATAAAACCATATCAGGTATATAAAGAGGTCTGTCAGGAATACACACTCTCATTTTACACACACCGAGAATACAAAATGTTATATGTGTATACAATATGAAGAAATAAAACGTCTCTTCTTAAAATGATTAAAAATATAAAATTTTAATTGTTGTATTGACCAGTGGTGAAGTATTTGAAGAGACCAGAGGGGGCGACCGCCCCCACGGTTTTTACGATCAAAAGCACTGATATTCGTAATTTTTTTTGTAAAAGAATATATATGTATTCAGTACCGCCTCCTCGAATGTATTGAATATTGTCCCCTGGGTATAATTTTTAAAGCTCGCTCCCTCGAGGTTTCTTTTCAAGTTTCACCAATGGTATTGACTAATACGATCCATTTATATAATATAACATATGGGCCGTATATGGCAATTTGGGACATGAGGAGCAAGAAAACATAAACTTGATATATACAAGTAGAATTAATTCATACGATTCTGTATTCCAAATAATATTTGGATGTGATTGTAACACATCAAAGTATGTGTAACATGAGGTATTATAAATTCATTTAATTTATTTAATTATATATCATGACAACTCACTTAATATTCACTCTTTTGTCTTGTTCCTCCTTCTTGAAAAAATAATAATATTTATTTATCGCTATAAAAGAATAAGACATTCGTATTCTATCTTAATCTATTTTACAGATCATTTTATTTAAAAATCATATCAATCCTTTAACCTCAGAAATATTCCACAAAAATTCAATTCAAGTAAAGATAATAGTAAAATGTTATTTTTACTTTTTAGATTTTTTGCATTCACCAATGAGCCACCCCCACCTAGGTACCCCCCACCCCACCTACCCCACCCTCACTCTCTTGTCTAGATTAACCATAGGGCAAACACAAAGACAAGAGTCAATCAAAAACCAAACAACCCCACAAACTCCAACTCCTCTAGCTGTTTTTCTCTCTCTAGACCCCCTGTTTTTTATTCTTTCTTTCTCTCTCTATCTGTCTGACCACCCACCCCAGGCGGCGGAGACTGGTGGTCGTGGTGGCGGTGGAGATGTATCAGGCTTCTTGAACCCACCACTGAGAGAAAAGAAAAAGATAAACCCTTTTTAGAAAGAAACTGAAAAGTACAAGTAAAGAAGCACATGGAACGAGCAGATTTGCAGAGCAATAATAATAAACTCACCCCCACCTCCACCACCACCACTCCCTCTCACCACCACCACCATCTTCACCACCAGCACATGGTGGTCCCATTTGATGGCCGATCTGTTACCCCATTCATGGGCTCCATATCTTCTGTTCAACCCACTCATCATCACCCATCAAATACTTCTTCCACTCCTACTAGTGGCGGTGGTGGTTCTTCTTCCCTTTCTCCAACATCTAACCACCACCACCAACGTGTGTCCACCGGAGCGGCGGCGGGGGCGGGGTCTTCCTCTTCCTCCGCCGCCGCTGCCGCTCCGGTTGACCCCTCCCTTGCAATCGCGGTTAGATCCGAAGATCTTGCGAGGGAGCCGTCGCCGTCACCTCCGGTGACGGCGGTGGCTCCGAAGAGGTCAACGAAGGACCGGCACACGAAGGTCGACGGGCGTGGCCGGAGAATTCGAATGCCGGCCACGTGTGCGGCTAGGGTTTTCCAGCTGACGAGGGAGTTAGGGCATAAATCCGATGGGGAGACAATTGAGTGGCTTTTGCAGCAGGCGGAGCCGGCCATCATTGCGGCCACCGGCACCGGGACGATTCCGGCGAACTTCTCGACGTTGAACGTCTCGCTCCGGAGCAGTGGATCCACGCTCTCGGCTCCGCCGTCGAAGTCGGCGCCGCATCAGTTTCACGGCGCGTTGGCGCTTGCACACCACCCGTTTGAAGAAGGGTTTTCTCAAATGTTAGGGTTTCATCACCACCACCACCAACACCATCAAAACCCTAATATTCTCACCGCCGACCAAATCGCCGACGCGATTTCCACCGGCGGCGGCGGCGATTCCACCGAGAATTACATGAGGAAAAGGTACAGAGAAGATTTGTTCAAAGACGAGAGTAACCAAAACCACGAAGGAGGATCGTCTTCCCCGTCGAATAAGCATTACAAATCCGCCATGGAAATGCCGAAACAACAAGAAGCCGGACCCTCCAATATTCTCCGGCATCATGCTAACATGATGCCGGCGACAGCCATGTGGGCGGTTGCTCCCGCTCCAACAACCGCCCCGGGTAACACCCTGTGGATGTTACCGGTTTCCGCCCCCGTTACTACCTCCGCACCGGAGTCTCACCACCAGCAGATGTGGCCGTTTTCAGCCACATCTGCTGCAGCCATCGGGGGCGGAAACACTCAACAACCCCTACATTTCCTCCCGAGAATCAACATCCCGGAATTCCAACAGAATTCTAGATCGAACCCACTTCAACTCGGGTCGATGCTAATGCAACAACATCAACAACAACATCAACAACAACAACCGTCACAACATTTGGGATTGGGAATGAGTGAGAGCAATTTAGGGATGTTAGCCGCTTTAAACGCGTATTCCCGAGGCGGTCTAAACATGAATTCCGACCAAAATCAACCTGTGGATCACCATCAACAATCTCAGCAGCAGCAACATCATTCACAAAACACTGACAGTGGTGAAGAAGATCAAAACGATTCCACTTGAGAGGTTAACTTCATTGCATCATTTTATTTCTAAAATTAGCAAAATAAAATCTTTATTACATTTCCCAATTTCTTTCCACCTAGAATTAAATGGGTTTCATTTACTCTCTGCAGATTTTGACGTTTGAGTGATGAATTTCACAAGAAGTGTTCAAGAAATTGAAGAGGTATATGTTTTGGTTATCTATATAGTATTGTTCTTCTTTATATTTTTATTTAATTATGCTTGTTTTTTGGGAGAGATTTATGTTTTGATTGTTGTGGATGTAATTTGGTAGGTTTGATCGAAAAAGATTCAAGAGAGATTGTATAGAAGGATATATTGATTTGTGCTTAGTATTATAGTTTATAAATTTGGGTTGTTATTTCCAATCAAAGTGAGAAAAAAGTTTGAAAATGATTTTTAATAATTGAAATTTAGATGGGCAAATAGATTATCTTCCATCTAATCATTGATATTTTAAATCAATTTACAATTCATGCTGCATGTTGTACAAGTCAAATATGTTATGTTTGGGAATTTAATACTATACAAACAATTATATTTCTTTTATAACTATTTTTATAAAATGAAAGACTTGCAAATTAAAGATAAAAATGGTAGCATCACATATTTAAATTAATAATAGGAGTTCTCTAGCTTTGAGTTCAAATCTTGTGTATAATGGGTTTGTGTAATTTAATTTAGTGTGATTAAATTAAAAAAAATAAACTATAACATTTACTCAAGTTATTAAATTTAAAAAAATACACCTTTAATTATAATTTAAATAAATAAATTGAAAAGTGGTTTGCCTCTTTCAAAAAGAGATGCTCATGGGGGCCATCTTTCTCCACTCAATGACCAAGTTAAAGGGAAAAGATAGGGCCAAAATTGCCTTTACCTTGACACCTCATATAGGACATTAGGACTATAGGATGATTAAACACAACATGATGATAGATTCCTACTTTTTTATTTATTATACTACTATTTTTACATATATTTAGTCAAACATTTATTTAAATATAAATGGTTTTTTTTGTTGTTTTCGTATTTAATTTGCAGTTGGTAGGTATTATATATAATATTTATTACTATTTATAGGGGTATAAATAAATAATTATAACAAGAAATTATATCGTGTATGGATATCTATACATACACGTATATCAAATCATGTATCTCTTAAATTGACAAATGGACAAAGTCTTTTAATGTTATGGGTTTTATTTTGGGAAATCATTAAATAATGATTATTAAGTACGTTCATATATAGTTGGTTTTGAACATGGGTCAACAATTACATATTGAATTTCATGTTTACGCAAACAAACATAAATAGAAATATGCATCTTACATGATAAGTTGTGTTTGAGATGATGTTTACCCAAATATAGTCATTATGGGTTTAATGAGTGTAACTTTTTTTTTTTATCGAGATGAAAGTTGTGTATCTTGATGCTCGTAGCTCGATGGTATTTGGGGTGGGGAGGGGGGGGGGGGGGGGGATTTGAGATCCTAAGATTTTTGGTTCAAAATGAGATGTGAGCAAAAATACTTTTAGGACTGGAGATAGGGGTTTTCCCGAAAATAATTGGGTTTCCTCTAGAATTGAAGATGAGCATATGAATAAGCAATGTTGCTAAGCCCAACACACCGTTCAAAATATCTTGTATTGTGGTTGATCTTTGTTGTTACTCAACTAGAGATATAAAGTTTTAATATACAAAGTCATAAATTTCAATATTTTAACAAGTGGTATTAGTTTAAAGGTATCAACATGTGTAAAAATATTGTATTTATCCATATAGTTGAAGCTTTTATGGTCCTTGATGAACAAAAGATATTAGATTAAAGATATAAGGGTGACATTAAAAAGGTTTAAGTTAGCACTTATAAAAAAATAGATATTTTTTAAGTATGAATGTTCCCCAAATCCTCTTCAAAGATCAACCCATGTTTGTTGTTAAAGAAACCCCACCTGGTCCTCAAAATCTTGCTAAAATCAAGGGAATTTTGAGTGATTTATTGATTGATTTCAAAATCATGTTTAAAGTTAACAAAATCCATGAAAACCTACCCAAAAGTGGGATGTTTGATAGGTTCATGCGTGGAAAGGAGGATTTTTCTTATAAAAAAGTCTTTGGGGTGAAAGGGAATGGAGGTGGTATATTAATATAGTTTTCATCAACATGGCATTATGTTTTATTTTGACCTCAATGGTCCCTAGATTTTTAAATAGGATACATCTTTATTTTTATAATTTAATTAAAAGATATTACTTTATTAAATTTATCAAATGTTATTTAAAGAAAATCATATCTTATTATTAACTAGGTTAGTAATCCGTGTACTACACATGTTTAATATAGATTTATAATATTTGATAAATACAAAGAAAAATATAATGATCAAGAAATTTAAAAATTATGATTGATATAAAAAATTTACAATATATACATTTAAGAAATTTATTATGTTTGATAAGTTGTTGATTACCTTCCACAAAAGAGTAAAATTATTGAGTAAATTAATCAATTCTACATTAATTTTATCAAAATATTAAAATAAAATTTAGTTTTGATAAAATTGGTAATTAATCTTAATTGATTATTTACTAAATTGGTAATTCAATGTAAGTTTGACATGTGGCGGTGGTGATGTGGACCCTTTATAAATAATACATGTGACACAAATTTTATTGTTTTATTAGGATTAAGATAAGATGTTTATCTCTATTCATTCGGTTAAATAATATTTCTTTATTACTTTTTAATGATTTTTTCTATATCTACAAGTTACGTTTTCAAAAATATAAAATAACAGATACAAGTTGAATAATGCAACATCAAAGTTAGAGGATGCATTTAGTTTCTCTTAAATATATGAGGATGAGAAATAAGCTTGAGTGAGTTTTTAGATGATTTCTTTATAATTTAAGGATGGGAATTCTATTATGAAGTATTCGTAGCTCATCCGCATCCTCGTCCTTATAAAAAATTATATTTTTAACTTTATCTATCGTATTCTAAAAATATCTCACACCTCATTCCCTATTTCTATCTCTATTTAATTACATAATATTTTTTTTATTTTTCTTTTTATCAAATTTTTTTATTTTCTACCACTCCATCTACTCATAACTAAAACATAAAAAAATAGATATAAACTAAATAGTCGAATATCAAATTTGGGATGAGTTTAGGTTTTCTAATTATATACAGGGGATGGGGTATGAGGATGAGATATGATCGAGTTATGAGTTGGAGTGGACTTTTAAATGTTCTCTGTAAAATTTGAAAATTTAAAGATAAATAATAAGATGAGAATGTCTTTAACATTTTAAGATTAATATACCTCTAATATATCTCTCATATTAAATTACCTATGTGTACGGTGAAACCGATAACCTTTATAACTAAGGGTGAAAGTAATGGGATCGGGAGAGGGGGGGTCGGGGGTGTTCGGTGGCTTCGGTGGTCTCGGGAACACCACTGTGTGGTGGTCGGGATCACCGATCGGGAGTGGGGCTGGGGTACCGACGCCGAGAAGAAATGGGTGTGGGGAGAGAGCCGTTGGCGGTGGGCCCCCCCCCCCCCCAAACGGCTATATTGATTTTTTTTAAAAAAAAAAAAATTTTTTTTCAAATAAATACTATTTTTAACCCTATAAATACCCACTCATTCCAACCCTTTCCTCACACTTTTTAACTACTCACTCTCTCATTTTTTAAACACTACCACCCTTCATTTTTAAAAATGACTTTCACATCCGATGAATCGTCCGATGAAGATGCCGCTTTTTTTGGGAAAATGATGTTCGAGATAGCTCGAGAAGAAGAAGCCGAGAGTTCAAAGCCAATTCGAACACGCAAGACGATTAAAAGAGAACGTCAAGAGGCTCACGATCGGCTCTTTAACAACTATTTTGCGGAAGGTGCTCTATTCGAAGATAAGTTTAAACGTCGTTTCCGTATGAATAAGCGTCTTTTTTTACGTATTGTCAACGACTTAGAAACAAATTATAAATATTTTCAACTAAGGTGGGATGCAAGGGGTAGGATGGGGTTAAGCCCGTTGCAAAAATGTGTTGCCGCTATTAGACAACTTGCATACGGCATTACTTCCGATGCGTTTGACGAGTATTTGCACATCGGAGAAAAAACCGCACGACAATGTCTTTATAAATTTTGCAAATATGTTCGTGCTATGTATCATGAAAAGTATATGCGTCGACCATCATGGAGTGATGTTACACACCTCTATGAATTTCATGAAGCGAAACACGGTTTCCCCGGCATGATCGGTAGTATCGATTGCATGCATTGGGAATGGACATCTTGTCCTAACGCATGGCGTGGCCAATTCCACCGTGGTGACCATGCAAGGCCAACCATTATGCTCGAGGCCGTTGCATCTCAAGACTTGTGGTTTTGGCATGCTTATTTTGGAGTCGCCGGCTCCAACAACGATTTAAATGTCCTTCAACAATCAACCTTGTTGAACCGCCAACTTAATGGCGAGGACCCCGAGTGTTCATTTGAAGTCAATGGAACCGAATACGAACACGGATATTATCTTGCGGATGGCATATATCCAGAATATTCCGTGTTTGTAAAAACTCTAACGGCTCCAACAACAGAAAAACGTAGAAGATATGCTACAGCACAAGAAGGGGCACGAAAAGATGTTGAGAGAGCGTTCGCATGTCTGAAGAAGAAATGGAAGATCATCGAAAGCCCGGCGAGGTCTAGACACATAGCTAAGATCACTAACATCATATATGCTTGTATGATCTTGCATAATATGATAAGGGAGGATGAAGGGAAGGCCATTTGCCCGTACGAGCCGGATCATATTCAAGCATCAAACGACCCAATACCACAACATATTATCGACGCGAACTTTTTGAAGATTCATAACCAGGATATGCATCATAGTTTACGATCCGATTTGATCGAGCACATCGATCGCGTTTGGGAAACCATTCCACCCCCCGAAGAAAATTCATCCGACGAAGACGAAGACGACGAAAGTGATCCCGAAAATTTCTGATTTTTTTTTTTAATAAGTAATTTTAGGACTTTTTTTTTTATTATTGAATAAGTAATTTTAGGACTTTTTTTTTTTATTATTGAATAAGTAATTTTAGGACTTTTTTTTTATTTGTAATGTTAGGATTTAATTTTTATTTATAAAATGTATTTGTTTTTATTAGTATTTTATTTTAATTATTTTATTATAAAAAAGTGTTTGGGGAAATGGGGGTGTGGGGAAACCATTACTCCACAAATTGGGGAAAAATGGGAAGGGTGGGGAATGATGAGGTGGCACCAAAAATGGATTGGGGAAATGGGGAAATGGGGAATGTATTACTTTTACCCTAAGAGAGAAGACTAAACTTATATTAACATTTGAGATATGCTCTAACATTTGAAGGTTAATATATCTAATCAATTAAAAGGGTGATTGCAACTTACTTTATCTTTTACCCATATTATTTCATTATGTTTATTGGTATATGGTTTCATCATCTTGTTTTGAGAATTGTTTTGTTTTACTTGTAAATCAAGCATTTGACCATGTGTGTTGTTTGTAGCTCTATAATCTGATCCAAACATATCTAAATCAATCTCAATTAACACTCAAACTATAAAAAAGCTTGAATGTATGAATTTCGAGTATAAAAAATAAAGAAGATGATGAATAACGATGAGCTATTCAGATATTTTCTATTAACACCCAAACTATAAAAAAGCTTGAATGTATGAATTTCGAGTATAAAAAATAAAGAAGATGATCAATTAAAAGGGTGAATTTCGAGTATAAAAAAAGCTTGAATGTATCAAATTGCTTCATTCCTCTATCGTTATGGTTCGATTCATGTTATTTTCTATTATATGTTTTTTTTTTACATTTCTTGTAATTTATTCCACATATAGAATTTTATATTGTTTTTCAAGAAATTTCCCCAACTCCCACTTTAGGCTTTAGAGTTCCTTTCACCCATAAACGTGTTAACACCACACTACTTGTAGTGCAACAGTCACTTAGATTATTAAACTATTATAGTTAACGAAATATGCAAGCTATTTTTGAGAAATTTACCAAATTCTTTAGTAGAAAAGAAAAAGAAAGAATCATATATCATTGGTTTACTTTTTTGAGATGGGAAGAAAGAAACGATTCACCCACTAATCAATCTATTGTTTCAACTTCTTCTTCAAGGGTTTTATTTTTCATACTATATAATTGTTATTACTACTATTACTAATATCATCACTAATATATAGTTTTTGCTTATATTTATTACATTTTTTTATATATTTGTAGTATATAACTATTACTAAGATATGGTAATTTTCTTTATTATTATTATTATTATTGTATTTTTAACATTATGTTCAAGTAACAATTCAGCTAACTATAACTACTGCGTGCTTTTCATAGAATTTGTTGGAATTTTGGGAGAAAAACTAGTGAAAAATGGGTTTTTTCACTAAGTGTGAAAATGAGTTTTTCACCAACTTTGGACTAAAATAAAATACAGATAACATAGGTTTTTGCATCTGTATTTAATGGGTTTGTGTAGTACGTTGTGAGGGCTTTCCAACGCATCAAACCACGTCCAAATCCGAGCTCGTATGAATGAGATATCGAAGCTCAAAGTTGAGGTCTCGCAACAAGTGAAACTGCGAAAATAAGAGAGAAAAATGCCAAGTATGACATGAAACTCATCTCACATTGGTTGGGGAATATAACCAAAAGTGGTTTATAAGGTGGGAACCTTACCAACTATTGTTTCCTTTAGTAGGACACATGTGTGCGCAATGTGTGCGCAATGTGGCGCAATGTGGCGCAATGTGGCGACGCTCGCATCGCCGCTTGAGAGCCGCTTGAGAGCCGCCTTATTGTTTTTGAGTTCAACCGGAAAATGTTCCGGTTGAAGTTCAAACGGAACGATTGAGAGCTGTGATCCGGTTGAAGTTCAGTCGGAAGGTTCAAGCTGAACAGTTGAACTGGAAACGGTTCAGGCGGAACCTGTGTGGTTCAGCCGGAAGGTTCAAGCGGACCTGCGTGGCTCCGCTGTTCGAGCAGAACGCGTGTTCCTCCGGATTGACAGCTGGAAACACGTTTTTGAGCTAATTAAAGTAATTTCGCGTTAATTAGAAATCAATTTACATTAAAGACGTTTAATGTAAAGTTTGACTACGAATTAACTTTTGAGTGCTCAACAAGAATTCCCATCACTATAAATACAGCCTCATTAGTTGAGGCAAAACACACCGAATTCCACACACAGAATTCTTTCTCTCATTCTCACCTTCATATCTTCTTCCTATATTCATCCTGTTCGTCAGGATCTTCAAGAACTATAAGGTAACTTCAAGCTTAGAGTTATCCCGGCCGTACAATACGGTTTATGCGATTGTACCCTGGGAAACAAAACGATTCTTTGGTAGACCCGGAATTTGTTTTAAGGGACCCGGGTTTTGACCCGAAGCCTTCGCCAAGGTTCCTTGGAACCTTTCTCATTTTTCTTAACTAATATCAAAAGATTTTATCAAATCATTTTTCTTTAACTTTCAAAACATTTTCCTTAATTCTCTGTCTTTATTTTTCTTCATTCAAATCAAGATAATTTCATTTCACTTGTATTGTAATTTTAATTTATTTTATTTCCTTGTAATCTTTTTTTTTCTTAGTATTGTATTTCATTTCCGTGTAACATTTTATTATTCCTTGTAATTGTTGATAGGAGTAGATCAACTTTATTTCAAGTGTATTATAATAGAATAGGTTTATTTTTTTGTTGTAATCGTACTAAATAAAAGTATTTATTTCATTTAAATTTGCGAACGGTTTTCCTACAAAATTCAACACTAAGAGTAGTTACAAGTTAGAAATACAATTATAGTTGTACCTACAAACTACAAAACCGTAACGAGCTAGAAACCAGTGGTTAGCTCTGATCCGACAAGATCAGACGAAATCAAGCAGAGCTTTAATCGTACTTTTAAAAATAAAAAAAGAAATTTGGAAATTGAAGGAGCCAAATTGGTTTGTGTGAACAAGAATGTTAGGTGTTGAAGTTTGGAAGTCAATCAACTTCATTATCGCCTTCCAGGAAAAAAAAAATTCGGCTTCACTATCAATAATTCAATATTTTTGCTTTTTGGCAATCAACTGCAGAGATGTGTTTGTAGTCTTTTTGACCATTTTAATGCAAATAAAAAACATAGAAAACGACCGTTTATTTTATATTCCGCAAACACAAGATTTTCTTGGATTGGGTTTTATCACAGTTAGGTACAGACGTACAGTTTTGATTAATTATTAAATTTGTTTAATTTTTTTTTTTTAAATCTTTAGGAGACGGTTAATACATCATAAAATCAATCTAATATATCATTAGATGAAGCATTTTATCTATATCTAATTATCTATACTACAGTCTACATATACTACATTTCTTATGGACAAAAAAGTCATTTTATCTTTATTTTTAAGAGATTAAGGAGGGTAAAAAGGTCCATGAAAAATAGATGGTTAACTCTTTAATTAAAAAAAAAACTAACTAAAACCACGATCCCATATTGATATTGATCTAAAATGGTTGGTTTGTATTTAACATGAGTCATTATTTCTTTTTTATTTTCTTTTCTCTCTCATACTAAATAGTTTTATATCGTTACGCAACTCAACGAAAGTTTATTTTAGTAAATAAAAGAATTGCCACTTCTTGATGCAACTTTTTATAAGGAGATGTTCAAATAAGAAATTTGTTTTAGGTAAGAAAGATAAGAAAGATTTTCAGCCATTGGATCTTGATTTAATAAAAAAAGGAAGGATGAGTATTTTAGTCTTAGCCATTTTTGTTGCCTTTTTATCTATTTTCCACATTTTCTTTAAATATTCATAACTTTCACATACGACATTATTTTTTTAAAAAAAATTACACAATAAAAACAAGCATTTTTTTATCTTTAAAACGCATATAGTGTTGCTATATAAAAAATGAAAAAAAATTAATCTTTCGATTTTTGACACAGGTCATTGTGTCATTGTGTCAAAATGTTCAGATCATTGTGTCATTGTGTCGTCGTGTCAAAAGTATATATAGTGTTGCTATATATAAAATTAAATACTCTTTCGGTTTTTAGCACAATATGAAACAATGATCTCAATATTTTGACACATCATTGTGTAATTGTGTCAAAATGTTCAGATCATTGTGTCATTGTGTCGTCGTGTCAAACGTATATATAGTGTTGCTATATATAAAATTAATTACACTTTCGGTTTTTTGCATCATATGAAACAATGATCTGAACATTTTGACACATCATTGTGTCATTGTGTCAAAATGTTCAGATCATTGTGTCATTGTGTCGTCGTGTCAAAAGTATATATATTGTGCTGCTATATATAAAATTAAAAAAAATTACTCTTTCGGTTTTTAACACCATATGACACAATGATCTGAACATTTTGACACAATGACACAACGACACAATGACACAATGATCTGAACATTTTGATACAATCAAAAGAGTAAAAAAAATTAATTTTTTATATAGCAACACTATACGCGTTTTAAAGATAAAAAAACGCTCGTTTTTATGGTGTAATTTTTTTTTAAAAATAATGTCGTATCTAAAAGTTATGAAGGTTTAAAAAATGGGGGGAATTTGATAAAAAGTCAAAAATACCCTTCAATCTTTTATTTTCTTTAGCTTTTCTCTCTAATTTACTTAGAAAAATTTTAAGCCAAAGATCTTCATTTAATTGAAGATCTAATAGCTATGATTACTTTTTATCCTTCTTATCCAAACTAAACTTCTCACAATAACCTCACCCCTTTTTATAATTGTAAATGAAAAGAGGTTGAGTTTCACCGGGACATGTCGAGTTTAGAGCAATGTAATTAAGAGGGGATGTACATATAATGGGGTTTATTCTTGAATGATTCTACTTAATAAACCAACGATTGATTGTTTAATAAATAGCCTCGTGATGAGAGTACATTAAAGAAATAGGGGTGGTTCTTTATATAAAGGCGGACATCGAATATAAAAAAGCACATAATATTTATAACAGATAACTGTTATCTTTAGACCTAAATAATTACAAATGTATGTTGGACTTAGACCTAAACAATTAAAATTTATAGTATCATGTAATGATTTTTTTTTTTTTTTAATGATAACAAAAGAAATTGCACACGTAAAACAACTTTAAATGTAAATTCAAGCTTTATCAATTTCTTTTAATGTAAATAAATTTTTATATGATGATATTTTTTTAATTATATTATAAAATTGAGCATTTTTATTATTATATATTAGTATGGTATCATTATATATTTAAAAACTTTCTAATAAATGTATTGTGTGCAACGTGTAAGGACCAATTATAGTGATGTGTCAGCGTATTAGACTACCTAAATTGTGCATTAGAACTACTCAACTTGTATTAGATAGAGAACAAACCTGTCATACATTTAAACAACCTTGTATTACATTCAAACAAACTAGTATTAGATATAGATCAAACTTGTACTACGTTCAAACAACCTTGTACTATTCCGAAACAAACTTTTATTAGATACAGAACAAACTTATACTACATTCTAACAAACTTGCATTAGATACAGAACAAACCTGTACTGCATTCAAACAACTTTTGTTCTCATGTTTATTCGAATATAGAACAAATTTTTTTCTAATAATTTTTGTTTTTATATATCAATATTATACTCAGATTAAATAAAAAAGCCAATGAAAATGGTTTTGCTAAAAAATACTCCTTCATCTCCATTTTTATTTTCTCCATTGTTTAAAGTAGATAGCTAGGATTTGTTCATATTGTTTTTAGTAGATTCAACCTCGATGTATATCTACACTATATAATAATATATTCAAGGAGAGCAAACTTGCTTACATAAAAAAGTAAAAAAGTTTAAGAAGGATAAAATCATCTTTTTTTTTATTATGTTATTAAATAGGAAAAAAAAGTAAAAGAACAATCAATTAATAGCGAATATTATCTTGTCTAATACACGAGTTGGTATAATTAATTGAATTTATGCACACAAACGAATAGACATATATTATTATAAAACTATAGAAGATAATATCCTTTTAAATATCTTATGATATATATTTTCTTTTAATATTCATTAACATAAATAAAACATCTAGCAAGACATTAGAAAAACACTAGAAAAGAGGTTAAATAAACCGGAAAAACATAACAACAGTATTCGAAAAACAAGATAACCAAATGAGAACCCAAGATAAAGAAAATAAGAAACAACAATGGTGCCAATCATCTTATTCGATAACCAAATATCTTATGATATACCAATCATCTTATTCCCTTTAGTTGATGAAGATTCTATATATCTTATCTACATACTTTGTTCCTCCACTAAATATCTTAAATTTTAAAATTTATTACTTTTACATCATAGTCGGTACATAATAAGTTAACATATATGTTTTTAAACAACAAACACACAAACCCCTTAATTTTACTCTTAAACTAATTATACTCATAAATTACGCTAGAAACCTAATATCCCACATTTATGTGTACATTATTACTCATAGTTGCCGCACAATAATTCAATGTTCTTTTAAATCATTTTCATAAAAGTATATGATAATAGTGTACTTCAAATAAATAATTAAAGGCAATCCGTTTTTTTATTTTAGAGTATACATTTTAAAAAGAATAGTACCCGTAGTTATAGTTGCTTTTTTAGAGACTATAGGTTTAAAGCAATAAATCAATAATAGTGTGGCATGTGTGATTTTACCACCCTTAAAGATCAATGTTACATATTAGAACACCTCCAATGGAGGTTTTTTTTTCTAGGTGATATGGAAATGCCCTTGTTGCGTTGAGGTGGGTTATCTTTGGGCTCTCGCCCTTAGCGATGCGATGGGCGAATTTTTTTTTTATTTTTTTAATTTTTTCACACACGCATATTATATTAAGTGAGTTAATATATAGGTGTTTGTATGAAAAGCTTGGTCGAGGTAAAAACTATTTAAAGAATTGGTCAAATGTTGATATGGCCAGTGACTAGAATTGTTTGTGAGAATGACGGTCCTTAGCGTTGCGGATGATCTTAGTATATATATAGTAAAACATGGCTTTGTAGGCTAGTGGTATGGTGTTTGCCCCTTCATATAAGTGGTGAGGGTTCAAATTTTTGCAAGTACAAGGTTGGTGTTATTTGGTGAAAAAAATTACGTTTAAAAAAAGTATATACAGTAGAGGAAAGTCATTACACAAATGGCATTTTCCGTACCAAGTATATGAAGTAACCAAGACGCACTACATGTAGTTTATGAAAATGGTAAAATGGTCTATATGCGCATAAGGTGATAATTACGCAAGTTTGATGATAATCACGCAAGCTATATGTTTAGAATTACACCAGATAACAATACAATAATTACGCAAGTTAGATGATAATTACACAAACTATATGAATAATCACGCAAGTTATATTGATAACTACGCAACCTATATTTATAATTACACAAAAATGATCACGAAAATTATATATACGAGAGCACATCAACAAATTTTTTTTTTAATTTGAAAAGTCTAACAATACTATACTCAAACTAAAGAGAAAAATACTCGATTTTATTGGGTAATTACTTTTATAAAAATATGTCATATAAAGAGTTACACATATTTTAAAAAGTTGATGGAAACTTAAAAAAATAAGTTTCCTTCCAACTCTTTTCACTCCTAAAATTTCCTTTAGTTATTGGAGAGGACATTCCTAGTGGGTCAAATCAGTTAGTGTTTGATAAGAAGGCTTGTGGTAATAATATCTTATGATTATTGTTGTTTAGGAATAATTGGGACACCTTAACACAATGTCAAGCTAATTTCCTATCGAATTATTAAACCTGTGAACTCACCAACATTATGTTGATCCGCTTTAGCATGTATTTCTCAGATGATTGATTTCATTATGTGTGGTTGGTCGAACCCGCTTGCATGGAGTCATGGTCACATCCGGTCTTTTGGAAGATTTTTATAGCATAACTTATGTTTGAATGTCATGTTTTGAAATCTCATACTTATCGTTTTGTGAAACTTTTAAATAATGTCTGATCAAGTAACTTTTCCCTGCTATTAAACTCGTGTTTTTGTACACAAAATCAATTGATTAAATCATTTAGAGGTCGTTCTATGCAAACTTGACTATGATCCAAGAACGTCGCATGCCTGCGGTAACCGTGATGACGGGGTGTGACACCAAACCACGTACAAAATACAGCTAGGATGAATGGGATATCGATGCTCAAAGTTGGAGGTTCAAAGATGTGAAAGCTGTGAAAATATGAGAGAAAAATAAGTATAGTATGGTAAGTCATCTCACATTGGTTGGGGGGTGAAACTTAAAGTGGTATTTAAGTTGGGACATTATCCAATAATGTTTCCTTTAGTAGACATTGTTATCCCTACCAAGCTCGGTCTCTAAGGAAGAAGCAGAGTGATTTTTCTTGGTTTGATGTTTAATTAAATAAAGGTAAATAAAGGTCGATTTTTCTTGGTTTAATGTTTAATTAAATAAAGGTTTGACCGGATCTAAGGAAGAAGCAGAGAACTATAGATGGCTTTTTAACTAAATAAATATTGTGAAATACCAAAAGTAAACAGAGTGCTTTTAACGAGGTTAGAGAGAATGGGCATTTTCTAAAACAAATATGTAACTTAAACGATGTCTGGTATAATTAGGTTACTTAAATGACCTAATTCATAATTTTAAGAAAACATAAATGATCTTCTCTGTAATTTATTCTAGGAAAATTGGATTTTAATAATCCAAGTTATTACCAATTGGCCAATATTAATCCCAATTTCAAAATTGGCCTACATTAATTTCAATTATTAAGGTATTTCCGCCACAACGCGTGTACGACTAATTCTAGTTATATGCATAACAAAAACCTAATAATGTTATCAAATATTACTTAGGACACCAATGATCTATAAATACATCTTATCATATCATTTTCTTTGTTATTTATCGAGAAATTTATCTCACTATAAAAGTAAAAAAAATATTAGTACTATTGTTTTAAAGGCGATTTTTTATTCATTACAGGGTTTGAACACTTCCCATTTAAAAAGATAATTCTTATCCAATAATAAGATATTAATAGGCCAAAGGCTCTTTGATATATATAGATACTTGTAGTGCTAAAAGAATAACGATGTTTTACTTTGATAAAAATATATATTGTTAATGTGAAAACTTGAATGAAAGGGGCCTTACTTTTTAGGCTTTCTCAGGTGGAGCTCGTAGTTGTATCACTATGCAGTTTTTCCTACTTCTAGTTTTTTATATAGAGTTATAGCAATGTAATTTTTTATGTAGCCTGCTTTTTTGCCTCCACAACCGTAACATGATGTCATAGCAATTCAACTGTTTTGTGTGCCGTGTTATTTCCGTGATAACGCACGAGCTGCAAAATCTTGTTTAAAAGAAAAAAGCATACAAAACATAGCTATTACTTTAACTTAGTCTAATTAATTCACAAAAATCCCCCACCATTTGTGGAGTGGATATACCCTTACCTTCCAATGTGGAGGTCAAGGGTTCAAATGCACAAAAAAATAGATGAAGAATTATGGAGGTGAGTCAGAAGTTTTACCACAGTGGGCCTTTGGGCAGTGGGTTTCCTCTGGGATGGATGTGCAACATAAAGGGTCCTGGTTATTTACACAGCCTGTGATCACATCGTGTCGTGGGTACATCATTTGCGATGATGAGACCCCCAAGTAACCGGGTATTTACCGTTAAAAAAATAATTAATTCAGTAAATGACTATCATCAAATGGGTAATTATTTGTAAATTATGGAAACATTACTATTTTTTATATATTAAAAATTGATAACACTAGCATTTATGGTTATTTATTAAGATTATTTAACCTATTCAACATAACCCATGTCTATGATTCAAACTTTATTGACCATGTGGAGTCATATTCCCGTCTAATAAATCCAATATAAAATCTTTTGCAAATTTGGTGTCCCCACCATATAAATTGACAACTAGTTGAAAATTTTGAATAGCAAAGAAGAAGTATATCTTTTTCAAATAAAAAATAGAACAAAAAGTCCACAATGCATATCTAAAAATGATTAATTATAGGTAGTTGTGGGAAATCATTTGTAGTCATCATTCCAATTTTACCTATTTGCATTCATACTTTCTAAGTTTCAACTAACTAAATGCATGTAAAAGGAGCTCTAAGTTATGGTGTATTTGTCCCCTTGACTCTCGGTGACTAAGAGGTTTATATTTTTTAGTAGAGGTTTCAGATTCAAATATTAGTAATTTATGGTTGGAATAACGTAATGTATTTGTTTGGCTTTTCTAGTATTTGACATTTTAATTTTATAAGAATTACCTTTTATATTAAGTATAATATATTTAATTAAAATGCTTTTTTCAATATTAGATAAAATATGTTTTTGTTACAATCTAAATTTCGGTTTTGTTAATCACTTTTCATTGTGAATTTTTTGTTTTTGCAATATAACTTTTTATAAATTACGTACTAAGATATATCTTGACTCCTATATTGCATGAAAGAAATATATTTACTAATCCTCAAGTAGTTGGCTAAACATTTACATTTGGTAACCATTACACTAATTATTACAAAACTCAAAGATGATTTTGACCCAAAAACTCAGCTAACTTGCGGCAAAAACTGAGAAACCAAGACATAACGACTGCACTGATTTCAATATTTCATCATGATAAAGATCAATTTCAAGATCATGATACGAATGAGTTGTAAAACGACTTGTACAACATGCATTGAGTCTTGTACAATTGTCAAATCCAACTTCTAAGGAGGAAGACAAAGCCCAAAGAATCTGTAAATAAAGCAAAATCTGTAACAACCACAAATACACATGTCCATGTTTCAAGCCAATCATAACAGACCAAAAAACAACTCTTATCTCAAATCTTCAAGCATCTATTCACAAAGTTGTCTTGTCACTTTCTAACCATTTTCCTATCTGCTGCAACTGTAAATGTCACACATTTTAATCAATCTGAAGCCATAAAACAAGTAAATTTAATCTTTGTATGAACACTGGAAATCTTCAAGATCTTGTCATCAGGCATGTTAGTTTCAGAGTGATTTCTTGTCAGATGTTTGCTCCTGAGGTTCCACAGGAAGAAGAGACAAGATTCGCATCCTGTAGATAAAATGATACTCGAAGACGTTAATTTAGCCTAAATTGGTAATGATGCATGCAAGAATACCTGCATTTTAATGACCTTTAGTGTACCATCCAAGGTGGCAATTTTGACCCGTTTACTTTTGAATAGTCGATTTGGTTTTTTTAATCTCTGGTGGAACAAAAGTGGTAAAACAAAATAACAATAATTAGCTTGAAGAAAACGAGAGTAAACGAAATGAGCCAAGCCCGAGCTTATACGAGCTCAAGTTCGAGTCGTTTAGTTTAAGAGAGCTTGAGCTCAGCTCGTTTTGAGCTCTATGTTTGAAGCATAAGCTTGGCTCGTTTATTGTTTGTTATACATTAAAGTATTATTTGTTAGATATTTTATACATAATAAAATATATACTATTAAGTTATTTTATCACAATTTTACTTGTAATAATTTTTGTTACATAATTTTTTATTTGTTATATAAAATAAAAACTATTATATTTATATAGGATTAATATCATAGAAACCAACATACTTTCTCATTTTCATGAAAAAGTCCAACATAATTTTAGTATATTAAAGTCCCTAAACATGTTAACAGAACCCAAAAGTCCTTTCCTATACTCATCTACAAGATTATGTCACTTCATCAAATTTTGAGTAATTTAAGGTGCAACAACTAACAAGTAATTATATTTTATATTTTTCCACAATTATTCATTCTAAACAAGCTTAGGGACTTTAATAAAGCAAAATTAGGTTGAGGGATTTTTTCTCTTCTGATATGTTTAGGGACTTTTAATATGTCAAACCTATGTTAAGAGACTATTTCATGAAACTTAAGAAACTATGTCAGTTTTATATGATATTAACCATTATCTAAATGATAGCCTTGTTTAGGCCAGCGAGCCTAGTCAAGCCCGCAATGTGAAGCATGGGCCCGAGCTCGTTTAAGCTCTGCTTGATTCGAGCTTTTAGCGAGCCCGTCTTGAGTAGCTTACAAGTGGCTCGGCTCGTTTGCACTCCTAAAGAAAACAGTGTCAATTGAGTTGTAGGCTGCCTACTTTGTATAACAACTCATAATCATTTTATTTAAAAATATAATATCAATAGTTATTGAAATAATATGAGATTTCATATTTGTAATCATATTTGACAAGCTAATCAGTTAAAAACTAGGTACTTGGACAAAACAAAAAAAAATTCAGCTCGGTCGAACCTGTCCCGTACCAAATATTAATCGTTTGACCCGAACACGTTTTGACTGCTTACCCAACCCCCTCTAACGAAAAACCAACTAGAAAAATAAAATGGGGTCCTTATGAAAGAAGATTTCTGCCTTCAACAGTGGAGCTTTGGTTCAACATCTTTCTAATTCTTGAGAAATGATTTAGTTATATTTTGATTATTAACCAAAAATGAATCTATAGTCTAACAATATCAAGCTTTGAGTGAAATGCTCATCGGCTGATATGAAAAACTACTTAAGAGGTTCTGCAAAATATAGATTTCTTACAGTAACTTATCTGCAGCATAAAATATAGGAAGCTTTCCCAATTCTTCACCTCCCCATTTTGTTTTATGAGTGTTAACTACACTGTCAGCATCTGAGCCAGCTGCGGTCAGAACAAACTGAAACACAAATTATTAGTGTCATCAAATTATTAATCAAATCCATTGTCACAATCTTGTAAGATTTTGCAATCATGACAGTCAACATCTCTAAGATATGGGGGTGACCGTAAGGTATTAAACATGTAAAAAAAAAATCCTGAATACTCTGAATTTGTATTCCTGACTTATTAAATACAGAAAGTGTTGGTATTTACCATTGGAAAGAGTACTGCCATTACTCCATAACTCACTAAGGGAGAAAAAAAGAAAATGGCAAGAACACAGGGAGATCCTGAAAGTACAATTTTGATACTCACATCAATAACATCTTAATCACAAAGAAAGAATGAACAATAACTTTATGCCACCCTTACGTTTATACTAGCATGCTCAACAAGGAGTATATTCAAGATTGAGAGCCTTTTACTCGATAAGTAACTATGGTGCACAAGTGATTACATAAGCCCATTAATAGTATTAATGCTTCCCTCCGACCAAAAATTAAACGCAAAGTTAGTATGGGTACCTGGTTTACTAGAAGTGTTTGACTGAGTATGGGTACATAGTTTACTAGAAGTGTTACTGTTACTCGAATATCTAAAATGCTGCTCAACAACGGTTAAATAGAGGAAACAAAAGCTACATCAAGTTGATAACACTTTGTAGTTACAATGAGCAAATAGGTCCTGGCTAATTTGTGGACACAACTTTTTTCAGAAGGGGAGAGAGTGATTGGCATCTCCCTTTCAAATTCCTTTTTGATTAGGGGTATTATATAGTTGAAACCAAATAATTGTTACACTAAATAACTGGCATGAAGCTCAACATAAGTGGAAAAAACTCCAAGAAAATACCGAAACCAGCAAAGAATGCCCAGTTGGACTCAAAAAAGTCAAGTCTTTTATCCAAACTCAGGCTAGAGAAGTTCCATTTGTACCTACAAAATTGAAAAGCAACAATGAGAGGATATGTGGTAACTAACATTAGTAACATAGAGATAGCAATTTCGACCCATTTAGGTATGAATGGGTCAATTCAGGTTAAGTTCTTTTTCCAGTCAAAAGGGTTCGAAAAACCTGGCTTTAAATATAACAGGTGAAAGCAAAATGGTGTGTGAAGGTCACCCGAAATGGGTGCTTATTGCAGAAAACCTCCTAAATCATTTTATTGATGTATGTTATTATTGACATAAGAGTCTCTGTAATCATTTTCGACACACGAACTATTCAAAAAGATATGTAACAAATTTGAACAAATTGTGTTCCCAATCAACCCAACCCAACTATTTTGCAAATCTACCTCTAATATAACAAATGGTAGCCATGTAGTCGGAACATACTCAAAGCAGTAATACGCATACATCCATGAGAGAAGTACAAAATTGAGAGCCTTCCCAATATAAGGTACAAAACCTGTGAGGTATACCTGTTACAATCCCATTATTTTCTAAATATATATTACAAAAAACTGCCATTTAAAAAAAATATATAACATGATATGCGAAAATATATATACCTCCAAGAAAAAAAAGGTCAATAGGAGGACCGAATACCCCTGTTCTGCTATTCCTATCATGACCCTGCAAAAAATATATATATATATATATATATATATAAATATATATATGCACGTATATAGATATTAGATATATAACACTATAGAAACTAAATGAGCCACACTCGCAACTAACAAGACAACATGCATTTAAGGTATATAAAAGTACCTCCCAAGGTCAGTTGGCTTATCAACAGGTGTTGCATTTTGTGAAGTTGAAGGCTCCTTTTGGCTAGTTAGAGCTAAATTGGTTGGCCCGCTTTTTTCAGTAACCGTAAGACCAAACTGAGCAATATCATTGTACCTATAGAAGTTATATGCATGCGTACATATAAGCCAGCAAATTACAAGAAGCATAAGAAGCAACAAAAGTATCTGCTGAGAAAAAAAAAATGTACCAGATGGTGCTTAAAATGAAGCTGAATATGTACAAAGGGTAGAACCATAGAGCCTGTTAAAAAGCAATAAAAATCATATCAACTGATCTGTAATGCTAAGATTTCATAAGAGTCATTAATGGCATAAATGTTTTCAGTTTCATAAGAAATTCAAGGTCATGAGTAAAACAAAATAAAAACTGTGAATCATAAACTAAGCAGAGAGAAGCGTTATTATATGATGCCGATATCGACCAGATCCAGACCGAAAACGAGTCCGCTCAATGACCCGATCAAAGGCACCTGAGCCGGCTCTATCCTACTGAAGAACCCTAATCCAGTTTGAAGTCTATTTGTAATAATTATCTAGTTCCTATGTTTGTGGACTTTATTTTCTTTATTTATGTGTTTCTTGTCTTGCAAGTTTGTTTGCTTATTTAAAGACTTTGTAATCAGGGTTTTATATAGTTCTTGATTAAATGAAAGTATTCTCTTCGGAGGATTTATCAAACCCTAGCAGTCATCGGTTTTGTGCGACATTCCAATCACCGCCATCATTCAATGTGAATAAATCATTTTTATCTAAATAATATAAAAGTACCAATTTTTAATTAACCTTGTAGAATTTTGAGTACAACACACAAAACAAACCGTGTAACAATAAGAGAATATATTATGCATGCAAAGGACTTCTAAAACCTTGGCTGTAAACATATTTGGCAGTGAAAGGTTGTAGAAAACATGGCAATTCACATTTTAAGATATACGATGTTTTATAAAGACAACCACACCCATAACTTAAACCAAGTTTCCTAATGTATACTCACATAAATAAGTTGCAAGAGTCCAAGTCGTAAGAAGGCATACAATCTTATAGGCATCTCCGATAAGCATGGTTCTTGATAACCATCAGGGACTCCAAAAGGTAATATCCGTTCTAATGTTGGAAGGATTAGATATCTTAGAATGAAAATACTGCAAAATAATACAAATTTAAGTCACCCTACAGAGTAGGAGATCAAATGTGATTGCAATGTATGCTTGCCAACAGGAACCTTTTTGCATTTCAAAACCTCAAAAACAATATGTATTATCTGCGTCTTATATAAGAAACTGACTATATATTTCAATGCTAATAGTAACGCTCATTTTCCAACAATTTCAATTAAGGATTACATGGACATTATAGTATGAGTTTTCATCAAAGTGACGGGTACTCACACAAACCTTCATTCGAATCATGCGCAATGATCTATAACTCAAATATACTGTCCTAATCGCAATCAATACAAACAGAAATCATGCAAAATTGTCCCTTCAGTAGTTCAGTTCAAGTTTAAACCACTTCACAATTTCAAACTTGATTTTAGAGCTTCATCAAATTAGGATCAACTAAATCACTTCACAATGTGAATTGTCCCTTTAGTTCAAGTTCAAATCACTTCACAATTTCAAACTTGATTTTAGAGCTTCATAAATCATAATTACTGTTCTCACCCAAAATGCTCCTATTCAACTAAAATTTTAAACTAAACCAGATCCTTCAAATCAAACTATCAAACTATGACTTATTTTGAATCAAATTAAGATCAATTAACCTAATTTTACAATATCAATGTAATAACAGGGAATCAGGGATCACCTTCCTAAAAAGATAAAACCGTTTAGAAGAAAGCACTGTCCAGTTCGGATCATCAACTGCTTCGACCTACAAAAGCAAACAGATCAAAATCAAACAAAAATAAGTTGAAATTGAAGATAACAGTAGCGTAAAAGTGCGAAACGAGAAGAGGACCTGAGACAGTATATGGCAACTCTGTGTAAACAACAAGCTTCTCGAAAACCTTCGAGCCATAGCACCGATGCGAGCTTCAGTTTGGCGCGGTAACGTTTCATCAAAGGACCGAAGTTTTCCATTACTGATTTCAGTGATTTGGGGTTTTCGTGAGGAAGACGACAACAGGTTTTTCGCAGCAGGTTTGGGTTTTATTAATATGCCGAGATTTCTTGATTTGGTCCTTACTATTACTATTTGTAACATGATTAGTCCCTTGAGTATTTGAGTTTGTCTTTTCATGTCTCAAAATAGATTATCGAGTCGAATGAGAAACGCAAACGGTTCATGTGATAAAGGCGTATTATGTTTGGATGTTTAGCGCGACAAGAGCTTACATGTCTGGGTCAAAGAAGTCTAGTAGCGTGTAATGAAACAGACAAACGCCACTAAAGTAACACCGAAACACCCCTTTTACTTATGGCAACTGCAGCTAAAATCAAATGACAGTCGTCATAAGTAAAAAAAGTGTGAGGAGGGAAATAAGAGAAGCACAAACATGCCTGGTTTTATGATAAATATAAAAGAAGTTAAACTTTTAGCGAAAGGAATACCCCTTTTATAGGCTTCAATAAGGAAACACACTTGGGTGATAAAAAACCAAGTTCAAAATTGTAATGTCATGTCACAAGATGCGCGATACACGGCATGAAATGAAACATGGCATGCATGGTTTAAATGAAGCTCTAACAACTTCAAACAAACAATGCTACCTGCTAAATCAAGCACATGAAATGTTCATATTTAAATTAAGAGGAGACCAACAACTGAAACAACATGATGAAGTCTAATGTCTTGTGTAGGAAATAGTGATGACATATGACATGGGGACGTGTGGGGTAACCTCAAACCGTTAATTATCTAACTTTCAATGATCTTCATGTTTCTGGAATTAGTGTTTAGATTTTTGTGTGACTTCACCACGACCAAGGACCTCATCCATCTTCGTATTCGGTGTGATAAATCAAGACCATAGATGAAGACCACTATTTATGGAACTAGGCTTTCTATCTCTCTCAACCATGGTCATTGAGCTCCTCCGCTGGCGTATTCTTCGTGTTAATGCAAGGCTATCTTTGTGTTAATGCAAGGCTATCAGTGGAAACACTCATCTTTAGAGATTAACAAGTTGCTAGTGACCGGTGTAGGTTGCATTATTAGATTATGGTTTTGTTTATGGTTCTACCATTCTTGGTTAGCTTCTCCGTCTACGTACTCGGTGTGTTAACCGAGACCACGGGTGGTACAAATAGATTGTGCATTGGGTACAAATTTCTAATACATCACTTCTTCTTCAAAAGTGTTTATACTGATTGTACAACTGTTGTTGCTTTATTTCCTTATGAGGCTTCTCGAGGATGTGTTAATTGGCGTACATACCCTCTAATACTTTTAAAGGTTTGTATAGAGGCCCTCATGATTTTTGTAACCTCTATTTTATTTGTTTCCGACAACATTATGATGAACCGCATCTTAACGAAGCAATACGTTTACAATCATGATGTATTTGTTATTTTTCTTCCCTTAAACGATCATGCTGTAAATAGTCTCCGAATTTTTCAAGACATTCGTTGACCGTTTAAAAAAAAAAAAAAAAGACCATGGTGAAATAGCAGTCATGTGTGTTAAATAAAGGCTTTGTAAAAATAAAGGCTTTTAATAAGAATCCCAAAAACACCCAAATATTGAATTTTGTGTGTGCGATACAAAAATCAGCAGTGGTGGGCTGATTTGGGTGCGGGCGTCCTCAATCAAACCCTCGACTAAAACTGCCCTAATTCAAAACCCTCTCCAAATTTCCAACCTTTAATAGTTTTCTGCAGGATAAATTCACAGATTCTATCGTAATCCCAAACAAAGAATCGAGAAGATGCAAACTTCCGCTGTGATTTTGAGTCAATCATCTTACTCCTGCGTCACCAGACCTCAACAAACCCTAGATTCTACATCTGTTCCATCTTCTACCCCATATTCCACCATCAGTTCGTTCCCTAAGGTTTCGTAATCGATTAATCGTTTTCTTGTTGATGTGGTTGTGTTCTTTTGCCTCCTATTATAATAATAACTAACGATTTTTACCGGATTTTCTGTGAAAAAAATTTCAGATTTCTGGTGCTCGAGTTCATCTTGTGAGGTGCGGTTCGTATTCATCTAGATTTCGATTTCAGCAGGCGAGGCGCCGGAAAGGTAACTGATTTTACATGTTTAATGTTTTCTGTTTGGAATTGTGTCTCGCCCCCTTTAGACTTTGAGCTGATTGTATACCTAATTTCTGTATTTGCAATTTGAGTTTGCAACTTAGCATAAAAGCTTTTGCTGCTTGTGAAATAGATTATGTGATCATATGATATAGTTGTAGGAGGTACAAATGGTGAGCCTTTGGCTTATGCAAAAGGTGTTTAAAAAGCTTGGCTTTAGACATGTTTTAGGCTTCTTTTGGCTATGTTGTCAAAGGCGAAAGGCGCACTTAAGGCCCTTTGGTCTAGCCCAGGGCCTAGGCACAAGGTGCAAAAGAAAAACCCGAGATAAGAAAGGCGCATATAGAGAGAAAAATAAAATAAAATATATATATTGAATACTAGAAGTTTGAAAACAATAGCAAGTTATTCAAAGCAATACCAAAGATTCAAAAGCAATGTCGAATGAAAGATAAATAAAAATACTGACCTATTTCTTTGCTTGTTGAGCTTTTGAGTAGAGAAATAGTGAAGAAGGAGCAATCGTGGGTCAATATATATATATTTATATACTAATCTTGTAGTTAGTAGGCAGCCCGAGTATTTCTAGGTTTCTAATTAGTAGTCAATTTCAAAAATCAAAATCATATCAAAGATAAGTTCAAAGTATAAAAGAAATCGCTTTTAAGAAAAAAGCCTACGACTTTCTAACATCAGTGCCTACAAAAAAGCCTCCGCCTCTAATGGCTTTTACCAAATAAGTCGCACATAAGACTTTTTACGTTCAAGGCGTTTTTTCGTGGCTTTGCTTCAAAATAGGGCCTAGGCGAGTGCCTGAAAGGCTTTTGACAACATAGGTTTAGGACTAGTGTGATTGTCTCGAACTTCTTGTCGAGATGATTTTCGGCCGGAATTTCGCTTGAAAATGTGCCAAAGGGCCTGAAAGTGGGGCTTTTGAAGCAAGGTGACAAGGTTGTGCTGGGCTGCGCCTGAGCGCCTAGGCGCGTGCCTTTATAGGCTTTTTTTACTCAAGAGGGGATCTTATATATGAGTTCTATCGTAGGAATTGTACCAAAATAACTTTAAAACGATTTCTTGTTTGTTACTCTCATGAGAACCATGAGAATCGTTTGATTGCTTGTTTGTTGTAGTGAAGTATATAGTTATTGAATAAATGAAAAGGTCTATACAAGTTCCCATGTCTCAAGAGAAAAACATGACCGAGCTTCAACGATATCTCAACATGTCATTTTTAATGATTTTGTGTTGCAGTTATAAAGGCAGTTGCAACTCCAGAATCGGCTGTAGAACTACCTCTTACTGCGGAAAACATTGAGATGGTACTGGATGAAGTTAGACCCTATCTAATTGCAGATGGTGGCAATGTGGCATTGCATGAAATTGACGGAAATATCGTGCGGTTAAAGCTACAAGGAGCTTGTGGTTCATGTCCAAGCTCTGTGACCACCATGAAACTAGGAATTGAACGGCGGTTGATGGAAAAGATTCCTGAAATTGTTGCTGTTGAACCTGTACCAGATGAGGAAACTGGCCTTGAGCTGAATGAAGAAAACGTAGAGAAGGTATGATGCATGTCATTTCTTGATCTTTCACTTAGTAATTACCGTATGATTTGAAACTGAATATCTGATTGTTGAGATTTAAAGTCCTAATATTCAGTTTTAAACGTTTGGATGGATCGATTCTTTTTATTTAGAGGTGAAATAGATAGTTAAAAAAAGTTTAGATATTACCCTTGTTTTCCTCATTTGAGAGTTTTCGACTATTTTATTTCACAATACAATTTTTTTTTTCCCCAAGATGTTTATTTGGTCAGTCTAGTCTGTCCATTAGTTCCTTAAGCAATGATAATTTGTCAACCACTTCAACTGATTATCTGATTATAACTACTTCAGACAACATAAGCCGCATCCAAACATCATCTCATAGAACCTATTTTTGAATAGAGGCTGCTATGTGATTATTATTATTCAACATTGCATTATTACTTTCAATACGTCACTACTATGCATGCAAATGGCAACATTAATTCATATCATTTCACATTTGCATCCAATCAAAAGCTCCACTAGGAAATACAGTTTATTGTCATGTAAAACTTCTGATGTATTATACCAATGTATAGCTATATTTCTGCTTTTTTTTTCTGATGAAAATACATAAGAGAAAAATATCGTATATCTTCCCTAAAAGAAACCTAAGGTTGATCTATATATGTATAAAAATTAGCAATATCAGGCTGCCTTTGTTTGTTGTTACTCAATTTAATCCTAGAGGTGAAATAAGTCGATGTGGGTTATGTATGGTTTCTAAATCGCCTTCTTAAAAGAATTTTAGATTATTAATGCAGTAACGTAGTTCTATAATCATAGTCAACACATTAATTGTGTTTTTATATTTTGAAAAAGAACAATAAGGTGTTTGTTGATCAGGTGGCCTGTTTGGCATATAACCCGTACCAGAAAAGCTTTTGTTTTGACGTATTCGATAGAATCCATTTCCCTCTTTATGAATTATGATTCTTGTTCTTCTATTTGCGTATTCTATACCTCAACTTACATACATGCACAACCTAAATGCTTGCATTTTCTTTAGGTTCTTGAAGAAATCAGGCCATATCTTGTTGGGGCAGCAGGTGGATCACTAGAATTTGTGTCCATAGAAGAGCCAATCGTAAAAGTACGCTTAACGGGCCCTGCAGCAAGCGTGATGACTGTTCGAGTAGCCGTCACTCAGAAATTACGCGAAAAGATCCCCGTCATTGCTGCCGTTCAGCTTTTACAATAAATGTCCCGAGTCTTCTCCTGCATGCATATATTCGCAACCATAATAGAAACATATGTAACAACATATAACCATCATGCAGTAAACCTTGTATAGTTTCATTTTTTTTGCAGGTATGTTTATGTGATTAATATGTTTGTTGAAACATGTGTAATAATGGCTGCATTATGAATACAGATTTGTATATTTTGTTTGTGGTCAGATTGCTCCATACAAATGGTTGTTAGTTGATGGATTGTTCCTTACATTGTATACCTTTTTTTTTTTTTTGCTATGTTAGTTTAGCTTACCGGCTTGCCCATCATAAAGTTATTAGTTATATAGCCAGTGACTTAGATTTTTTTTTTTCCTTACAAGGGTTGGAAATAAATGTTAATTTTTATAGGTCCGATTTGGGTTGGGTCGGTTTGGGTCGTATTAACCAAAATTCAAAACTAAACTCTGTAAATAAACAACAAGAAACTAAACCAAGTAAAAATAGCCCACAACTCTTGAAAATTTTCCACCCCATAAAAGTTTTTTTAACTTTCTTTTAACTTTGATGTGATTACTTGGAAAGCCCATAACACCCGTGAGTGAATTAAAATTTGGGAGCTTACAAGTTACACCATAACATAGATTGCCTCCAAATTTGTTTTTGCATTTATCTAAAAATTTGAAGGGGAGGAGAGATTGATTGCTAAGATCAATTTTATATAACTGATTGGATGTAAAAGATCTTTCAAGTGTTAAGCCTTTCTTTACTGTATTTTAGCGGAATATACTTTATCTTTATCAAGTTTCCCTGTAATGATTTTTCTAGTAAAATTGTGTATAAAAAACACAAAAGTAGTGAAATAATGAATTAAACAAACTATTTTTTATACTTTTATACAATAAAAATGAGTTTCTACAATAAATATTAAATTCGCCAATAAGGGAATACTGCAATGGGTATGACTTTTGTCTATTTGTTATATAATTGTAATATATTTAGCCATTTAGGTAGCTTAAGAGTAGTATAATTTGTCATTAAAACAATTTAGAGGCTATTGATTAACCTAAAAAGGATATAATTTAATGTAAAAAATAGTTTATGCCTAGGTGGGTTATAGATTTGCCCTTAAAATAATATGATCTCAATTCACTGATAATGTTCATTAATATAAGCTCAATTAAGTTGTGACTTTAGTTAGATTTTTTTTGGTAAGAGCTAACCACATATCAATGTTTGTTGTAAATCATGCCTTTTATGTAACTAGAACTTTTTACAATTTTAAAATCATATATATTACACAAATTAAAAATCATAGTTATCCTAAATATTCATTTGCTATCTTCATCCAGTTAATAATCTTTTAAATTTTCGTTATCAAGTTTTTTCAGTAATCAAAGTGTAAGTTTTTCATTTGAATGGATCCCTCCACGTGTGCTTGCTTAGTTGAAATCATCCCGGTTTGTTGAAGTCAAATATCCATATCGAAAGAACTGTGATAGCCCTTAATGAACAAATTGGAAGGAAGATCGTTAATAATTGACATTTTTTAACAAGTGAAGGTAAAGTCCTTTAATATTTGTTGGAAAATGTTGTTATTAAAAAAAGTTAGTACCGGAATTTGTTTTTTTTACTAAACCACAGGGACCATTTGTGTAACTACTCGGGTTTTAATAACGGTTTTTTCATAATGACAAAAATACCATCATTTTTTTTGCATGCGAGGGTGAAGTCCGTAATAATTGATGGGATTTTAGCTAAGTATCTTATTTTGTTATGACTCGAAAACCACCAAACTCAATATTGTTACTAAAAAAAATAGTATTCAAATCTGTTATTTTCACTAAATTACAGGGACCATTTGTGTAATTAACTCTAATTACTATCTATACAAAGATAAACATCTTTGCTATGTTATCTCCATTTAAGTGGGCCACATGACAACGATTTAAGCGGACTACGAGCGTCATCTGACATTGTCTTTTTTACTCGGGTTTTAAAGCGTTTTTTTTTTATTTTTTTTTGTTTTTTGTTTTCTTTTAGTTTTCACCATTGTTTTAACGTGTCTAATTTTTTGTAGTTCACGTCACAGTCTTTATTATTTTTATTTATTTATATCGGTTTTGTATTTGTTTTTTAATATAATTTTAAATCGTTTTAAACGTATCATTAGTTTTAGTTTTACACTTTTGTATTTACGTATTTAATTTTTTTAATGTTATATTTAACTAGGCCTTTTATTTTGATAAACTATTGCATTTACGTACTTTTTTAATGTAATATTTAACTAAGCCTCTTATTTTAATGTTGTTGCGCAATCTTTTTTTTATTTTCTGATTTTTATATTGAGTTTTACGAACAATATACTATTTATACTATTTTTTATACCCATATTATTCTCATATACCAAAAACACACGCAAACGAAACTGATTAGGTAGAGATTTAAGAATAAAAAGTGCTCTTCAAAAATACAACATACTAACCTAACCTATTAACCAGAAGAAAAAAAAAACCAATTGTAAAAATAACAAAAATTAAATAAATAATCGCATGCAGAATTAATCTCACGACCCGAAGATTACGAAACTAATTATGGAATTGCCATTTTCCAAATCTTGACATAATGACATACCTTACAACATTCATTCATTCAATCCCATTATAATTTAGCAAAATAACATTTTTTTTACCCAATTTTCACTTTTTATAAAAGGAAAATAATTACATCGATCTATTTCTATATATATATATATTACTCTCCATCGTCTTCTCCCCCTCAACATCCTTCTTCTTCAATTCTTCCTCCTTCAAAAACCCTAACAGATCTCCTAACGGTAATTCTTCAATATATTCCCACCTTCACCATTATTCATTCATATATACGTGTGTCTATATATATATATATATACACACACACACATATACACGTATTTTTAGGTTTTAAAAAAAATGTTTTTTGAGAAAGTTGGATTTAATCAGATTAAACATTTAAAAGCTTACAAGTAAATAGAAGGCGGAACGGACAACAAGTTGCGTCACCAAATCTTTTGATTCCTTATTCATTCAAATATACGTGTGTATATATATATATGTGTGTATATATTTTTAGGTTTTATTTTTTTGTTGAGAAAGTTGTATTTAATCAGATTGAAAATTTAAGAGTTTATAAAGAAATAGAAGGCAAAACGGCCAACAAGCTTCGTTACTAAAACTTTTGATCCATTATTCATTCATATATACATGTATATATATATATCCACACATTTTTTTTTTTAGAAAGTTGGATTTAATGAGAGTTAAAATTTAAAAGTTTAGAATGTAATAGAAAAATAGACAAAAAGTTATGTCGCTAAACCTTTTGATTTACGCAGATGGGTCGTGCAAAGCTAAGAATGGAGCTCATCCCGAAAGAGAAAACCCGAAACACGACATACGTAAAACGAAAACACGGGATCATAAAAAAGGCCAACGAGTTCGCGATCCTCTGCGACGTCGACACGATCATCATCATCTACCCTCCGAACTCCAACTCGCCCGAAATCTGGCCCGAAAACCCCGACAAAATCACGAAAACCATCGCGTGTTACAAGTCGAAAAAGGGCGAGACCGGAAAGCGAACCTACGACCTCACCGATATTTTAAAAGACCGGAATAGGAAGATCGAGGACGAGCTCGTTAAGGCCCGGAAACGCAACATGGAGGCGAAATACGCGACGTGGTTCGACGAACTCAACACGTGTAAGGAGGCGGAGTTGCGGGAGTTCGCGATGTGGTTGGAGGATCGGGAGAATGTGGTTCGGGGGCAACTCGAGTTCAAGAAACGGGACATGAATGTTCAAATGCCGTACATGGGCTCGGGTTTTGATTATGGTCAAGTGGTGAACCATTGTGTTATGAGCCATGATCAGCTTGGGTGGTTCGGTGATGCGGGTTCTTCGGGTATACCGTTGGGGTTTGGTTACCCGGCGCAAGATAGCGGGAACGTGCAGTGGGGGTATCAGGCGCAAGATAGCGGGAACGTGCAGTGGGGGTACCAGGCGCAAGATAGTGGTAACGTGCAATGGGGGTATCAGGCGCAAGATAGCGGGAACGTGCAGTGGGGGTATCAGCCGTATCAGGCGCAAGATAGCGGGAACGTGGAGTGGGGGTATCAGGCGCAAGATAGCGTGATGCAGGAGTTTGGAAAGCAGGAGAATGAATCGGAGGTGAGTAATGGTGGGGTTGGTGATTTTGTGATGGATAGGTTTTATGATTATTGATTTTTTTTTTTTTGTGATTTGGTTGTTAGAATTTTCTATTGGACATAATTTTTTTTTAATAATGTATTATTTTCTTTTGTTAACTTTGCGTTAATTGGTATAATGTTTTAGTTTGTGGTTTATAATTGTAGTAGTTTTTTTATATTTTTGTCCGAACTCCGAACATTTCTTCAAATTCAAACCTATTTATACACCCCCACATCACTCTAGCTAACTAACATGTGTTTTCTACTAGGACTTTTAGTCTAATTTAGATGTGTTTATAAACCGTTAAAACTAATTAAACCGAAAAGTTATTGGCCGGTTTGACAACAAAACATTATAAATTAGAGTTATCATGAATTAATTATTAATTATATATGTTCTTCTAATAAATAAAACTAATTTTGGGACACCCAAGACTAGTACTTCCGAATTGTAGTCGGGTTGTAAACAGTTCGGCTTGTCGCAGAACCAATGAGTCCGGCCATGCATCTGGAATATTCTGAATCTACATTGGCGGCTTATGCATTTTACACAACACATGATGACTAGTGAACCAATGAGCAAGACTTCGCAACCACAAGCTAGTTACTACGCTCCAACATCTCAACCTACTTCAACCGCTACAACATAGGTTTGTGAACCATTATAACGATTCACTTGACGATTAGCACTTAACGGTTAAAACAATTAGTTTTCACAGTTACATGTTAACCTTCTGAAGGACCAAATTACTTTCGAAGTATAAACTTACTTTTGAAGAAGAAAAAAACAGCTTCCAAATTCAAAATCGCTTCTGAGAACAAATTGTCTTCCGAGATTGAAATCGCTTCTGGAGACCAAACTTACTTCTGAGAGTAAATTAACTTCTAAAGTTCAAAGTTGCTTTCAAAACCAAATATCTTCCCAAGATGAAAGTTACTTCAAAACTACTAGTTTCTCTCAAAGTTAAATAAAATAACTTTCTATTTGTCAAGAAAACCCGATTAAATTTCCGTGAGTTAACAACTTGTCAAAATAATTACATTTAAAACAATACATTAAAATGACACATTGACACTAAAATCATGAAACATAAATATTGGTCGTACACACTAATATTATTGTTCGTTGAAGATATGGTGCATTCTTTGGAACTCATCGTTTGATTATCTTTCAACGAAAATGCCAGTAACTTATAACATCTATTATTTATCTCACTTAAATAGTAAGTCTCAAGTCATTGTAGGGTGACCGATCAACATCTTTCCCCATAGCCTTGGGGCGTGCTTGATCTCCTATGTGCGAAATCTAAAGGACTTGTTACTATAGAGATTCCCCTTAGGCCTTGGTCTAGTTCCACGCCTAATGATGAAAGGGGAGTCGGCGTGTCATAAAGTGATGATTGGAGAAGTAGAGTCCCTTTTGGGGTATTACCAAGTTGTAACCTAGGCAATAAAAAAGGGATTGATACTTCAGCTAGAGAAGCGACATGTTGGTTTATCAAATCCCAACTCAGCGTCACATGTTCCCCAAATCCGAATAACTTTACAAAAATAACAGTCTAAGTATTCTTAAATCTAAGTTTTGTGTTTTTATTCACTCAAATTTCATTCTATATTTCAATCTTATGTAAAACTAGATTTTGCTACCGCACGTAGTTACAGTGATAATATGTGTACACAAAACAGTTAGATTGCTAAAGCGTAATTTAAAAAAAAAACTAAAATACAAAAAATACGAAGCGCAACGTAAAGAAAACGGATATAAAAAACAATGTAAAGATGTTACAATTAAGAGTCAAATGCTCCATACTATACATACCATCTCTTGTCATTTAAGACACATTGCAGCTTATGAGGAGTATATTTTTCTAAGTGTTATCTTCACATATATATGTCTAAACCCAATACAATAACCAAAGAAGTTAGATGATATAGTCAGTAGAACCGTATAACATAATATTTAGGTACTAAACACGATCAAAAAAGTCTCCAAATACATCTTTCATTTTTTTCAGCTTTCTAATTCCTTTTTCTTCGATATTCTTTTCTCCTTTTCTTTTTCTTTCAATCTTTTATATGTTTTAGTCTCACACCAATTTGTTTACATATTAAACTGTGTTACCGTTTTGTTTGTTATTGTTGTTTAACATCATTTTATAATCCTTGTATTTATATTTTCATGTTTTGCTTTGGTATTATGTGTAGCACACTAGCACAGTATTCTCATGAAAACACGCAGACAATTAAATTTAGATCTTTATAAATGCTAACTTTTATAATTAAAATAGTTAAATAAACATATATAAATCAAGGTTGCTACTTCGATTATTTTTCTCTACCAAAATTGAACAGTTATTAATTTGATTATTCTTCTCTAGTTCATGAATGCTGAAAACATTGAACCACTAATCAGCATTGGTAAAACCTAAGTGCAAATCCAATCAAACCAATTCTTACTTACCATCCAAAATGGATGAAAGAAAGAAGAAAAAAAAACCTGATTTCTACATCTCAAAAAGCAAAACAATCAAAACCAAAAACATTTTCAATCCAAACTACTAAAAGTATATAATATTAAAATTAAAAAAAAAGAAAAGAAATAAAATCCTAAAAACTACATCAGATCATCATCACCTCTGGTTAGCCTGTTAAGAGTTAAGAGACAGATTACGGGTACGATTAATGAGAGACGCTGTTGAATCCATCGAGCCACCATGGCTGCTCATTGACCCTTCCCCGATCGTCCTTTCTCCATTTTGATTCTTCTGCACAAAAAAAAAAAAAAAAAAAAAAAAAGAAGTTAAACGACAAGATTTAAGTAATCGTTAAGCCGTTATATCATGTTGAAAATAAGAAAGATGTAGATACTCAGCTTCAGGCATTTACCTCCTTACTAATCCTTTTCGCTTTTATCAACTTCTCCCTGCTCTCATAAAAGCTTAAATCATCTAACAACGATGTTTTGGCGGAATAGCTTTTAAAAATTTCAAGCATTTCCAAACCTTGTTTCAAACCCACCTGAAAAAATGTATAAGTATTAACCAATATTGCCTTGTTGGTTTCATCAGCAACTAGAAAATGATGAAATTATGCACATAAGGTACCTCTTGAGTGTCCCTAGTGTATGTAACGGGTCGGTTATCATTGTTTTCAAGAATTATGTGTCTCAGCAACGTGTTAGGAACATCCTTGACGATATGCCACTTAACTGGGAAAAAACCGTTCCACTTATCAAGCTGCCAAAAATCCATGTTCTTTTCGTAATCTACAGGCCCCATCATTTCTGCAACGCCCACAAACTGCCCGCTACCGTTTACCTAAAAACAAAACAGAAAATAAATAAACAAAAAAGTGTGAACAGGACATGATATAAAAGGGGTGATTATATATTCACAAACAATTTTACTAAAAAAAACAGTTTCAAAACGGGTTGTTTCGGCCCAAATGGTCGTTTTGAACTTTCAAATGGGTCGTTTGGGTCTTTTTTTTTTTAAAAAAAGGTCATTTAGAACGACCCCTTAAAATTCAGGGGGGGGGGGGGAGTGTTTGTAATATTATTTTCTTTTTAAAAGACCCAAACGACCCTATTGGTCAAAACGACTCGTTTGAAAGTTCAAAACAACCTGTTTTGAAACTGTTTTTTTTAGTAAAAGTGTTTGTAAATATAGCCCGGGCCTATAAAAGTCAGCAGGCTTACGGAAAAAAAGAGGAAAATCTTTGCTTTTCCTTCAGCTTCACGATACGCAGAATCAAACTTCTTGTTGCCGTTAGGTGTACTTGACCAAACATCGTATTTAATGGACTTGTGAACATCATCTTCACTGTAGGATTTGACCACATAAAACTTGGCGTGATCATACTTTGTCTGAAATGCTTCAAGATTATATTTATCCTGCACGAGTGAACTTCCTGTTTTTTCATCTTCAAGATGCTTTTTTAAGCTCTGAGCACGTGGGCCACGTGTTAGCTCCTCAGATTCGCCAGATGCGTAAGACTTATTATCCCTTGATTTGTATCTATCATTATCGTTCCAAAGTCTACCACCAGAAGAGTAATTCATAGCATAGTTCGAAAAAAGGCCTTGGTTTTGGTAAGCAAGTGACGAATAATTCCCAGACGGTTTATATCCTTTCGCAAGATCTCCTGACAGGTAACCTGACTCGAACTACCATAAAACAATTTAGTTAAGGGCTTGCTTGGGATTGCTTATTTAAGGTGAAAAGTGCTTTTGGAGAAAATTGCTTATTGACTTATAACTTTTTAAGGAGTTTTTAAAAAAAATGTTTGGATTAGCTTTTGTGGTGGGAAAAGTCAACAAGTCAAAAAGTTGTTTTCTAAAAGGTGTTTGGCTTAGCTTTTATATGTAAAATGACTGAAAAGGGGTTAATTGGGTATAAAGTTAGGTGAGTATAAAGGTAAAATAAGAGTATTATGGTAATTCACCACTCAAAAAGTTATAACCAGTTTTGAAAAGCCAGAAAATCTTGGCTTATTAAAAACTAACTTATAAAAGCTAATAAGTTTACTTGCAAATGAAGAATGACATCATCAAATTTTTTTTAAAAAACTACTAAAAACTAAAACACACCTTGTTAAGTGACCGAATATGCTGCGAGTGAAGAACCGACTTGGGAACACTAGAAGCAGATTGTTGTCTAGACTTCATATCGAAAGGGTAATTTGGAGATTTCCCAGCATACGTGTTGTTGTTCATGACTCTTTTCGAATTATTATAATCACAATATTTCATCCCATTTGAGCCTGTGGCAGATTTTATGCCAAAAGATGAATAGCATGGCATGGCATCCGATGAAGATATATACGGTTGTTGCCCATCGACACCCATAAACGTCCCACTAGCATAAGGACTATAACTAGGCATGTAATAAAGAAGCGAACCGTTATTATCAGTGTAAGGCCCGCCACTCGAGTTCAGATGACCTGGACCGTCACTATATGTACCTTTTTGACCTACCGAAAACAATCAAACCAAAAACAAATCATTTTATGAAAATAAAATCTTCAAAAAAAATATAAAAGTAAGTTTCTAACCTGGATATTGATAATCATAACAGCTGGTAGGAGAATAATGAACACCTTGATCTGCAGGTGCCTTATAGGCAACGCTACCATTTAGAGAAGGAGCAGAAACACCTGCAAATGACAGTGCTGCACCTGAAGGTATACCCTCCTTTCGAGAAACCTATAACAAAAACCTAATTAAATGGTCTGCAACCACTCAAAGTGTCCGATGGAAATCATGGAATAACATATGACAGCATGCACTCATAAATTGCTTAAACAACCATAGATGAATACAGGACTAAAAAACATTTTGAAGAATAAATGTAAGAAGAGTGTCGTACCGGATTTTGATCATCCATTTTAGGACCAGCGTCAGACTTCAATCCAGATGCCGATGAATCCGCTAATTAAAAAGTTAAGCAAAATCACAGAATAAAATGACACCATAAATCTAGGTTTAAGGTCTGTGTTTTAGATCAGCAACTTCAAACTGTCGGTTTTCTAAAAGATTCAGAGAAGCTCATGAACAAGCTCTCCAAGATTTTAAACGTCAACCCATCAAATAAACAAATTTAGCAAAGTTATAGATGAAGTTCAAATCCTCATCTATGCATACCGATAGGCGATAGGCCATATAATCCTGCATACTACAGCCATACACACATAGTGCTCAACATACTCATCTATCATAGACTCAAATAACTAACAAATTCTTCACCTAATGCTAACATACTTTTGAAAGTGATGTAAATGTAACCTCATTCGGCTTTACATCTTCGTGTAGCATATGCCTACAGAGCTCAACACACTTCTCACCATATCCATTCATTGCTAGTCCTCCAATGGCACCACTCCATGTGTATATATTCTAACCTTTCATCCTCCAAAACACTTCCATAGCCATGAAAATGAATTTGGGTGGTTTCTCTAAGGGTTTTACATGTTTCTAAGATGGAAATTGTCCGGTTTCTTAAAAAATTTCTCAAAGCTTGCATCTTTCTGACTAATCTTTAGAAGAACCAAAGAAGATCATGAACAAGTTCTCCAAGATTTAAAATTTAGACACAATAAACCCCTAAATTCTAAAAAAGCAACAAAATAAACAATTCTGGAATCAGAAATTACAATAGAGAAAGGATACACTGTAAGATGTTCTTGTCGCCAGGCATATTATTCATCAAATGAAGATTGTTTTCCCCTGAAACAAACAAAACTAAAATTGTTAAAACCTACAGAATTAATGAAATATAGGGTATATATTTTATGCTTTCAAATGGGTTAACTTGAAGGCAAATAATGCGATGCTCTATTGATAGAAAGAACAAGATTCCCAAAAACACAAAGCAAACAAAAAGTACGATGCCTGATTGGTGACCACTTTCTCAAAATGTCAACACAGACAAACACCATCCAAATCCTAAAATCATTAATCAAAATCAAAATCAAAGAAAAATTCCAAATAAAAATCAAATTATTGCAAAAAAAAAAAACTACCTCAGTGAAAATCATATCGAGTAAATAATTTCCTGAAGATATAATACGATACAAACCCTAAAATCATAAACTAAGTTAAAAATCAAAGAAAAATACCTAACAAAAAAAAAAACTCAGTCAAAATCAGATTAAGTAAATAATTCCCTTCAAAATTGCGAAGATAATCCGATACAAACCCTAAAATCATAAACAAAATCAAAGAAAAATTCGTGATAAAAATCAAAATTTTTGCAAAAAAAACTTCAGTGAAAATCAAACCGAGTAAATATTTTCCTCCAAAATTGCGAAGATAATCCGATACAAACCCTAGAATCACAAACTAAAATCAAAGAAAAATTCCTACAAAACCAAAATTATTGCAAAAAAAAAAAACAAAACAAAAAAAACTCCGTCTGTGAAAATCAAATCGAGTTAACAATTTCCTTCAAAATTGCAAAGATAATCCGATCGTTTTGTACGAATTGTATGAACGATGATACGAAACCGACGAACACACGATCGAATTAACTAATCAGATAACAATTACTTCTATTTTCCATGAAAACAAAACGCATTGGTGAAAGTAAGAGAAACTCGACGAGAAAAACCGACCTGAGACCTGATCGCCGTCGGGGAGCGGCGGAGAGCGGCGGAGAGCGGCGGTTGACGGACGGAAAACCGCGGTTGAAGAGAAGGAGGCGGTGAAGGGGAGTAGAGAGGGAGAATAGTGTGGGCGGGTTTGAAGAGGGGGGATTGCTAAACCCCTAAATTTAGATCCAACGGTTGAGATTGGATGATGGAGTTAAGAGGAGGTTATTTGGACGGTTTGGAGGGGAGTGGATGTTTTTCGGTTACGAAAAGAGTGCGATTATTGGATAAAAACTTTTTGAATTCTTTGGATTAGTTATGAAAACGTCCCTTGAGTTTTTGGTATTTGCGTTATGAGCCCCTAATTTGTCGTTAGGATTAGAACCGTAGAAGGTGCAAGATTCATGACTCATGAGCTTATCATGAGACTTATCTATGGGTGCTAACACGATAT
>JBCNJP010000011.1:1555109-1576109 GCA_039602395.1 Deinandra increscens subsp. villosa
TCCCAACCCAACACTCATCAGATCCAACCACCCGGAACGTACCCCTAACACTCACCCTATCAGTGGCGATCGCGGTATCCCCAAGACACACACCCCAAGTGGCTTATGACCCCCGAAAATAAGTACCCCCCAATACATTTCCCGGGAACCTTCAAAACATATTTATGGTCAAAACACCTTGCCACCACATAACATTCGAAGCCATTCCACATGACCAAAGGAATTAAACCACATTCCTTTTTCTAAAATTCCAAATTTCCCTTATTTTCCAGCACACCATCAGCTTCTCCAACTTCCTTACTGAATGTAAAAAAAAAATCCTTTTATCTTTTTTCTTTCTTTTTTCCTCATTTTCTTTTTTTCCTTTTTCGTTTTTCTTTTTTCCTCTCTTTTTTTCCCAAGTATAACTGCCCAGCAAGTCCCCAGCCAATGCCAACATCACAATCTATCCCAACCACCTCCCTTTACATTTCAGTCCAGAAGAGGACGACCAAATCGACCCAACCCATTGAAACGTACATCCCAACCCCCATAAAAACGCTCATCGTCCCTTCCCCAAACCCATTTTAAACAACCCAACAAAATATGATCCCGACCCCCACCCCATCCCACCCCACCCAGCTCACCCTATTAAGTATTACACAATGCAGTTTGCCCCACCACTACCCCAATCCACCCAGTTTATCGACCCCAGTCCTCCTCTATTTTTTATCCACACAAAAGAATATAATTTTACATCCTGTAAAATCTCCCCAGCACCCACTGATATGGTTCAACAACCCTAACCAGCCCACAATGAATTGAATTAGTCTACATGCATGTTTAATTCCCATGTTCCCATTTCTAGTGCACGTTTACTTCTGTTGGTAGTTTATCCTTAGATTTAGGTGCAAGATAAGTCTCATTTCTAGTATTTATATTCTGTAATGCATTTGGTTTGAAGATAAGAAGAAAAATTGCAGGAAGTTTGCGTCTATTCTCTCATCTCAATTCTCAGAGTTTTAACCCACTTATGGGTCTCTATCATTTGGTGCTTTTATCCGAAATCATGCCTCCCCGTCGTGATCCCTCTCCCACCAACACCGACCCGCTGCAGGCTATCGCTGATAAACTCGACCGACTTCTCACCGCTACCCAAAACAACAGTCAACTCACCGCTCTCATCAAGAGGACCGATGGCTTGATCACGAAAATGAACACTTAATCAGAAATCTCTGCAAGCTTACTCAACAAAATTGATGCTCAAACCACCGCTACCAACGCCATTTCCGCCATTCTCACCGCCCTTACCCAACAATTACTTAACCTATCCACCTCCTCCAACACCAATTTCCTAATCTCTACGGCTACTAATCCAGCCCCCCCTCCCCCTCACAATCTTAATGAACCAAATCCACAAAAAATAACCCTTCCCTTTTTAACAGATCTAATCCGCTCGATTGGTTAGTTCAAGCCGGGGAATTATTTCACATATTATCGTACGATCAACGCTTAGCCCTCGTTGTTTTCTACTTCACCGGTGATGCTCTCAATTGGTACAAGCATCTCGTGAAAAATGAATTGCTCGCCACTCGGCAAACCTTCAAAAGAGTTCTCGAACTACGCTTTGGTCCATCGACATATGAAAACCATAAAGCTACCTTGTTTAAACTTGACCAAACATCCATCGTCAAATCCTATTAAGCCGACTTTGAGAAGCTTAGCAATCGTGTTAAAGGGTTGTCTCAACAAGCGTTAACCAATTGCTTCATTTCCGGTCTTAAACATGACATCCAAACAGAAATAGCCATTCATCATCCTACAACCCTCCGTCAAGCTTATAGCCTCGCCTCTCTAATTGAAGACAAACTCAATGCCGGGGTCATTAAATCATCACCGAAACCAACCCCGAATCAACCCCTGTTGGCGTCCCCTCCCCCTTTGCCACAATCCTTACCGGTAAAAAAGTTAACTTCCAGTGAAATGAAGACACGAAGGGCAACGTGTATGTGTTTCACTTGCGACGAACATTATCAACCCGGTCATCGTTGTCAACCTCCTAAATTCCTTCTTCTGCAATCGGAAGACGCTCCACCATGGTTCGGTCTTGAGGACAAGCCAATTTTTTAGGACAGGAGTATTGATATGGTTCAACGACTCTGACCCAATGGATACCCCACGTACGTTGAGCCCACAATGAGTTGAATTAGTCTACATGCATGTTTAATTCCCATGTTCCCATTTCTAGTGCATGTTTACTTCTGTTGGTAGTTTCATCCTTAGATTTAGGTGCAAGATAAGTCTCATTTCTAATATTTATATATCAGTAATGCATTTGGTTTGAAGATAAGAAGAAAAATTGCAACAAGTTTACGTTTATTTTCTCATGTCAATTCTTAGAGTTTAACCCACTTACGGGTCTCTATCACCCACCTTTCTATTCTCAAATATCCACAAGTTTCTAGCTTTCCATATAATCCTTTCCTCTTCGACTTGATCCCCTCCCACCCATTAATCCCATCGTGCACATCGTTTACAGATCCCCAGTTCACAAATGGCATCTGGCACCACTGAGATACAAGGGTCCACACTTGCGAAGCATTATCACATGGTCTGATGTCTCCACATGTGTCTGACACACCTCACACCTCGAGTCAACTTGAACCCCTCTCGCAGCAAGTGAAGCTCTAACTGGGATCCCACCCAATGAAGCCCTCCAAACAAAATCATTAACCTTGATTGGAACCCACCTAAGCCATCTGAAATTACCCTAAAAATTTCCCAAAATCTGCTCCTGCGCCTCTCCCCTTACCAATCTTACTTCAAACTCCTGAATTATTTTCTTCCCCCAACCCCTAGAGTCCACTACCCCCTCCGAACAAACTCGACCCTCAATCATTTCTTCTAAATCCTTTACAAGTTCATGCTCCTCAACATTTAGCCTTTGCACAGACCACTCCCACTTCACAGACATGTTTCTGACTCACTCCCCGATTCTCCTCCAATCCTACACGCGACATTGCAACCTTTGTTCTTTTCTCTTACAAATAACTCCGGGAATATATCTTTTAGTCTTCCAAATCCCGACGAGTTATCAAGCTAAAACTTTGCCTTCTCTCCATCCCCAAGTTTACACCTTAGGAACTTATGTATCTCTACACCTTCATGTTCCAGATCATCAATAACCTTTACAATATTGAGCCAAGTCTCCCGAATAACCTTATTATATGGAAAGGACTCCCACTTTCTTGTAGAGTTATGAATAGCCCCAATGACTCTTGCCCATAGTGAATCCTTGTAATTTCTGCACCGGCAAAGCAATATGGATAGTAGTTCAATATTAGCCGCCTTCGTGCGGACCGGAAGAGTAGGCGCATGTACTTTGGGATTTATGGCAAAGCGAGGGTGTCGCATAAATCCCAACTAGGAATTGGCATACCTCACTGGGCGATCCCGAGGTGAGCGTTTACTTATAGGAATGTGGAAATTCAGTTTCAGAAGCCTCCTGGTTTTGACGAATTTTGAAGGGCAAGTTTCGGTTATGAACAAGGGTTTTTGAGGTGAAGATTTGCGAAATTGGTGAGGTTTATGGACGATTTAATGCTCCATTTATAGTGTTTAGGAGCGCGGGAGGTTGATACACGTTGCTATGGTGACTAATTGCATAGAAATCGACATCTGGAGGTTCAATTCGTGGAGAACACGAAGAAAGACGTGGCTGATAGCGACCTGGTGGTGATTTGGGCGGAGGTACGCGACAGGGGGAAGCCCAGGCTTCGCGACCCGCGAGCCAGTTTGACAGATTGATAGTTTAGGTCCCTGAGGTTTATTAATTGCATTTTGACCCCCAAACTTCTACGGAACTGTTACTTTATGCAGCAAAGCTTTATAAACATGTTTATTAAAGTTCCTAAGGCTCGGGACATGCTCGATGATATACGGATACGTGCGTTTTATAACTTTCAATAATTTGCACTTTTAGTCCCTTAACTTTTGTTTTATGCGTTTTACCTTCGCATCCTTTGATGTGATCAATGTTTTAAGTTTAACATGATATTAGAATACTTTCTTAAGATTTATAAGGCTCGGGATACGTTTAACGAGGTATAAAATATCTAATTTATATATATTTATTTATATATCATTTGTTAAAAATATGAAAAATCACCAAAATTTACCAAAATTCATCATAATTCATCGTATTAATTTGTGATATGGAATTCTTTAAATAAAATGTTATGGAATAATAGAATGAGAATTATTGGAATGTACGAACTCCCGGTTAATACCGAAATCGTATGAAAAATCGAATTTTTGCTCTTTTTGTTTTACTCCGCAAACTTTTTGCGAAACCTCACATATATTTACTTGTGTGTATGACTAGTATTACCCACAAGTATTATATACATTTGGAATGGTCGAGTTTTTTTCCGGTTTTACATAAATAACAAAAACGATCGAGTTAGAGATTCGATTTGCGATAAACTGAATTATCAAATGTAGCGAATATTGTGATTAAAAGATTTAATCCTAGAGTATAATAATATCAAATGCGAAATGATTCTTTATTGATTATCAAGCATGATAGAAACGGGTCGGGTATTTACAAATGGTTTGACCGAAGTGTTACATTGGAAGTTGAACATACAATAAAAATCTATAGAAAACGAACTATACATACATTTAAAGCCTAATACTCACTAAATTTAATAAAAAAAAATGTGATTATGAACCAAGATGGTAGCAATGATACTAACCTCCTTTTGGGCTCCAATTGAAAAACCTGTTTTGGGGCTCCAATCACATGAAAGAACTAACACAAAGGATGATGAGGCGCTGTTGCGTGCCATCTTCAATAATCCCGGTCTTCTCTCACCTCCTTGTCACGTAACTGAACTGAAACTGGATATATATCTCTTTGTCAATAATTATTTTGAAGAAGATCGGCAGAAGGTGAAAGAACTCGTGAGCGATATTCATGGCGGTAAGAGAAACCCCGAATTAGAAGACCATAATTCTGCTGAAATCCACCTTAAAGGATTAGATTTCAAAATATGACAACTTCAAACCTGCAAACAAAACGACAATAATGACAATTGATATCCTACAAGAAATGAGGAGCTAATTTTAGAGTTAAAGCTCACCCTCCATACGTAGGGTGAACCATTAGTAGAGCCGCAAAGTAAATGGTCTGCATCAGGACTTAACTTTGATTGAAAGTATATGCATCAAAGAAGATAAAGTTTCAGATTAAGTTAGTAATCAATAATCTTATTGGTAGTTTTTTATATGAATGTGATACTGATCAACATCAGATAAGGTTCAATCTTTAATCTTGTATTCTTAATTTTTCTTAGAGCTATATCAATATTGGCCCAAAATGATTATCTTTTATTTGTTGTTATAAAAAGCATTGTATGTATTGGTTCAACTGTTGATAAATAGGTGTAACATATCCTTATTTACACAAAATCATTTTCTTTGCATATTCACTAAATACATATGTCTCGTATTATGATTTTCACTAAAATGATATTACATTAGAAAACCATTTAAATAATTAAAAAAATAATTTTTTCAACAATGGCCAAATAGACAACACTCTTATATACAGAACGATCCAAGCTATTTAATCTCTAAACGTTTTTTTAACATTTTTTTGACTACCATTCATGCATAACTTTAGCAAAATCTAACAACATACACTATACATGAGGCTGTAGGACATTCCTAATCCCACGACCCATTTTAGAATTTATGACGCTTTTTTTTTATAACAGCCACATTTGCGCGTCATAAAAGCAGTGTGTCATAATTCGCGCGTAAATAAATGCCTATTTTCTAGTAGTGAAAATCTTATCTCGTTCGACATGTGCAAACCCCCGTTCGATGCGGACCTCGGGAGTGGGCGAGTGCAAGGCTCGCGGTCCGCGTCCCGTACCCTACGAAGATATTTTAGTATTTTTACATTTGTGGCCCCTCTTGTTCTATTTACTACACTTTAGCCCCTCGAACTCTTATATAGTTATTATTTTATGCCCTAAAACTTTCCAAAACATTATTTCTAATAATAATTTCTAAGATTCGGGTTACGTATAACGAGGAATATAAACACGTATATATGCTTATAAATCACGTATTTACATACTTTCTTTCCTGTTAACTATCAAATACGTTTGACCTACCTTAAATATGTATGCATCAAGATTTAATTGTTTTAAATTGAAAATATCAAAACCTTTAATTGTTTTAGATAATGTAATAATTCAAAAGGGAAACCGAATTCCGTATCTCATAAAAGGCAGATATAAGGTTTTTGAAAGGAAATAATAATAATAATAATAATAATAATTGATATAAGGATAACGATAAGAAAGAAAGAAAGAATATTGACTTAAATCTTCCCGGGAGGGTTTTTCGATTCGTTACAAACGGCGGGGGCGGTGTAGTCGCAGGATGCTATTGACGACGGACGGCCGGCCGGACGGACGGACGGACGGACGGAGGCGACAAATTAATTGAATCAGGTTAGTCTTCGAAAACAGTTCTGTTAGGGTTTAGCGTCCATCACTGCAACTGCAACTTATTATATATGCCTTTTCCTGATTGATTCAGAAGAATTTGATTCGATTGCTGTACGCCCTAATCGCAATTTTGGAAGGTTTTACACGATTTTCTGTCTGTTTGCTTACCATTCCTCTTCACGAAAGAAATTTGTTGATTTTTCTCCATTAACATTCGCTGGTTATCTGATTTGTTTTTTAATTGATACAACTGACTCACTGTTGTTTTATGGCGGATCAAATCACACCATTACATAAAACCTGCTTGCTGATGTTATTCATTGAAACCCTATTATAAAAACAGGGGAATTTTTTTCTACCATTAAACTCACAAAATATGCAAATTTCTCGGGCAGTACTGTAATTTTGCGATATCTACCTCATGTGGATGCAGATAATGATGTAAATGTAATTGATATCATATGTAGAATCTGTTGTTAATATTTCTGGTACAATTAGCCCATCTGAAAAACCTTGATTGATAGTTCTATAATCAGTTTTTTTTTATGCTGTACTTACTTTTAAAAGATTGCTTATGGTTAAATCTTATTTCTAAACAAGGATTTTCATGAAAACCTTAGTTTGATTAGAAAATATATACATGATATATGTTAGTTGACTATGTGTACGGATTTTATTTATTTTTTGTTAGTATTTCATCATGATGATGTTTTACTTTATACCTCACTCACTGATGAGCACTTGACTTTCCACAGGAACATTTCCACTCCGCGGCCATAAGAAAGCTGATTATTGGGATAAATGAAGAAGGGTTTGATGTGTGCGGTGCTTGCTGGTAACATGATTGCTGAAAGGGAAGTCACTTTCTTATTTCCTTACATCTTTGTTTTTATAGTTTTATTCGACATTGGGGGACAATGTAGGTTTTAAATATGGGGATGTAAGGGTTGGTTAACATTCTGCTGAAATAAATGACGTCCCAACACCATTAAAAGTCTGAAAATCCCAATTTTTTAAAACTTTTTTCCATATCTCACATGACATGAAAGTACACCTTTCTTAACGTAAATCATAGATAATTTATTTGTGCATTATCGTGTCTACAAGTAGCAAGAATGGTTTTCCTCTTAAGTTTATTTTGATAAATATCACATGATCAAAGTTTCTCGGTCGAGTTTTGCGAACCAACAAAACCCATTTACCTGACCTCCCGTGTGAGCAATCCTGAAAAAAAAAATGAAAATTGAAAAAATATATATATGAGGGATGTCGTATGTTTAATACAAGTTTCTAGGTTTATGTTGAGACCGTGTCTACCCAATAGCCTTGAGTTCGTTATGGATCTTTTCCGGGTCGTCAATTGCCCGAAGATGTTGGACTTTCTGCATAACTCCAACATGCAAAAAAAAAAAAAAAAAGAAAAAAGAAAGAAGAGAAAAAAATAGAAATCTGAAAATTCAGTCTTGTATTGAAAGGTTGTAAAGACCCTAGATCAAGCTAAAAAAAAAGAAAAAATAAATCACAATAAAAATTGTGACATGGCTGTACGTATACGCCAAGATATACGTTAGGGTGGTAGCTCACACACCCGTATATGTGAGCAAACGTTTGAGTATCCCCCTCCATTTTTTGGTCGGATCCCATAACGAACTCGGCGGCACGATCGTATATATAAACCCAAGAAGTGCTTAGACATGCTTGACTTGAGCGTTCACTTCAATATTTACACCCATAGGTCGAGCGAATTAGTGAGTGGAGTGAATTAGTATGCAAATGGTTCGCATTACTTGGTTGGGAGATTTTTTGAGTTTTCAAAAGTCTTAAACTTGAGAGGTTGTAAATCCTAGTATTGATAGTAATTCTTGCGGACCGAATATGTACGATTAAATGTCTATGTGGTTAAAATTGTAGTTGTAGTAGTGTCGAGGTAAAAATGATTGCTTGGGGACAAACAATGTTTAAGTATGGGGATGTTTGATGTGTGTAAATTTATATATGAAAATCCAACACATTTTCCTTCAACTAAATGAGTTTTTATTATATACCTTCGAGAATTGGTGCTTAACTAGTATATACCTAAATTTAGTTGGTCATAAAGAATGAGCTTCAAATATAACATTATTAAGTTAAACACGGGCTACAACGATTAAGGAATCTTATAATTATATTTGAGTTTAGTTTTTGTTGTAGACATCTGTACTGGAACGAAATTAACTTATCTTTTAGACTTTGAGATGGGTGTTGGCAAGAAAGAAGATGGACCGAGTCAAAACCAAAAAAGTTGAAAATGAAGATGTTGAGGTGAGTTCCTTATGCCCTTCCCCTGCCATGAGATTTGGGGCTTTGATTTTGATTTTATAATGACATAAATTGGCTGAAGAAGTGGTATTGGCACCGACTTCCATTTTTTTTGGAAGGTCTTGGGTTATTCCTTCACTTATCTCGCACACCGCTTTTTTCTCTTCTTCACCGCAAGTCTGAATCTTTCGTCTTTTGATGACAAGCATCGATGTTAGTGACGCCCACTTGCAATTCCTCAGCTCAACAATCATGGTTGTTGTCACTCAAATCTTATCTGCAAAGTGATGCTTGAAGGTATGCATTATTCTTAGAGGTGCCAAAATGGAATCATAAGTTTTTTAAGTACAGAACGACCCGCTATGGGTTGAGTTGACCCGCAACCAGAATTTCTTTTTAAGATAAGACTACATAAACATGCTATTACAACATTAAAGGTTTTTTTCCTCCATAGCAGCTTGTCATTGTCTTCTTGCAGCTCTTTCATTAACTTTACATCAATTCCATTCCTCACGTTACAGCTGTATGTGCTTTTTACTCTACTTTATATCTTGTAGATGCTCATTTACATAATCTCATAGGTTTCATTGTTATAGCTTGTTATTTTATTTCATGGTTTTGAGAAATTCTTCTTTTCATTTCAGCAGATCTCTAGGGGGAGTTTTTTTTTTCTTCAGTTTGCAAAAGCTATTTTCTCACAGGAATTAGTGATTCATCTTTTTTTAGTTGTAATCCATAATCATTTGTTTCAACAACAAATGTGGTCATTGGGTTGTGCTCGGGTGTGGTGCATTCCCTTTTAGCTAAGCTAAGTTACTATTCTAGGGTGTATAAATTATTTTAGGAGGTATATTTATAGAAATCAATCATCTGCTAGAATTTTTGCCTAATTTTCACCTTCATTTCCCTTCTTTTATCTCTGTTTTTACTTGGTGATGCTGAGTTTAGAATTAAGATTACAAGTAATGCTCCCCTTTAGAATTTATTGTTATTATCTTACTAGGTCAAGAGGCATGTTTGGTTCATTGTGTTATTTTTTTCTGAATAATGCAGTCATGAGATAACGTTCACCTTAAAGGCCCCATGAAATTATTGAAGGTTCACTACTTTGTTTGTGATTCAATATTATTTATTTCATGTTCACATACATTTGTGTAAGGAAAAGATGAACCTGATCATGACAATTTTGTGATGAGGAAAAGTGTTGGTCCCACTAGAGATACACATACTTTCTTTCAACAGGTGGTTAATTTCTTTTGCATAACAAATGGCCAATTTCTGTCTACAAAGAAACATTTATTCAGGTGTACTACTTTGACTTAACATGGAAAATGCAGGTGAGGGTGTCGTCTAGTAGATCTCTTCATGTTTAATCTAAGATGAGGAGCTGGATCGTTGATCTGTTCCATTTCCGATTAACTGTTGACGGGTGTCGTGATGTTACTCATTTACAAGGTTTGACGCCTGCAAGAGTTGAAGGTCCTTCACGAGGGCTTTCTCTTCATGTTCAGACTCACACATGAGGGTCCGGTGACAAGGGGTTTCGAGGTTTCGATTGTGTTGCGCAGTTGGTCTGTTTCCCATTACGGCTACGGTGATGCGGCAGTGGTCGGTGGCACTTTTTCAGGTGCCTGGAAGGTGGATCTGTCAAACCTTTCTCTGTGAGTTTTCACCTACCTAATATTACAAAAAAAATATTCTTCATTGTACCTGTGATGTGTGTGGTTTTGATTTTTTTTGCTTATGATAGATGTTTATTAAGAAGGAATTCATTTAATTCAGCAAATGTAATATTTATATTTGTTGATTGCTTTCATGTGTTTGAATTTCTAAATCTTTGCTGTTTCAGTTTTAGGTATCAGTTTCATGCTATCTAACCCAAATGGGGTGTTGACTTTGTAATTTAGGGTTTCATATTGTAAATTTGTATCTTCAAATTGACTTTGTAAATGGGGTGTTACACCTAGGCTTTCAGCCATGAGCCATCAGTAAGAGCTTTCTGGTGTAGAGTATATGATGCACATAAGGTGTTTACTGAAATCCCAATATAGGATTTAGACTCATCAGATCCTACAGTTTGTTGATCTTTTTTATATAATTATAATGCTACAAATGATTAACCATGGATCTCTGATTTAAGATGTTTAGTAAAGACAAACTACCAAATGTGGGTAAAAGATTTAAAATTTATGGTTTTCATTTGTGGGTGTCAAATGTTTTACTCGATTTTAAACCCATTTCACTAAATATTATGAATTTGCTTGCAGGGATATATGAAATTGCTGGTTGTTGTTGCTCAATGTTCTGTTGTTATTTCTGAATGATTTTGATTGATATTTGTGAATTATAGGGAGTAGAGAAGCTGAATGTGTTGAATATGATGTTTCCCGGATCTAATCGTAGGATCCACTCTACAATATATATTTAAAAGAGAGTGCTGATGAATGGTTTCTGAACCATGCACGCAGCAAAGGTGTGGTACGCGTGTTTTCTTCCCCTTCACGACACAGCTTACCATCTGCTGCTTTCGCTTCTTTTCTTCCTCTCGATACCAGCTTTCTCATTTCTATTGGTGTTTTTGAGTTGCACAGGGTACCACTATCCGATCCTTCTGCACCGATTCTTCAAAGCCTCTTCAACGGCTCCCGCATTAGAGCAAGTTATGGTTGCCACCTCCGTAAGTAGCACAGCGTACCACCGGCCCTTGCTTTTTTCAAACATGATGTCAATATTAAAATAAATTATATTTTTTTTTTCTGTTGCAAAGGAGATGCAATTTTCGGCTGTATATATTTCAATATTGACATCATGTTTGAAAAAAAAATAGTTCTTCATATATTTTATAATAAACGAACTTTCTGTGAGTTTAGGATTGATCATTGGTATATTTCTTGGTATGAGAATAGTTCCTTCACCTAATAGTGTCCAACAACCGGCCATATAATGAAAAAGAAGATGATCGATCACTGAAATCAACCGACACATTACTGCATTCGTCTGTTAGGATTTATGATAATCAAGTTAAACCATAGTCTCACATTTATTACTTTATTTTTGATATTTTCTTGCCTCAATGCTGTCACTAATTAGCCTTTTCAATTGTATTTTAAAAAATTATTCAGAAAGTTGTTCTTTGGTTCTTTGGTTATTATGACTGTTGTTTCCTTACCATTTGCTGATTAATTGAATTTATTTAGTTTCCATTTCAAATTTTCTTTCATTTAACTTCATTATGACCTTAGGTAGTCAACAGTCTGTTTGAGCTTTCATTTTGTGGTTTATGTTTTATATAATTTGTATTTTTTTTGTGGTTTAATTGCAGGTTTCTCTAAAACAGTTCTAAAGTTCAGGTATATATATATTTTTAATATTCTTATTAAGATTATATGTTTAAAGAGCTTTACCTAAAACCTGTTCCATTTATATACATCTGAACATAACCGTGGATCATTAAGAAATCGTCGAAAACAAATAACATGGGTATTCAGATAACCAATGTACAACTCATGTGGAGCATGAACTGCTTGTACAATGCGCTTTCAGGAGTTGTACAATTCATTTGTACTTTGTTTATGGTATAATAATAAGTCACTAAGCCATAGTTATCGGGTTAGATGGGTCTAGCTTTACTAAAGGGATTTTGGCCCAACGGTATACTCGGTCTTTCCATGTGGTGAGGGTTCAAGTCCAATTGATGAAAAAAAGCAGTTAAATAAAAAAGATGGGTTAAACTTTTTAGTTAATCATTTTAGTAGGTCTCCTAGTTTGAGTATGATTTGGCTTGTTGAGTTATGAATATGGTGCTTTGGAACTGTTTGTGATCGTATGATCGTATTTTAATTCAGTTTTATTAATAAAAGTATCGATCAAAAGTTCTCATCACAATATGAGTCTTGCCTCTTTTGAAAAATTCTTTCTTTTGTTTGATTCTGGGCCATTAAAAGTGTGTCTATTGCAATGCTGAATGTTGGTGTGAAAATCTGATGTTAGTGTTCTCATTTGAGCAGGAAGATTCGGTAGCAACATTTTTTTTGTTACAGTCTCGCAAAGCTATGACGTAAAAGTCATCGTGGCAAAACTACTCAATCAGCAACAGAGTTATACTAATAATGAAGATGCAATCCAGCATTGGGGGAAGTTTTTGGGTAAAAGTAAATCTGAAATACTACTAGTACTTCGACTTCTCTTCTGCGTCTTCCTTCTTCACTGCACGGTGGTCAGAAGGTCGAAGCCGGCAGCAAAACCAGTTGTTTGTGTGGTCAATCCTCTTCTCCATTTCTGCAGATTAGGTTAATTAAAGGTATAATTTATCCTCTTTCCCCTCCTTCTATGTTTCGGGTTTATGATTTTGGCATGTTGGTACTATAATCATGATATACTATAATCATGATATCATTCTAAGAAAATCTCAAATTTTTATTATTATATGCAAAGATCTATCATACTCGGTCCGTTCACATAGGGATCTGGACAAGGATGCATCACCATATTTTAGGAAGGTTGTTCAATTTTATATGGAACTTGCCAAGCAAATGGCCCGTTCACATAGGGATCTGGACAAGGTTGATCCTTTTCATTTGTTTTTAGATTTAGATATATAATGGTGGTTCTATTTCTTCATTGTGCATGTATCATTAATTCTGAATATGTTAGTTTTTTTTAATAAGGTCAATACTTCTTTATGTAAGTTGCTTCCCTCCTATTATTGTTCTTATTCATCAGAGGGTGTTATGGATCCAAAACGTAGGTTGCCTGTTGCTAGGGGTGGTGGTAGTAGACGTAGGTTGAATAATCGCGAGGCGCAAACGAGTGTTTCGTCCAGTCTTGATGTTTTTTCAAATCTTAACTTAAATTTTTGGTGATTGAACCTATGTGTGTGAGTTTTGTCATGCTCATATTTTCTGAGTGAGGTTGATACTTTTGACTTTAGGATACTGTTCTTACATATAAATTGTAGTCAAATTTATAAAAAAAATAAATGAAAAAAAGGTTGGCTGCTGCTCATTAAGATATATTAACTAATTTCAATATGCATGATTCAGGTGGAAACAAATGGACATTGAGAAGATCAAGTCATTACGAGAAAATGGAGCTGGAACCATGATTATTGTATGCATCGTTGGTAAATGGAGGCCGAAATTCAAACCCAACGACTTCAGTTATTTGTTATTTGCTGGTAGATGAAGAGGTATGCAATAAAGGCATTACATTTCAACTAAAAGATTTAATTATGGATACAGTTCATGGTTTTTAGCAGTGTTGCAGAAATCGTGATTAATCACCGATTAATCGCTTGGCGCCCCCTAACCGTCTACGATTAAGGGCTTGACGGTCAGTTGGTCAACGATGGTCAACATCGGTCCTTGGCGGTCTAGATGGTTAGCTTAAAATTTTGATTTTCTATTAAAAAAAATTAAAAAAGCATCAAAAGTTAAGCTGTAGGCGTATTTTGAAAAAATGTTAAAGAAAGATGAAGATTTAAATATGGAGTTGTATTTGTTTTTTGAGATTATTAGACGAATTAGTCTTTACTGTTGTAGTTTTTGACTTAAACGTTTATTTAAGTACTAGATTATTATTTTTTTAAGGTTTTTACTCATTTACTTGTTAATTATACTAAGATATTGCCATATTGGTAATATATATGTGTAATTTTTTTTTTATAATAATCTAGGGTCTCCGATTAATCGTCAATTAATCCCCGATTAATCTGATTAATCGCTTAACACCAGTCGACCGTCGAGCAACCGCCGAGCGATTTCTACAACCTTGGTTTTTAGTATTCATCATTTGCAATTTGAGTTAATTCTGCAAATCTGTCCATTTATCAATTTAGGCTTTCTTATTTATCATGGTTTTTTACAAACCAAACTGTTAAAATTAGTCACTAACAAATACAGTCAAGAATGGTTAGAAGATGAAATATATGTGTTGTTATTAACTTTAGTATGAGGAAAGCTAAGGCTATTTTTTTAAACTTCCATTAAGGTCATGTGCAGCAGAAATACAATAGTTTAACATTCTCGACACTATATAATCAGTATTTATCATATAGGGTGATGCAGTCCAGGCCATTGTTTGTGGTAGGACAGCAAGAGCCTTACAGTCCAAGTTGACGATAAATTCTTGCTATAAGATTGGGGAGTACATTTGCATCAAATACAATGAATATATCAACATTATCAAGCACCCAATCTATATTGAGATTGGGATGCACCAAAAATTGAAGAATTGGTAACAAAAGTGAAATTCCAAATCACTATTTCGAGTTGTGTACCTTCGACAAGTTACATAAGTTCTATGGCGGCTATAAAGTGACAGGTACTATGATTGTGGAAACAAACGACGATACAAAACAAAAAGTATTTTTTCTGAATCCTCTATTTATGCTATAACAGTTAATTAAATTTGCAGACTATGTTGTTCTTCCTTGGTCACGTGTCCGCATTTTCCCACATAGAACGAGAACTGGAGGTGGCAAGAACCCCGCGTGTCATGTAAGGAAACTTTAGACACTCACGCCACTAAAAAACATACCTAACGTCTCTTGCGCCTACAGGTACCCGTGTTGATTTGATTTCATTTGCAGATGGCTGTCTGCTGAGGTACAGGTATTGTTTTATCTTATCCTTGAATTTCATACTTGCCCTATCAAATACATTTGTTTAGGAGTTTATATAAAAGATAGGAAATATTGAATGATGATGCACCAAATAGATAGCATGATTACTACCTGTTATTATATTTAATATATCTACTATTTCTAATGTTGTTTTTTTTGAACAGCAACTATTATAAGCACTAAAACCCAGCAAGAAGCTGGGGAAAGCAACTGATGCAGTTTCACACCGTAAATCAAGCCGGATATTGAGTATTCAAGCAGAGAGACAAAGAAACAAAGAATTCTTCTTTAATATTATTTAAAACTCCAAAACTAAAGAACTCTAGAATAATAACATCCTTAAATAGTGCTCCTATCTACAAGATAGGCATGAAACTTTTAAACGAAAATAACTCAATCCTTAACTTATTTGAAAATAACTAAATATAATCTACTAATAAAAATAATAATAAAAATCAAACTATAATAAAGCATCCGCCATCATACTCCCCCTCTTAAAAAAAAACTCGTCCTCGAGTTTTGCCTCTTGCCTCAACCCACCAGGATCAAACAGAACCATCTTGCGTCTTTTGTTCAATTGACATTTAGCCTCACGAGTTGTTCCGGCCGGCTTTAAGTAAGTACCATTTGGATGAGCAGGTCCCGGGTCTATCGGGTTGCCGGGTCCTCTCGATTCCTTCTCCTTCTCCCCCTTTTCGAAAAAGACTCGTCCTCGAGTTTTGAGAACGTCGAAGAGAACAACTATATATTTGACTAGATTTACGGTGATAACGTTTGTTCCCAAATTAAACTCCAATCGAAGGCATAACAATTTTTGACCAAATTGGCTCCACAATTCACGGCCAAGGGATTCAACAGAAAAATAGATGGGAACTAATTTATGCAAGTAAATCCCAATTCGAATTTTAAACTAAAATGATAGAAAAAAATCCATACCAATTAATTCTCTATTATACCTTTGCAAAAATATAGCGGATCTCACTTGGAATTCTTGCAATTCGGCGCACAAACCAATGTATCCAGAAGATAGCAAATCGCCTTTCCCCATGCCAACTAATATTAATTGTATCCTTGTAATTTTTTTTAGCAAATTCCATTCAATTTTATCAAAACATACTACTTGATGCATATCTACTTGCAAGCGTACACCACCAATACACTAACGAACATACTTTCGCCTCTTGCTACAAAACTCAAGTCGTGCACCAATATTCACGACAAATCTTGGATTGTATGCAGATGGGCGGGGTTGCGTGAATGTCATGGATGAGGCAGATGTCTCTGCTTGCGCGAACAACGCAGGTTGCACCGCCGAGGAAATTGGTGGCGGAAAAGTAATCCACCCAAGGAATAGTTGTACCAAAAGACACTCTTCCGCATTGGGAATCATGCCGTCTTCATCGTATTTTGGTTCTTGATAGATCGGAGTCTCCTCCTTATTCTCACCGTCCCAGACGATGAACATGATTCGGTATCCTCCCAACCTTCTTCGTCATCCCAGATGATCGAATGGGGTTTTGTTGCCTCATAGCGTTCCTCCCGCTGTAACTCCAAGTCCCGGACATGTTGCTGCAGCCTCTCGATTTTCGCTATGTCCTGGGGATCCCATAAGTGGTCCTCGTTGCCTCGATCGGCGGATCTACAGGGAAAACTAATGGAGTCTGGCTCCAGTCTTGCCATTGAATTGTCTACTGAGCTCTGATACCAACTGATGCAGTTTCACACCGCAAATCAAGCCGGATATCGAGTATTCAAGCAGAGAGACAAAGAAACAAAGAATTCTTCTTTAATATTATTCAAAACTCCAAAACTAAAGAACTCTAAAATAATAACATCCTCAAATAGTGCTCCTATCTACAAGATAGGCATGAAACTTTAAAACGAAAATAACTCAATCCTTAACTTATTTAAAAATAACTAAATATAATCTACTAATAAAAATAATAATAAAAATCAAACTATAATAAAGCATCCGCCATCAGCAACAGTCAAATACAAACAAACAAAAGAACAAAAAAAAAAACAGCAACACAACACCACAAGCCTAGCCAAAACTAATCACAACAATAGCTCCACGGGTACACTAACCACAAAATCCATTGCACAATACTATGACGCCACCGAACATTGTCCAAACCCCTCCAAAGCACAAGATACCAGCCCCTAAGAGAGCACCGACACAAAGAAATCAATAGCACGCACCATAGGCAGAATTTATGGGACTGGGCAGACGGATAACAACAACCCAGGCACCACATAGCCCACCAAAGATCCAAGACAACAACATGAAATACACATACGACCCCTACTCGTAGCACAGCAGCAGAAGAAAACTTTAAAGAAAAATACCCCGACCAAGCGACAAATTAATTCGCCAAACAACATCACAGGTAGAACCCGATCCTTAAGAAAACGATTTTCACTACCAATTAGAACCTCTAGAGACCCAATATGAACACCCTCGAACACAGAAGCATCATCACAGCAGCCCTAAGGAAACCAACAAGACGGGCACACAACCTTACCAAATCACGCCACGAGGTACACCAAAGGAAATGACCACATGCCCAACCCGAATTTCTACACGAAAGAAATAACACACACGACACGAAATGAAACACCCATCACGAAAAGATGTACCGGAAATCGTCTATCAACGGAGATCCAGTCCACCACCCAAGACCCAAGTAACCCAAGGAAAACACACACACACACCGAAACACACGCCACCATAGACGATCCGACACACACCAAAAACACACGCACACCGAATGGCGGATCCCAAGGCCTCCCACCCAAGTGAAATCACAACTAAGGCCCTCACAAGAAGGACTCCATGAGGCTCGCAAACAACAACATAAGACTCGCGAACGGAGCATCCAAAACCAACTTGAACCGGACATTGGCGACAGCAACCCCGACCACGAACACAACCCAGCTCAAAGACATACATAAGCTGCCCAGGCCGAAAATCATGACCACTAAACAAGCACCTTAGCCCCATCACCACTTTATCCCCCCCCACGCTACGCACCCACCACGATAATATGATCCAACCAACACCAACCCACACCCATCATTCCCAACCCAAGCCAACAACACAGGCGTGGGCTACACCCCCACACTAAGCATCCAGGAAAAAGAACAGCCTTCGTGTGAGTAGCACCCCTCCACTTAGCGAACCACTAAACGCCATACCAATACCCACACCCACCTTTTTGAACTTGTAAAACCACCACACTGCAGAGCAACCCTCCATCACCACCCCAGCAACCTACCACACCAGCCTTCACTAGAACAGGCACCCCCTACAATCGGCAAACCGCCCGATATCCATTCCACCGCATCTGCACAACCACCCAGACCCTTGACACAAACCAACGCCAAAGGCCTTTATCACACACCTCACCTTTTACATTTCCATCAAATATACCTATAGCCATCTTGATTATCTTTTTTTCCTTTTTTTTCTTCTTTTTTCCTTTTGTTTCTCTTTTTTTTCCCTTTTCTCTTTTCTTTCTTTATTTATTTTTCTTTATTTTTTTCGAACCCAACACAAGATTTAAACACCAAGGTACACCATAACAGCAACGCCCACACCCCTTAAGCACCCAACCCATAATCCAAGACCAACAACCCGGCCCCGACCATCACGATACTCCGATAACAATGCACCCACAAAGGCCACCCGACCTCCCCCAACCAAATACCACAATGACGCACACACACAGACCACCAGACACAACCATCCGACCCTTACCTATCAAACAATCCTAAAACCACGCCCCCACCCAAAACCCACCCACCCCCATCCACACCCAATGAACACCAACCACTAACACCAGAAGTCATAGACAAGGACAATACCCCCTTCCCTTTTTTTTATCTTTTTTTATTTCTTTTTTTCCTCTTTTTTTCCTCTTTTTTCTCTCTTTTTTTTCCTTTTTTCTTTTCTTTCTTTCTTTCTTTTTTTTTTCATTTTTTTTCCGAACCCAACGCAAGATCCAAACACCAAGGTACACCATAACAGCAACACCCACACCCCTTAAGCACCCAACCCATAATCCAAGACCAACAACCCGATCCCGACCATCACGATGCTCCGATAACAATGCACTTACACAGGCCACCCGACCTCCCCCAACCAAATACCACAATGACGCATACACATAGACCACCAGACACAAACATCCGACCCTTACCTATCAGACAATCCTAAAACCACGCCCCCACCCGAAACCCACCCCCATCCACACCCAATAAACACCAATCACTAACACAGGAAGTCGTAGACAAAGATAATACCCACGCACCCCCCCCCCCCCAACACACACACACGCCCACACCTAACACCGCAATCCCCACACTAAGCAAAAGTGAAGCTTCTCCATTGTTCCCAAGACACGTCCACCGAACCCCCCTGTTTTTAATCCACAAAAAGCTGTTACGTTTAATCTCTTCCAACATCACCCCATCCTCAACAACCCTCTTGTCGAGAATCCGTGCTTTCCAAATCAACCACAATGATGACAGTATGATACCATGAATTAGCTTCCTGCGTTTCTTATCACTTGTCACCTGGACCTAGGATTTCATTACTTCCCTAACCGATCCGTACCTTACATACGAGATCCTACACCACTGGAATATCAACCTCCATACATTTTCTACCTTAGGATAAGAAACCAATGCATGATCCACTCACTCATAGCCCCCATTGCACCCCAAGCATCCCATCTTCACCCCAACCCCCCTTTTTACTAATTTTATCGAAACCGGTATTCGCCCAATCAACGCCCTTCACACAAACACATTCACCTTGATAGGTAACCATGAATTCCATTTGAAGTTATCCCCAAAGATACCCCACATTTTCTTATGGATGAGCAGTCTCGCGTTTTTCACTTCAAATTCCTGAAAATCCTCACAGCCCCACCCCCACCTCTGCCCAGAATTTGACAACCTCACTTCCTCTATCATCATCTCGCAATCCACCCTAACCCATTCCAAATATTCCGACAACCCACCCTTTTTCCAACCCCACTTCATACATATAACCCCATCCTCACTACCTACCTTAGACTCCACCACACAACCTTTGCAACTCTCCCACTTAAATACTCCGGGAATGCGTCTTTGAGCCTCCCAAACCCCGGCCAATTGTCAAACCAAAATAGGGCATCCTTACCGTCTCCAACCTTACATCTTAAAGCTCTATAAGGATCAATACCATTCCTACCCAAATCCTCCATTACCTTAATAATGTTTTTCCAAGGCCCACAAATAGATTTAAATAGATTTATTGCACATAATAGAATAACTCTTCCGATCCCCCATGAATTCCCAAAATGACTTTAACCCATAAACCTGATTTTTCCACCTTTATACGATGAACCCATTTGAGGAGCAAACTGATACTCGCAGCCCTCATACCACCCACTCCTAACCCACCCATCTTCTTGCATGCCAACATCCTTTTCCAAGAGATCCAACAAATTTTCCTATTCTTCTCACTACCCCCCAAACAAAACATCTACTAATTGCCTCAATGCGCTTTTCCACTTTCACCAACATCCT
>JBCNJP010000011.1:1576609-1651874 GCA_039602395.1 Deinandra increscens subsp. villosa
CCGTGTTGATATCTCCCTCTCTCTCGCTCATTCCTTTTTTACGCCAGCTCCATTTTTATCCTCTCTCTCTCGCTTGAATCGTCGCTTTTTTAGGGTTTTTTCTGCCTCTATCGACCCACCTACCTCCGCTCCACCGTACGAATCATCAGTTGCCGTCTACATCCGGCTGTTACATTATACTTGATTTCATTATGCTCAGATCTAAAGGTTTGAGGTTATTCTTGATGGTGTTCGACGATGGTGATGCTATTTCATTATGTTCAGATCTAAAGGTTTGAGGTTATTCTTGATTTCATTAGCACAATGAGTTTCATACGAACCAAAAGCAGTGGATTCAGACCTGCAGGACATCGAAACACGCATACGTACGGTTTGAATCCTCTCTCTAATTTCAAAATTTTCCACTCTCTCTAATTTCAGTTGTCCACTTAGTTTTGGCAATAAAAAGCTCAATTAGGTCGAATTGAAGAAGAAGCCCTCTGTTCTTTAGCTATCTGGGAGGTTGGATTACCAGAAGTAGTTGGATTTCACTCTTCTTCGTTCTCAGTTGCGGTAAAGATGCCCTGCCTTCGTCTTTATGTTTCCCAACTGTTCTTTTGTTGTATGTATCGCTGTAATGGTTCTTTATTCGTCCATAGAAACTGTTGAGCCATGTTCTTTATCTATATTATTGTGTGCTCATGAGTCGATTTATAACATGTAATTAGGGTTTCATTGAACCCGATTGTAGAATTTAAGCTTTAAATGTTAATATTTTTTTGGATTTAAGCTTTCACAAGCAGATGCCATTCTTAGAGTCAACTGTAACATCAGATGTCCATGATTTACAACTGATGTGCCAGGAACCCTAAAAACAAGGATGTTCAAGTTAAAGATGTCTATCCATTAGAAAGGTTTGTTGTTTGTGTTTCTTTCATGTATTCATGATTTTGGTGCGCACGATTATGCTCGATAGGCTTAACTAACATCCTTCACTCTTTTGTTGTTGTTGTAGATATGTTTAGTAACCTCCTTTTGAGATCCTTCTTTCGTCAGTTCAAAGCACATCAATTAACATAGCAGTTGCAACATTTGGATGCTTCAGTCTTCTCGGGGTAATTTCAACCCCTAATTAATTAGGGCTTCATGTTTGAGTATTAAATCACTATGAATCCCCTTTTTATACTTGTCTAAATGGGTTATGAGGAAGAAGGTTATGTCCATCTGGTTATGGAGTGATGTGCAGGTGGAGAACTATTTCAGCAGTTGAAAAAACATGGGCAGTTTTTCTGAATCTGATGCAGAGTTGATTTTATTGAATGCTACCTTGTCATTTCATCAAATTCACTTTTGTGTGAGTTCATTTGTGATTGATTCAGATGCAATTGCTTGGTTTTATTCATGTTCAATTATTAACTAATTTCTTATGTTTTAGAGATATATAATCAAATATGACACCTTTAATGGCCATTATAAGCATCATGAAGTTAAGGTTAAGACAAGAAAACACTTCTCCTTGATGAGAAGCAAGTAAGTCTTTTTGGCTTGATGTAAAATTAGCTTGAGGACTTAGAATTATGTGTTGGAGTGTTTTTTCTTTCCTCTATTTAATTCGACTTTTTGTTTCTTTTACTGGTAGCCTGCTAATAACTAAGAAGATATCCCTTGGGGTGCAGATGGAGCCGACTTTGTGGTCAGTCCACAAGAGTCTTTACACGCAAGGATAATGTTGTTGCTCACTCAAAGGTCTAACTACGTTTCTACTTTTTAGAAGAGTTTGATATTCAGTTATGTTTCATATGCGAGACGTGTTAAATTTGTCGGATCAAGGTATGCTTGATCCAAATCACACTTTGTCCAAATGTAGCATGTAGCATTATTGTTTAGTGTAGATATTTTTTATGTTTTGTAACTGCTCTCACACTAATAACTGCTCTTTCCTTCTAATGTTTATGTATTATTAGCTAATTGATGTTGTTTTCACAGAGGTAACTTAAAGGGTTTTTCTTTTGATCGAGAGTTTTAGGTACAAAAGTTACTTCTCCTTCACCACCGCACAAAGGATACATCAGATCTGTATCAAGTCTCAAATTGAGATCCCAGGAGTCGGTAATACGTATATGCTCTCACTGGTCACCATAGCCACAAGTTATCTTCTTTTCGCTTAGTCATGTTCATTATACGATTCTGCAATCATCTCAGGTAACAGTTCGTTATATATTCTAATACTTTCGTAATGTTAGTCTGAAATGGCTATTTGTGGATGAAGGGATCATTATATGGTACGTGGCTATTTGTCTATCAATGTTGAATTAAAATTTGTTGAAACGATCATAATATTGATTTTAAAAAAAAAATCGATAGGAGGTTGAGATGGAGGATAGTTTTGAGTAATCTGTTATAGATATTGAAGTTTGTTTTCTTTTATTTGACTATTTAAAGAAAAAATGATACTAATTTTGATTTCTTGAAGAATTTAGTTTGGTCTCGTCAGATTATAAGGCACAACAATATGACCTCAATTGGACAATGAGAGCTATAAGAATTGTGGGGCTAATTGAGGTAACTTTTCAGTTCTTTGGAATTTTGATTTTTTTTATCTATATCATTCTAAAGTGTAGTTAACAATACCAGTAAGAAGGTCATGCTCATCTAAGATTTTCTATATTTATTACTACTAATAAATGACAACTGAACACGTGCACCACAAGTTTGATCTCCAAACCCAAGACAATGTTTTTGACATTCAGTCTCATTGACGGATTTTTTACTAAACATTCTGTAATTAGAAAGAACTTACAATCAGTAGGTTTGGTTGCCCTGCTTTTAACATGTAAAAATGACGAAGATTTGGTCCCTATTAACGATGGTTTGATATTTATCTCGGACAAAGCTTACTCCAGAAGTCAAATTCTTGAGATGGTATTAAAATGTCAACAACTTTCATTAGAAATGTTAATCTTGTTCATACATACACACCTGCTCTTATTAATACATCTTGATCTTATTTCAAAAAAATAAAATAATGTTGAATCTGATTTGTAACAAACTTTTAGGCTGCTGTTTATGTAAATGCAATCATTCTGTAAGGATTTTTTTTTCTGATTTGTATAATTGTATATTTCTGTTTTTTTAGGCTGCCATCGTAATCTAAATGGATCACAGGCTGCTGTTACGGGTTTTTTCTGGTTTGTATATTATTGATTTTTTATTAGGCTGCCATCGTAATCTATATGGATCATAGGCTGCTGTTACAGATTTTTTCTGGGCTGTATATTTGGCTGCTGCACTGGGTTTCATCAAAACGGAACAAGAGTTCTTATATGTTCATCCTAGAAAAGAGAATAACAAACTGGATTCAAGTTTTGTTCATGAAATCAGTCTCATTTTGCTGCATTCAGTTTGTATCATATCAGTCTCATTTGGTTGCATTCAGGTTTGTCATGTTATAAGTTAATGGGTTGAAAGAACCATCTCCATATATTTCATGGTATATGGTGATATTTGTTTGGGTAGTATTTATTTCGTTTAGCAACCATTTTTCTTGGTCATGAAATAAAGTGTTGGTATTGTTTATGCAGCCTGACCACACAAGAATTTCCTTTGATCTAAGGGCAAATTTGAGTGCTTTCTCAGCTTTAACATTATTAATTTATTTGAAGTACTGTATTTATTCTTAAGCATATTCTCACTTTAAACACTACATGTCATCTTTATAATCTATTTGTTTTGCCAAGGTTCTAAAAAAATTCGCAGGTACATACTTGGTATTTGGTAAGTTCTTATTCATATATCATGACTCTTGTTACCTAATCGGTTGCTTTTTTTTTTTTTTGCAGAAGTTCACCTAATCTTGTAGAAACCTCTCTATTGAAATCAAATGGGTGCTCAAATTTGAAATCGCAATTCAAAACAATTTGGTTAGGATTAGGGATTCTTTATGTTAAATAACTAGAGGTTCATATAGTTCAAATGCTTACTTGACTATGTATAGGAATGCAGGTTCAAATGCTCATAGAGTTCAGAAACTTCTGAATAGTTTTGAATGAATAGTTTTGAATAAATCATCTCTTATAAGAAAGAGGCAAAGGCCATGGCGATGCAAGCATGCCTAAGTTGATGAGGGTTGTTGATATTGTGGACTTTTGTAAGGCCATCGCTTAACCTACACATCTGCACTAACTACATACTAATAACTCAAGAGATCGTCTCGGTTGTTTGTGTACATGAAATGATATATCAGATGTAATAAATGGTAGTTTATGGGAGGGTTATTATAAAGGAAATTCTTTTGTCTTAAATATTATAAAGTATATTTTTTTGTCTAGCAAGTATTATAAAGAGATAAATGTTAATTTAACAAGCAAGTTGAGGGTTTTTACACGATGAATTACACCAACCAAATCAAGCATATGAATTTTTAAGCACTCATGATGAGAGTTGTAATTCTTTTATGTTTTATGTGTATGGTAAACAAAAGGAGAGGGCCTGTCACGTAAGAATCTTTAAACGGCTGTTTGCAAATGATGTAGGATTATTGTCAATTAAGGATGTCTATAAAAAAGAAATTTGGATGGTAATATTACGAGGTGAAGAAGACGAGGCATGAGTATAAGAAAACTCAACGGTCATTGTGAAGAAGATGAAAAAACTATTTGGTTATTAAATATCAAAATATTTTATATCTATACTATGAATGAGAAAACTAAAAGAAGTACAATACAATATACCACGAGAAGATTAATAAAATAACAAAAAAACAAATATACTATGAATGAGAAAACTAAAAGAGGTACAATACAATATACCACGAGAAGATTAATAAAATAACAAAAAACAAATATCGTGTTGGTTCATTGCTCCCATCGTCACATCAAAGTAACAGAAAAAGTATTCGCTATACGTTTATTTATTTAGCATTTTTTATGTTAACATTTATATTACTGTGTAATAACCACGTTATATTATAGTTTGCTTGTAGGTTATAAATAATTAATTAAAAAAAATGCTTGTGAGTATAATAAAAATAATAGTTAGTTATAAAAGTGATAAAAATAAAGTAGTATGGATTTTAGTAAACAAATAATTTTGAATTGTTTGGTAACAAGTTTGGGAGAAGAATTGTGTTGCCTACCAAATTAAATCGTTATTATTTATTTGACCAACTATAAAAAACACACCCGGTAAATCACAATCAACATGCGTCATGATATCATCGTACACGATTGTAGTTTGCCGTCGCCGAACGCGCATGTACCGCAATATAAATTGTCGCTGCGCTGCATCGTACTAACAGAAATGTATATCGCTCTGTCAATTGTCGTTGCCGCCGAGCGCGCTAACAAAAGACAAATAACACGCTCTAAGTTGTCGCCCGCCGCAACGCGCGGGTACCCCACTAGGGTATGGATAAACGAACAAAAATCAAGTACTGCGTTCGTTGTTTCCCAAATGAATTCCCAAACTGTTGTGTGGCCATAACGAGCGAACAAATGACGAATAATGCTTATGTACTGCCGCCGCCGCAACGCGCGGGTAAAGTACTAGTATTGAATAAAGAGAAAACTTATGGTGTACCAAGTACCATCTTTGCGGGTACAAAATTGGATGGTTGGTGGAGATTTTAGCAAGTGTCCTTTGTATTATTAGGCTGTTTTAACCATTATTTACTAGCCCAGTAGCCCTTGAAGTGAGCACTTTTTTTATTACATTTAATCCTCTAATATTGTTCCACTTCTAAAAATTCATGAATCTAAAGATATTACCACCCATGTAAACACAAATAAAATCTTAAAAAAGGCGTACTATAAAAAAATCCAGCGCTGTAATTTGTTTCTCGTATACCTTATATTTCTATGTAAATTTTTTTTCTTGAAATATATAAAGGATGGAATTTTAAAAAAAATACATTAAACTTTTAGACTATAGCTCCTCAAATCACTAAAATATTACCATTAGGGCATCTGGTATACCCCGTTATGGGGTTTAATGGCGTGAAACCGCCCCCCCCCCTTTGCGTTTTCCGTTGGCGTGATCCACTCCCGTGGAGAACTCCACGGCGTTTTGGCTAGGAGTGTTGTGGGCTTCCTCCAATGAATGCTTTACATGTATTTTTTATTATTATTATTTTTTGTTTAAACCAATAAAAAACAAGTCAACACACACACACCACATCACACCATGTATACCTCTATCACAACACCAAATGGTGTTATCCAGTCATCGTCCACGTGGCACAATAACACCACCTTATAACGTCATATATACCACATGCCCTTAATTAGTTAAACCATGTTACACGTTTTATGTATCAGAGCCAGATTAGATTATCATTAGACTGATTATAAATCAGAACTGAAATAGTGAGAACGTTAATGAAAGTTGAATAGAAGACTGTCACAAGTTAAGTAGATTTTGATGATTTCGCAAATTTAATTCAAAACCGATTGTATATTTATAGGTATGATTCAAGTTAGAATGAAAGCTATATGAGTAATTTAACAATATATCACACATCATGTAAGCACTAAACAACCTAGAAGTGTTATAAGATCAATTTTGTTATTTGGAGATGCAAAACTTTGCTATAGAAGAAGGCATGTATTACACTAATATCGTGTTATTTCGATAATATGTAGTCTAGTGGTATGGTGATTACCCCTCCATGTAAGTGGTTATGGGTTCAAATCCTTCCAAGTGCAATGATGATGGTATGTATTTGATGAAAAATTTAGCTGTTTAAAAAAAATTTCTAAATTAATAAATTGTCTCATTAATTATAAAAATTCACAATCTATTATGTAAATTGTCTTCAAATTTAAAAAAAATATATTAATCCAAAACTTATATTCATAAAATATAAAAAAAAAACCATATCAGGTATATAAAGAGGTCTATCAGGAATACACACTCTCATTTTACACACACCAAAAATACAAAATATTATATGTGTATACAATATGAAAAAACGTCTCTTCTTAAAATGATTAAAAATATAAAATTTTAATTGTTGTATTGACCAATGGCGAAGTATTTGAAGAGACTGGAGGGGGTGACTGCTCCCGCGGTTTTTACGGTCAAAAGCACTGATATTCGTGATTTTTTTATAAAAGAATATATATGTATTCAGTACCGTCTCCTCGAATGTATTGAATATCGTCCCTTTGATAGAATTTTTAAAGTCCGCTCCCTCGAGGTTTCTTTTCAAGCTTCACCACTCGTATTGACTAATACGATCCGTTTATGTAATATAACATATGGGCCGTATGTGACAATTTGGGACATGAGGAGCAAGAAAACATAAACTTGATATATACAAGTAGAATTAATTCATACGATTCTGTATTCCAAATAATATTTGGATGTGATTGTAACACATCAAAGTATGTGTAACATGAGGTATTATAAATTCATTTAATTTATTAAATTATATATCATGACAACTCACTTAATATTCACTCTTTTGTCTTGTTCCTCCTTCTTGAAAAAATAATAATATTTATTTATCGCTATAAAAGAATAAGACATTCGTATTCCATCTTAATCTATTTTACAGATCATTTTATTTAAAAATCATATCAATCCTTTAACCTCAGAAATATTCCAAAAAAATTCAATTCAAGTAAATATTATATTCTAATTCAAAAAGATAACAGTAAAATGTTATTTTTACTTTTTAGATTTTTTGCATTCTCCAATGAGCCACCCCCACCTAGGTACCCCACCCCACCTACCCCACCCTCACTCTCTTGTCTAGATTAACCATAGGGCAAACACAAAGACAAGAGTCAATCAAAAACCAAACAACCCCACAAACTCCAACTCCTCTAGCTGTTTTTCTCTCTCTAGACCCCCTGTTTTTTTATTCTTTCTTTCTCTCTCTATCTGTCTGACCACCCACCCCAGGCGGCGGAGACTGGTGGTCGTGGTGGCGGTGGAGATGTATCAGGTTTCTTGAACCCACCACTGAGAGAAAAGAAAGAAAAAGATAAACCCTTTTTAGAAAGAAACTGAAAAGTACAAGTAAAGAAGCACATGGAACGAGCAGATTTGCAGAGCAATAATAATAAACTCACCACCACCTCCACCACCACCACTCCCTCTCACCACCACCACCATCTTCACCACCAGCACATGGTGGTCCCATTTGATGGCCGATCTGTTACCCCATTCATGGGCTCCATATCTTCTGTTCAACCCACTCATCATCACCCATCAAATACTTCTTCCACTCCTACTAGTGGCGGTGGTGGTTCTTCTTCCCTTTCTCCAACATCTAACCACCACCAAACGTGTGTCCACCGGAGCGGCGGCGGGGGCGGGGTCTTCCTCTTCCTCCGCCGCCGCGCCGCTCCGGTTGACCCCTCCCTCGCAATCGCGGTTAGATCCGAAGATCTTGCGAGGGAGCCGCCGTCGCCGCCGTCACCTCCGGTGACGGCGGTGGCTCCGAAGAGGTCAACGAAGGACCGGCACACGAAGGTCGACGGGCGTGGCCGGAGAATTCGAATGCCGGCCACGTGTGCGGCTAGGGTTTTCCAGCTGACGAGGGAGTTAGGGCATAAATCCGATGGGGAGACAATTGAGTGGCTTTTGCAGCAGGCGGAGCCGGCCATCATTGCGGCCACCGGCACCGGGACGATTCCGGCGAACTTCTCGACGTTGAACGTCTCGCTCCGGAGCAGTGGATCCACGCTCTCGGCTCCGCCGTCGAAGTCGGCGCCGCATCAGTTTCACGGCGCGTTGGCGCTTGCACACCACCCGTTTGAAGAAGGGTTTTCTCAAATGTTAGGGTTTCATCACCACCACCACCAACACCATCAAAACCCTAATATTCTCACCGCCGACCAAATCGCCGACGCGATTTCCACCGGCGGCGGCGGCGATTCCACCGAGAATTACATGAGGAAAAGGTACAGAGAAGATTTGTTCAAAGACGAGAGTAACCAAAACCACGAAGGAGGATCGTCTTCCCCGTCGAATAAGCATTACAAATCCGCCATGGAAATGCCGAAACAACAAGAAGCCGGACCCTCCAATATTCTCCGGCATCATGCTAACATGATGCCGGCGACAGCCATGTGGGCGGTTGCTCCCGCTCCAACAACCGCCCCGGGTAACACCCTGTGGATGTTACCGGTTTCCGCCCCCGTTACTACCTCCGCACCGGAGTCTCACCACCAGCAGATGTGGCCGTTTTCAGCCACATCTGCTGCAGCCATCGGGGGCGGAAACACTCAACAACCCCTACATTTCCTCCCAAGAATCAACATCCCGGAATTCCAACAGAATTCTAGATCAAACCCGCTCCAACTCGGGTCAATGCTAATGCAACAACAACATCAACAACAACAACATCAGCAACAACAACCGTCACAACATTTGGGATTGGGAATGAGTGAGAGCAATTTAGGGATGTTAGCCGCTTTAAACGCGTATTCCCGAGGCGGTCTAAACATGAATTCCGACCAAAATCAACCTGTGGATCACCATCAACAATCTCAGCAGCAGCAACATCATTCACAAAACACTGACAGTGGTGAAGAAGATCAAAACGATTCCACTTGAGAGGTTAACTTCATTGCATCATTTTATTTCTAAAATTAGCAAAATAAAATCTTTATTACATTTCCCATTTTCTTTCCACCTAGAATTAAATGGGTTTCATTTACTCTCTGCAGATTTTGACGTTTGAGTGATGAATTTCACAAGAAGTGTTCAAGAAATTGAAGAGGTATATGTTTTGGTTATCTATATAGTATTGTTCTTTTTATTTTTATTTAATTGTGCTTGTTTTTTGGGGGAGATTTATGTTTTGATTGTTGTGAATGTAATTTGGTAGGTTTGATCGAAAAAGATTCAAGAGAGATTGTATAGAAGGATATATTGATTTGTGCTTAGTATTATAGTTTATAAATTTGGGTTGTTATTTCCAATCAAAGTGAGAAAAAAGTTTGAAAATGATTTTTAATAATTGAAATTTAGATGGGCAAATAGATTATCTTCCATCTAATCATTGATATTTTAAATCAATTTACAATTCATGCTGCATGTTGTACAAGTCAAATATGTTATGTTTGGGAATTTAATACTATACAAACAATTATATTTCTTTTATAACTATTTTTACAAAATGAAAGACTTGCAAATTAAAGATAAAAATGGTAGCATCACATATTTAAATTAATAATAGGAGTTCTCTAGCTTTGAGTTCAAATCTTGTATATAATGGGTTTGTGTAATTTAATTTAGTGTGATTAAATTAAAAAAAAAAAACTATAATCATTTACTCAAGTTATTAAATTAAAAAAAATACACCTTTAATTATAATTTAAATAAATAAATAGAAAAGTGGTTTGCTTCTTTCAAAAAGAGATGCTCATGGGGGCCATCTTTCTCCACTCAATGACCAAGTTAAAGGGAAAAGATAGGGCCAAAATTGCCTTTACCTTGACACCTCATATAGGACATTAGGACTATAGGATGATTAAACACAACATGATGATAGATTCCTACTTTTTTATTTATTATACTATTATTTTTACATATATTTAGTCAAACATTTATTTAAATATAAATGGTATTTTTTGTTGTTTTCGTATTTAATTTGCAGTTGGTAGGTTTTATATATAATATATATTACTATTTATAGGGGTAAAAATAAATAATTATAACAATAAATTATAACGTGTATGGATATCTATACATACACGTATATCAAATCATGCATCTCTTAAATTGACAAATGGACCATGTCTTTTAATGTTATGCGTTTTATTTTTGGGAAATCATTAAATAATGATTATTAAGTACGTTCATATATAGTTGGTTTTGAACATGGGTCAACAATTACATATTGAATTTCATGTTTACGCAAACAAACATAAATAGAAATATGCATCTTACATGATAAGTTGTGTTTAAGATGATGTTTACCCAAATATAGTCATTATGGGTTTAATGAGTGTAACTTTTTTTTTTTATCGAGATGAAAGTTGTGTATCTTGATGCTCGTAGCTCGATGGTATTTGGGGTGGGAGTGGGGGGGGGATTTGAGATCCTAAGATTTTGGGTTTAAAATGGGATGTGAGCAAAAATACTCTTAGGACCTGAGATAGGGGTTTTCCCGAAAATAATTGGGTTTCCTCTAGAATTGGAGATGGGCATATAAATAAGCAATGTTGCTGAGCCCAACACACCGTTCAAAATATCTTGTATTGTGGTTGATTTTTGTTGTTACTCAACTAGAGATATAAAGTTTTAATATACAAAGTCATAAATTTAAATATTTTAACAAGTGGTATTAGTTTAAAGGTATCAACATGTGTAAAAATATTGTATTTATCCATATAGTTGAAGCTTTTATGGTCCTTGATGAACAAAAGATATTAGATTAAAGATATAAGGGTGACATTAAAAAGGTTTAAGTTAGCACTTATAAAAAAATAGATATTTTTTAAGTATGAATGTTCCCCAAATCCTCTTCAAAGATCAACCCATGTTTGTTGTTAAAGAAACCCCACCTGGTCCTCAAAATCTTGCTAAAATCAAGGGAATTTTGAGTGATTTATTGATTGATTTCAAAATCATGTATAAAGTTAACAAAATCCATGAAAACCTACCCAAAAGTGGGATGTTTGATAGGTTCATGCGTGGAAAGGAGGATTTTTCTTATAAAAAAGTCTTTGGGGTGAAAGGGAATGGAGGTGGTATATTAATATAGTTTTCATCAACATGGCATTATGTTTTATTTTGACCTCAATGGTCCCTAGATTTTTAAATAGGATACATCTTTATTTTTATAATTTAATTAAAAGATATTACTTTATTAAATTTATCAAATGTTATTTAAAGAAAATCATATCTTATTATTAGGTTAATAGTAATGGTTTCCCCATTTCTCCATTTCCCCAATCCATTTTTGGTGCCACATCTTCATTCCCCACCCCTTCCCACTCTCCCACTCTCCCACTCTCCCACTCTCCCACTCTCCCACTCTCCCACTCTCCCAAACACCCCATAAAAACCTTCCCAACCCCCCCCCCCCCCCTCTCTCTATCCCCAATCGGTGCCCCAACCCCATTTTTATGTTCCCGATCCCGAAATCCCCCGATCTCGAAATCCCAGCAATGGTTCTCCCGAGTTCCCGAACCATCCCAAACACCCGTTTTCACCTTCCCGATTGGATCGGGAAGGGTATTACTAATACCCTTAACTAGGTTAGTAATCCGTGTACTACACAAGTTGAATATAGATTTATAATATTTGATAAATACAAAGAAAAATATAATGATCAAGAAATTTAAAAATTATGATTGATATAAAAAATTTACAATATATACATTTAAGAAATTTATTATATTTGATAAGTTGTTGATTACTTTCCACAAAAGAGTAAAATTATTGAGTAAATTAATCAATTCTACATTAATTTTATCAAAATATTAAAATAAAATTTAGTTTTGACAAAATTGATAATTAATCTTAATTGATGATTTACTAAATTGGTAATTGAATGTAAGTTTGACATGTGGCGGTGGTGATGTGGACCCTTTATAAATAAGACATGTGACACAAATTTTATTGTTTTATTAGGATTAAGATAAGATGTTTATCTCTATTCATTCGGTTAAATAATATTTCTTTATTACTTTTTAATGTTTTTTTCTATATCTACAAGTTACGTTTTAAAAAATATAAAATAACAGATACAAGTTGAATAATGCAACATCAAAGTTAGAGGATGCGTTTAGTTTCTCTTAAATATATGGGGATGAGAAATAAGCTTGAGTGAGTTTTTAGATGATTTCTTTATAATTTAAGGATGGGAATTCTATTATGAAGTATTCGTAGCTCCTCCGCATCCTCGTCCTTATAAAAAAATATATTTTTAACTTTATCTATCGTATTCTAAAAATATCTCACATCTCATTCCCTATTTCTATCTCTATTCAATTAAATAATATTTTTTTATTTTTCTTTTTATCATTTTTTTTAATTTTCTACCACTCCATCTACTCATAACTAAAACATAAAAAAAATAGATATAAACTGAATAGTCGAATATCAAATTTGGGATGAGTTTAGGTTTCCTAATTATATACAGGGGATGGGGTATGAGGATGAGATATGATCGAGTTATAAGTTGGAGTGAACTTTTAAGTGTTCTCTGTAAAATTTGAAAATCTGAAGATAGAGAATGATATGAGATGAGATGAGAATACCTTTAACCATTTAAAGGTTAATATACCTCTAATATATCTCTCATATTAAATTACCTATGTGTACGGTGAAACCGATAACCTTTATAACTAAGGCTATGTGTAATCATAAAGCCCAACCATGGGGCATTACGCGACACGTGTCGCTGACATGGCAAAGGGGGGTTATATTAATTTTGGTGTGTAGTCATAAAGCCCCTTACATGACACGTGTCGCTCACATGACAAAGGAGGTTAAAAATCAACCAATAACTGAAGGCTAGTTTGACTTTTTTGAAAGCATGAGGCGCCATGGAGGTAACGCCGGTTGACAAAAAAAGCCAACATAGCGCCCCGGGGGGTGCCAAGGGCGCTATAAGGGGCGTTATATTGGTTATTTTTGTCCCATAACGCCTGATTACACATAGCCTAAGAGAGAAGACTAAACTTATATTAACATTTGAGATATGCTCTAACATTTGAAGGTTAATATATCTCTAATCAATTAAAAGGGTGATTGCAACTTACTTTATCTTTTACCCATATTATTTCATTATGTTTATTGGTATATGGTTTCATCATCTTGTTTTGAGAATTGTTTTGTTTTACTTGTAATTCAAGCATTTGACCATGTGTGTTGTTTGTAGCTCTATAATCTGATCCAAAATATCTAAATCAATCTCAATTAACACCCAAACTATAAAAAAATTTTGAATGTATGAATTTCGAGTATAAAAAATAAAGAAGATGATGAATAACGATGAGCAGATCAGATAATGATAAGAAATTTTCTAATGATTGTATATTCACTAATGAACAATGACTGTAAATAATGCCTACATGCACCTTTTGTCTATAATAACAATATTTCTCTTCTCTAACTCTAACAAATGAGACTATTATAATATATAGTAGTCTAGGAGGTGAGAAATCTCTCAAATATTTCTTAGTAAATATGAGAAGTGAACCGAAACATTTCTCATCAAATGTGAGAAATGTACAAATGTCATTTCTCACATGCGAAATATACAGAAAATCTGACATTTGTGCAAAATCTCCATTGAGATTTCGTACTCGTAGATTTTATAAACACGTATCGTTCCAATGATTATAAATGCAACAACCTATGAATATGATACCCACCATTCATTGTTATTAGTGTAATATTGTATGCTTTTGGATTATCTGATTGTCCCTTATTTGACTTATAGCTTTGTTTACACTTTATGACGTTTGTTTTATATATTTTGCATGGTTGTTTAAATATGATTATTTAAATGTAATTGATTTTATTAAAGCAATCGTGGAAGTTTTAAAATGATTTTAAATTTAAAATGATACGGGGCGGCTTCACTGACGCCCCGTCTTTCCTCACCACACCGTAGCGGTGTTTCTACACTGCTCGCGGACCACTCCACGTAATCCCTAACGATGCACCCATCCCCCTCATCCTTCTTTCCCGTGATGTTTCTTCTTTGTATTATAGTGAACTTCTCCCACATTTCTAACACATTGGTGCCTTCAATCCCGCTCAAAGTTCCACCCCATCAATACTGCTACCATACGGCCTTCATACCGCTCACTTATTACACACACCCTAATAATCACACAATCTACTTTTAAAAGAATCATATTTATCACACAATCTCCTTTCAACGTAATTTTTCCTAACTCTTTAATTAATGGTTTATATCAAATTGCTTCATTCCTCTATCGTTCTAGTTCGATTCATGTTATTTTCTATTATATGTTTTTTTACATTTCTTGTAATTTATTCCGCATATAGAGTTTTATATTGTTTTTCAAGAAATTTCCCCAACTCCCACTTTAGGCTTTAGAGTTCCTTTCACCCATAAACGTGTTAACACCACACTACTTATAGTGCAATAGTCACTTAGATTATTAAACTATTATAGTTAACGAAATATGAAAGCTATTTTTTAAAAATTTACCAAATTCTTTAGTAGAAAAGAAAAAGAAAGAATCATATATCATTGGTTTACTTTTTTGAGATGGGAAGAAAGAAACGATTCACCCACTAATCAATCTATTGTTTCAACTTCTTCTTCAAGGGCTTTATTTTTCATACTATATAATTTTTATTACTACTATTACTAATATCATCACTAATATATAGTTTTTGCTTATATATATTACATATGGTAATTTTCTTTATTATTATTATTATTATTATTATTATTATTATTATTATTATTATTATTATTATCATTATTATTATTATTATTATTATTATTATTATTATTATTGTTGTTGTTGTTGTATTTTTAACATTATGTTCAAGTAACAATTCAACTAACTATAACTACCGCGTGCTTTTCATAAAATTCAACACTAAGAGTAGTTACAAGTTAGAACTACAATTATATTTGTACCTACAAACTATAAAGCCGTAACGAGCTAGAAACCAGTGCTTAGCTCTGACCCGACAAGATTAGACGAAATCAAGAAGAGCTTTAGTCGTCCTTTTAAAGATAAAAGAAATTTGGAAATTGAAGGAGCCAAATTGGTTTGTGTGAACAAGAATGTTAGGTGTTGAAGTTTGGAAGTCAATCAACTTCATTATCGCCTTCCAGAAAGAAAAAAATCGGCTTCATTATCAATAATTCAATATTTTTGCTTTTTGGCAATCAACTGCAGAGATGTGTTTGTAGTCTTTTTGACCATTTTAATGCAAATAAAAAACATAGAAAACGACCGAATATTTTATATTCCGCAAACACAAGATTTTCTTGGATTGGGTTTTATCACAGTTAGGTACAGACGTACAGTTTTGATTAATTATTAAATTTGTTTAATTTTTTTTTTTATATCTTTAGGAGACGGTTAATACATCATAAAATCTATATCATTAGATGAAGCATTTTATCTATATCTATACTACATATACTACATTTCTTATGGACAAAAAAGTCATTTTATCTTTATTTTTAAGAGATTAAGGAGGGTAAAAAGGTCCATGAAAAATAGATGGTTAACTCCTTAATTAAAAAAAAAACTAACTAAAACCACGATCCCATATTGATATTGATCTAAAATGGTTGGTTTGTGTTTAACATGAGTCATTATTTCTTTTTTATTTTCTTTTCTCTCTCATACTAAATAGTTTTATATCGTTCTAATTCGGGTAACGCAACTCAACGAGAGTTTATTTTAGTAAATAAAAGAATTGCCACTTCTTGATGCAACTTTTTATAGGGAGATGTTCAAATGAGAAGTTTGTTTTGGGTAAGAAGGATAAGAAGGAATTTCAGCCATTGGATCTTGATTTAATAAAAAAAGAAGGAGAGGTATTTTAGTCTTAGCCACTTTTGTTGACTTTTTATCTATTTCTCCCATTTTCTTTAAACATTCATAACTTTCACATACGACATTATTTTTTTAAAAAAAAAATTTACACAATTAAAACAAACATTTTTTTATCTTTAAAACGCATATAGTGTTGCTATATAAAAAATGAAAAAAAAAATACTCTTTCGATTTTTGACACATGTCATTGTGTCAAAATGTTCAGATCATTGTGTCATTGTGTCGTCGTGTCAAAAGTATATATAGTGTTGCTATATATAAAATTAAATACTCTTTCGGTTTTTGGCACAATATGAAACAATGATCTGAATATTTTGACACATCATTGTGTAATTGTGTCAAAATGTTCAGATCATTGTGTCATTGTGTCGTCGTGTAAAAAGTATATGTAGTGTTGCTATATATAAAATTAATTACACTTTCGGTTTTTTGCATCATATGAAACAATGATCTGAACATTTTGACACATCATTGTGTCATTGTGTCAAAATGTTCAGATCATTGTGTCATTGTGTCGTCGTGTCAAAAGTATATATATTGTGCTGCTATATATAAAATTAAAAAAATTACTCTTTCGGTTTTTAACACCATATGCAGGGGCGGACCTGTAATAGGCCCAGGGGGTCCCCGTGGACCCCCTCAACTTCGTACGCAAAGTGGAAATTATACGAACGGTTTTTTAATTAAAAAAAATTGTAATATGGAGTTTTTAAATAAATAGTTTGGTAAAATGAAAACAAATCTTGCAATTAGCATGGTGGTAAGATACTTTCTTGATTATTGGAAGGTCCCATGTTCGAGGCTCCTTCTCCCCGTATTCCTTTTTCCAATTTGCATTTTCGGCCCACTTAAATGAGTTAATTCCGTACATGTTTCCAATTTATTTTTATTAATTTGAATGCTGGCCTGCTTAAATGACTTAAATGAGTTAATAATTGCTCCTCTCAGTATTCTTTTTCCCAATTTGTTATTATTAATAATTGAGTCTTTCGTTTAATAAAATGATAGTTCAAAAAAAATGTAATCTACAAATTAGTTATTAGTACATTAAAACTAATGCTCCATTCGAGATATAATTGTTCATCATCCTTATTTCTTCTATGCTTTTATTTATTAAAATCTTGCATCAACCTTAATTTCTATATACGGAGTATTATTTAAGTTCTAATGACGATATTTCTTTTGTTTTTGTGTCATATTTGTCTTATGTGAGCAACTCGATCCGGACCAAAATTTCTTTATGTATGTTTCTATGAATTTGAAATATATAAAAATAGTGACTTTAGGGTAAAAAAAATTTGTGGACCTCCTAAAAAACTTTTCTAGTTCCGCCCCTGACCATATGACACAATGATCTGAACATTTTGACACAATGACACAACGACACAAAGACACAATGATCTGAACATTTTGATACAATCAAAAGAGTAAAAAAATTATTTTTTTATATAGCAACACTATACGCGTTTTAAAGATAAAAAAACGCTCGTTTTTATGGTGTAATTTTTTTTAAAAAATAATGTCGTATCTAAAAGTTATGAAGGTTTAAAAAATGGGGGAATTTAATAAAAAGTCAAAAATACTATTCCATCTTTTATTTTCTTTAGTTTTTCTCTCTAATTTACACAGGAAAATTTTAAGCCAAGGATCTTCATTTAATTGAAGATCTAATGGCTATGATTACTTTTATCCTTCTTATCCAAACTAAACTTCTCACAATAACCTCACCCCTTTTTATAATTGTAAATGAAAAGAGGTTGAGTTTTACCGAGACATGTCGAGTTTAGAGCAATGTAATTAAGAGGGGATGTACATATAGTGGGGTTTATTCTTGAATGATTCTACTTAATAAACCAACGACTGTTTAATAAATAGCCTCGTGATGAGAGCAAAATTTTCATTAAAGAAATAGGGGTGATTCTTTATATAAAGGTGGACATCGAATATAAAAAAACACATAATATTTATAACATATAACATATTTAGACCTAAATAATTACAAATGTATGTTGGACTTAGACCTAAACAATTACAATTTATAGTACCATGTAATGATAACAAAAGAAATTGCACATGTAAAACAACTTTAAATGTAAATTCAAGCTTTATCAATTTCTTTTAATGTAAATAAATTTTTATATGATGATATTTTTTTAATTATATTATAAAACTGAGCATTTTTATTATTATATATTAGTATGGTATCATTATATTTTTAAAAACTTTCTAATAAATGTATTGTGTGCAACGTGTAAAGACCAGTTATAGTGATGTGTCAGCGTATTAGACTACCTAAATTGTGCATTAGAACTACTCAAACTTGTATTAGATAGAGAACAAACCTGTCACACATTTAAACAACCTTGTATTACATTCAAACAAACTAGTATTAGATATAGATCAAACTTGTACTACGTTCAAACAACCTTGTACTATTCTGAAACAAACTTTTATTAGATACAGAACAAACTTATACTACATTCTAACAAACTTGTATTAGATACAGAACAAACCTGTACCGCATTCAAACAACTTTTCGTATTCATGTTTAATCGAATATAGAACAATTTTTTTCTAATAATTTTTGTTTTTATATATCAATATTATACTCAGATTAAAGAAAAAAGTCAATTAAATGGTTTTGCTAAAAAATACTCCTCCATCTCCATTTTAATTTCTCCATTGTTTAAAGTAGATAGCTAGGATTTGTTCATATTGTTTTTAGTAGATTCAACCTCGATGTATATCTACACTATATAATTATATATTTAAGGAGAACAAACTTGCTTACTTAAAAAAAAAGTTTAAGGAGGGAAAAATCATCTTTTTTTTTAATTATGTTATTAAATAGGAAGAAAAAAGTAAAAGAACAATCAATTAATAGCGAATATTATCTTGTCTAATACACGAGTTGGTATAATTAATTGAATTTATGCACACAAACGAATAGACATATATTATTATAAAACTATAGAAGATAATATCCTTTTAAATATCTTATGATGGACCCATCTTATGATATATATTTTCCTTTAATATTCATTAACATAAATAAAACATGTAGCAAGACACTAGAAAAACACTAGAAAAGGGGTCAAATAAACCGGAAAAACATAACAGTATTCGAAAAACAAGATAACCAAATGAGAACCCAAGATAAAGAAAATAAGAAACAACAATGGTGCCAATCATCTTATTCGATAACCAGATATCTTATGATATACCAATCATCTTATTCCCTTTAGTTGATGAAGATTCTATATATCTTATCTACATACTTTGTTCCTCCACTAAATATCTTAAGTTATAAAATTTTATTACTTTTACATCATAGTCGGTACATAATTGTTAAAATTCGAGAGTTTCCTGGATTATCTAGAAAGCGTGTAAACACTTTCGGATCGAATATTCTCGTGGTTCACTCGAGATTATCGATTGGATACGATCTAGACGAACAAGATGAATTTGAGAATTTTGAGAGCTTAGAATTTTGAACCGTAGTGCAAAAATGTGTATGATCGTGAATTTAGGGCAGGAGCGTCCCCAGATAACTGTAATTTGCAGTTATCTGTATTTTGAATTCAAAATTTACACATTTAGTCCTTGAGAAATTTATAATTTTGAACCGTAGTGCAAAAATGTGTATGATCGTGAATTTAGGGCAGGAGCGTCCCCAGATAACTGTAATTTGCAGTTATCTGTATTTTGAATTCAAAATTTACACATTTAGTCCTTGAGAAATTTATAAGTAAATTTCGGGACAAAAACTCTTTCTAGTGCAATTTTAATGAAGCTCGACCCCAGCCAGGGGCTCTGCCTCTTGGACCCCGCCAGGGGCTGCCGCTCCTTGGACCCGCTCTCTTGGGGGCGCTGCCCTCGAACCCCCGCCAAGGAGGCGTTGCCCCCTTGGAACCCTCTTCGAGGTTCTCGACTTATAACTTTATCGATCAGGCGTGCACTACCCCGCACCACCGAACCCAAACGATAAAAAGTATAAGCACGATCAAATCATAGTTAATCCTAATTACACTAAAATAGCAACAATAATAACATATATATTTTTAACAACAAACACAAAAACCCGTTAAATATGACTCTTAAACTAATTATACTCATAAATTATGCTAGAAACCTAATATCTAAAAACATACATTTATGTGTACATTATTACTCATAGTTGCCGCACAATAATTCAATGTTCTTTTAAATCATTTTCATAAAAGTATATAATAATAGTGTACTTCAAATAAATAATTAAAGGCAATCTATATTTTTATTTTAGAGTATACATTTTAAAAAGAATTTTAAAAGGAATAGTACCCTTAGTTAAAGTTGCTTATTTAGAGACTATAAGTTTAAAGCAATAAATCAATAATAGTGTGGCATGTGTGATTTTACCACCCTTAAAGATCAATGTTACATATTAGAACACCTCCAATAGAGGTTTTTTTTGTTTTTTTTTATTTTTTTTTCACACACACATATTATATTAAATGAGTTAATATATAGGTGTTTGTATGAAAAGCTTGGTCGAGGTAAAAACTGTTTAAAGAATTGGTCAAATGTTGATATGGCCAGTGACTAGAACTGTTTGTGGGAATGACGGTCTTTAGCATTTGCGGATGGTCTTAGTATATATATAGTAACCCATAGCCTTGTAATCTAGTGGTATGGTGTTTGACCCTTCATATAAGTAGTGAGGGTTCAAATGTTTGCAAGTACAAGGTTGATGTTATTTGATGAAAAAATTGCGTTTAAGAAAAAGTATATACAGTATATACGGTAGAGGAAATTCATTACACAAATGACATTTTCCGTACCAAGTATATGATGTAACCAAGACGCACTACATGTAGTTTATGAAAATGGTAAAAGGTCTATATGCGCGTAAGGTGATAATTACGCAAGTTTGATGATAATCACGCAAGCTATATGTTTAGAATTACCCCGTATAACGATACAATAATTACGCAAGTTAGATGATAATTACACAAATTATATGAATAATCACGCAAGTTATATTGATAACTACACAACCTATATTTATAATTACACAAAGATGATCACGAAAATTATATATTCGAGAGCACATCAACAATTTTTTTTTTTTAATTTGAAAAGTCTAACAATACTATACTCAAACTAAAGAGAAAAAAATACTCGATTTTATTGGGTAATTACTTTTAAAAAAATATGTCATATAAAGAGTTACAGATATTTAAAAAAGTTGGTGGAAACTTAAAAAAAAAAAGTTTCCTTGCAACTCTTTTCACTCCTAAAATTTCCTTTAGTTCTTGGAGAGGACATTCCTAGTGGGTCAAATCAGTTAGTGTTTGGTAAGAAGGCTTGTGGTAATAATATCTTATGATTATTGTTGTTTAGGAATAATTGGGACACCTTAACAAAATGTCAAGCTGATTTCCTATCGAATCATTAAATGTGTGAACTCACCAACATTATGTTGATCCGCTTTAGCATGTATTTATCAGATGATTGATTTCATTATGTGTGGTTGGTCGGACCCGCTTGCATGGAGTCATGGTCACATCCGGTCTTTTGGGAGATTTTTATAGCATAATTAATGTTTTGTGAAACTTTTAAACAATGTTTGATCAAGTAACTTTTCCCTGCCATTAAACTCGTGTTTTTGTACACAAAAACAATTGATAAAATCATTTAGAGGTCGTTCTATGCAAACTTGACTATGATCCAAGAACGTCGCATGCCTGCGGTAACCGTGATGGTGGGGTGTGACACCAAACCACGTACAAAATACAACTAGGATGAATGAGATATCGATGCTCAAAGTTGGAGGTTCAAAGATGTGAAAAGTGCTAAGATATGAGAGAAAAATAAGTATAGTATGGTAATCATCTCACATTGGTTGGAGGATGAAACTTAAAGTGGTATTTAAGTTAGGGACATTATCCAACACCGTTTCCTTTAGTAGACATTGTTATCCCTACCAAGCTCGATCTCTAAGGAAGAAGCAGAGAATGATGGATCGATTTTTCTTGGTTTGATGTTTAATTAAATAAAGGTCGATTTTTCTTGGTTTGATGTTTAATTAAATAAAGGTTTGACCGGATCTAAGGAAGAAGCGGAGAACTATAGATGGCTATTTTACTAAATAAAGATTGTGAAATACCGAAAGTAAACAGAGTGCTTTTAACGAGGTTAGAGAGAAAGGGCATTTTCCAAAACAAATATGTAACTTAAACGATGTCTGGTATAATTAGGTTACTTAAAGGACCTTCTCTGTAATTTACTCTATATATATTCTTGGATTGTAATTTTTATATCCTGGTATTTCCACCACAACACGTGTACGACTAATTCTAGTTATATGCATATCAAAAACATAATAATGTTATCAAATATTACTTAGGAACACCAATGATCTATAAATACATCTTATCTTATCATTTTCTTTGTTATTTCTCGAGAAATTTATCTCACTATAAAAGTAAAAAAAAAACATATTAGTACTATTGTTTTAAAGATGATTTTTTGTTCATTACAGGGTTTGAACCTTTCCCATTTAAAAAGATAAATTCTTATCCAATAATAAGATATTAATAGGCCAAATGTTCTTTGATACATATAGATACTTGTAGTGCTAAAAGAATAACGATGTTTTAATTTGATAAAAATATATATTGTTAATGTGAAAACTTGAATGAAAGGGGCCTTACTTTTTAGGCTTTCTCAGGTGGAGATTGCAGTTGTATCACTATACTCTGAATTTTTTATATAGAGTTATAGCAATGTAATTTTTTTATGTAATCTGCTTTTTTGCCTCCACAACTGTAGTGTGATGTCATAGCAATTCAATTGTTTTATGTATCGCGTTATTCCCGTGATAACGCACGAGCTGCAAAATCCTGTCTAAAAGAAAAAAGCATACAAAACATAGCTATTACTTTAACTTAGTTTAATTAATTCAGGAAAATCCCCCACTATTTGGTGGAGTGGATATACCCTTACCTTCCAATGTGGAGGTCAAGGGTTCAAATCCCACCGGACACAAAAAAATAGATGAAGAATTATGGAGGTGGGTTACAAGTTTCACAGTGGGTCTTTGGGCGGTGGGCTTCCTCTGAGATGGATGTGCAACATATTCCTATGGGATGGATGTGCAACATAAAGGGTCTTGGTTACTCACACGGCCTGTGATTACAGCGTGTCGTGGGTAGTATCGTTTGTCATGATGAGACCCCCGAGTAATCGGGTATTTACCGTTAAAAAAAATTTAATTCAGTAAATGACTATCATCAAATGGTAATTATTTGTAAATTATGGAAACATTACTACTTTTTATATATTAAAAATTGATAAGACTAGCATTTATGGTTATTTATTAAGTTTATTTAACCTATTCAACATAACCCATGTCTATGATTCAAACTTTATTGACCATGTGGAGTCATATTCCCGTCTAATAAATCCAATATAAAATCTCTTACAAATTTGGTGTCCCCACCATATAAATTGACAACTAGTTGAAAATTTTGAATAGCAAAGAAGAAGTATATCTTTTTCAAATAAAAAATAGAACAAAAAGTCCACAATGCATATCTAAAAATGATTAATTATAGGTAGTTGTGGGAAATCATTTGTAGTCATCATTCCAATTTTACCTATTTGCATTCATACTTTCTAAGTTTCAACTAACTAAATGCATGTAAAAGGAGCTCTAAGTTATGGTGTATTTGTCACCTTGACTCTCGGTGACTAAGAGGTTTATAGTTTTTAGTAGAGGTTTTAGATTCAAATATTCAATCCTGATTTGGAGTAGTAATTTATAGTTGGAATAACGTAATGTATTTGTTTGGCTTTTCTTGACATTTTAATTTTATAAGAATTACCTATTATAATAAGTATAATATTTATAATTAAAATGTTTCTTTTTTCAATATTAGATAAAATATGTTTTTGTTACAATCTAAATTTCGGTTTTGTTAATCACTTTTCATTGTGAATTTTTTGTTTTTGCAATATAACTTTTTATAAATTACGTACTAAGATATATCTTGACTCCTATATTGCATGAAAGAAATATATTTACTAAACCTCAAGTAGTTGGCTAAACATTTACATTTAGTAACCATTACACTAATTATTACAAAACTCAAAGATGATTTTGACTCAAAAACTTAGCCAACTTGCGGCAAAAACTGGGAAACCAAGACATAACGACTGCACTGATTTCATCATGATAAAGATCAATTTCAAGATCATGATACGAATGAGTTGTAAAACGACTTGTACAACATGCATTGAGTCTTGTACAATTGTCAAATCCAACTTCTAAGGAGGAAGACAAAGCCCAAAGAATCTGTAAATAAAGCAAAATCTGTAACAACCACAAATACACATGTCCATGTTTCAAGCCAATCATAACAGACCAAAAAACAACTCTTATCTCAAATCTTCAAGCATCTATTCACAATGTTGTCTTGTCACTTTCTAACCATTTTCCTATCTGCTGCAACTGTAAATGTCACACATTTTAATCAATCTGAAGCCATAAAACAAGTAAATTTAATCTTTGTATGAACACTGGAAATCTTCAAGATCTTGTCATCAGGCATGTTAGTTTCAGAGTGCTTTCTTGTCAGATGTTTGCCCCTGAGGTTCCACAGGAAGAAGAGACAAGATTCGCATCCTGTAGATAAAATGATACTCGAAGACGTTAATTTAGCCTAAATTGGTAATGATGCATGCAAGGATGCCTGCATTTTAATGGTCTTTAGTGTAACATCCAAGGTGGCAATTTCGACCCGTTTACTTTTGAATAGTAGATTTGGTTTTTTTTTAATCTCTAGTGGAACAAAAGTGGTAAAACAAAATAACAATAATTAGCTTGAAGAAAACGAGAGTAAACGAGTTGAGCCAAGCCCGAGCTTATATGAGCTCGAGTTCGACTCGTTTAGTTTAAGAGAGCTTGAGCTCGGCTCGTTCTGAACTCTATGTTTGAAGCTCAAGCTCGGCTCGTTTATTATTTGTTATACATTCAAGTATTTATTTACATACATACATACATATATAAATATACACATTTATAATAATTGTTGTTACATGATTTTATATTTGTTATATAAAAATAAAACTATTATATTTTTATAGGATTAATATCATAGAAACCAACATACTTTCTCATTTTCATGAAAAAGTCCAACATAATTTTAGTATATTAAAGTCCCTAAACATGTTAAAAGAACCCAAAAGTCCTTTCCTATACTCATCTACAAGATTATATGTCACTTCATCAAATTTTGACTAGTTTAAGGTATAACAAGTCATTATATTTTAAATTTTCCACAATTATATGCATTCTAAACAAGCTTAGGGACTTTAATAAAGCAAAATTAGGTTAAGGGATTTTTTTCTCGTTTTTCTGATATGTTTAGGGATTTTTAATATGTCAAACCTATGATAAGAGAGTATTTCATGAAACTTAAGAAAGTATGTCAGTTTTATATGACATTAACCATTATCTATATAATAGCCTTGTTTAGGCCAGCGAGCCTAGTCAAGCCCGGTATGTGAAGTTCGGGCTCGATTCGAACTCGTTTAAGCTCGGCTCGATTCGAGCTTTTAGCGATCCAGAACGAGTAGCTTACAAGTGGCTTGGCTCGTTTACACTCCTAAAGAAAACAGTGTCAATTGAGTTGAAGGCTGCCTACTTTGTATAACAACTCATAATCGTTTTATTTAAAAATATAATATCAATAGTTATTGAAATAATATGAGATTTCATATTTGTAATCATATTTGACAAGCTAATCAGTTAAAAACTAGGTACTTGGACAAAAAAAAATTCAGCTCGGTCGAACCTGTCCCGTACATTAATCGTTTGACCCGAACACGTTTTGACTGCTTACCCAACCCCCTCTAACGAAAAACCAACTAGAAAAATAAAATGGGGTCCTTATGAAAGAAGATTTCTGCCTTCAATAGTGGAGCTTTGGTTCAACATCTTTCTAATTCTTGAGAAATGATTTAGTTATATTTTGATTATTAACCCAAAATGAATCTATAGTCTAACAATATCAAGCTTTGAGTGAAATGCTCATCGGCTGATATGAAAAACTACTTAAGAGGTTCTGCAAAATATAGATTTCTTACAGTAACTTATCTGCAGCATAAAATATAGGAAGCTTTCCCAATTCTTCACCTCCCCATTTTGTTTTATGAGTGTTAACTACACTGTCAGCATCTGAGCCAGCTGCGGTCAGAACAAACTGAAACACAAATTATTAGTGTCATCAAATTATTAATCAAATCCATTGTCACAATATTGTAAGATTTTGCAATCATGACAGTCAACATCTCTAAGATATGGGGGTGACCGTAAGGTATTAAACATGTAAAAAAATCCTGAATACTCTGAATTTGTATTCCTGACTTAATTAATACAGAAAGTGTTGGTATTTACCATTGGAAAGAGTACCGCCATTACTCCATAACTCACTAAGGGAGAAAAAAAGAAAATGGCAAGAACACAGGGAGATCCTGAAAGTACAATTTTGATACTCACATCAATAACATCTTAATCACAAAGAAAGAATGAACAATAACTTTATGCCACCCTTATGTTTATACTAGCATGCTCAACAAGGAGTATATTCAAGATTGAGAGCCTTTTACTCGATAAGTAACTATGGTGCACAAGTGATTACATAAGCCCATTAATAGTATTAATGCTTCCCTCCGACCAAAAATTAAACGCAAAGTTAGTATGGGTACCTGGTTTACTAGAAGTGTTTGACTGAGTATGGGTACATAGTTTACTAGAAGTGTTACTGTTACTCGAATATCTAAAATGCTGCTCAACAACGGTTAAATAGAGGAAACAAAAGCTACATCAAGTTGATAACACTTTGTAGTTACAATGAGCAAATAGGTCCTGGCTAATTTGTGGACACAACTTTTTTCAGAAGGGGAGAGAGTGATTGGCATCTCCCTTTCAAATTTCTTTTTGATTAGGGGTATTATATAGTTGAAACCAAATAATTGTTACAGTAAATAACTGGCATGAAGCTCAACATAAGTGGAAAAACTCCCAGAAAATACCGAAACCAGCAAAGAATGCCCAGTTGGACTCAAAAAAGTCAAGTCTTTTATCCAAACTCAGGCCAGAGAAGTTCCATTTGTACCTGTGAAATTGAAAAGCTACAATGAGAGGACATGTGGTAACTAACATTAGTACCATAGAGGTAGCAATTTCGACCCATTTAGGTATGAATGGGTCAATTCAGGTTAAGTTCTTTTTCCAGTCAAAAGGGTTCAAAAAACCTGGCTTTGAATAAAACAGGTGAAAGCAAAATGGTCAGAAAACCTCCTAGATCATTTTATTGATGTATGTTATTATTGACATAAGAGTCTCTGTAATCATTTTCAACACACGAACTATTCAAAAAAAATATGTAACAAATTTGAACAAATTGTGTTACCAATCGACCCAACCCAACTATCTTGCAAATCCACCTCTAATATATAACAAATGGTAGCCATGTAGTCGGAACATACTCAAAGCAGTAATATGCATACATCCACGAAAGAAGTACAAAATTGAGAGCCTTCCCAATATAAGGTACAAAACCTGTGAGGTATACCTGTTACAATCCCATTATTTTCTAAATATATATTACAAAAGACTGCCATTTTAAAACAAAAATATAACATGATATGCGAAAATATATATACCTCCAAGAAAAAAAAGGTCAATAGGAGGACCGAATACCCCTGTTCTGCTATTCCTATCATGACCCTGCAAAAATATATATATAAATATATATGCACATATATAGATATTAGATATATAACACCATCGAAACTAAATGAGCCACACCCGCAACTAACAAGACAACATGCATTGAAGGTATATAAAAGTACCTCCCAAGGTCAGTTGGCTTATCAACAGGTGTTGCATTTTGTGAAGTTGAAGGCTCCTTTTGGCTAGTTAGAGCTAAATTGGTTGGCCCGCTTTTTTCAGTAACCGTAAGACCAAACTGAGCAATATCGTTGTACCTATAGAAGTTATATGCATGCGTACATATAAGCCAGCAAATTACAAGAAGCATAAGAAGCAACAAAAGTATATGCTGAGAAATAAAATAAAAATTGTACCAGATGGTGCTTAAAATGAAGCTGAATATGTACAAAGGGTAGAACCATAGAGCCTGTTAAAAAGCAATAAAAATCATATCAACTGATCTGTAATGCTAAGATTTCATAAGAGTCATTAATGGCATAAATGTTTTCAGTTTCATAAGAAATTCAAGGTCATGAGTAAAACAAAATAAAAACTGTGAATCATAAACTAAGCAGAGAGAAGCGTTATTATATGATGCCGATATCGACCAGATCCAGACCGAAAACGAGTCCGCTCAATGACCCGATAAAAGGCACCTGAGCCGGCTCTATCCTACTGAAGAACCCTAATCCAGTTTGAAGTCTATTTGTAATAATTATCTAGTTCCTAAGTTTGTGGACTTTATTTTCTTTATTTATTTGTTTCTTGTCTTGCAGGTTTGTTTGCTTATTTAAAGACTTTGTAATCAGGGTTTTATATAGTTCTTGATTAAATGAAAGTATTCTCTTCAGAAGATTTATCAAACCCTAGCAGTCATCGGTTTTGTGCGACATTCCAATCACCGCCATCATTCAATGTGAATAAATCATTTTTATCTAAATTTCTATCTAAATAATATAAAAGTACCAATTTTTATTTAACCTTGTAGAATTTTGAGTACAACACACAAAACAAACCGTGTAACAATAAGAGAATATATTATGCATGCAAAGGACTTCTAAAACCTTGGCTGTAAACATATTTGGCAGTGAAAGGTTGTAGAAAACATGGCAATTCACATTTTAAGATATACGATGTTTTATAAAGACAACCACACCCATAACTTAAACCAATTTTCCTAATGTATACTCACATAAATAAGTTGCAAGAGTCCAAGTCGTAAGAAGGCATACAATCTTATAGGCATCTCCGATAAGCATGGTTCTTGATAACCATTAGGGACTCCAAAAGGTAATATCCGTTCTAATGTTGGAAGGATTAGATATCTTAGAATGAAAATACTGCAAAATAATACAAATTTAAGTCACCCTACAGAGTAGAAGATCAAATGTGATTGCAATGTATGCTTGCCAACAGGAACCTTTTTGCATTTCAAAACCTCAAAAACAATATGTATTATCTGCTTCTTATATAAGAAACTGACTATATATTTCAATGCTAAAAGTAATGCTCATTAATTTCAATTAAGGATTACATGGACATTATAGTATGAGTTTTCATCAAAGTGACGGGTACTCACACAAACCTTCATTCGAATCATGTGCAATGATCTATAACTCAAATATACTGTCCTAATCGCAATCAATACAAACAGAAATCATGCAAAATTGTCCCTTCAGTTCAAGTTTAAACCACTTCACAATTTCAAACTTGATTTTAGAGCTTCATCAAATTAGGATCAACTAAATCACTTCACAATGTGAATTGTCCCTTCAGTTCAAGTTCAAATCACTTCACAATTTCAAACTTGATTTTAGAGCTTCATAAATCATAATTACTGTTCTCACCCAAAATGCTCCTATTCAACTAAAATTTTAAACTAAACCAGATCCTTCAAATCAAACTATCAAACTACGACTTATTTTGAAACAAATTAGGATCATTTAACCTAATTTTACAATATCAATGTAATAACAGGGAATCAGGGATCACCTTCCTAAAAAGATAAAACCGTTTAGAAGAAAGCACTGTCCAGTTCGGATCATCAATTGCTTCGACCTACAAAAGCAAACAGATCAAAATCAAACAAAAATAAGTTGAAATTGAAGATAACAGTAGCGTAAAAGTGCGAAACGAGAAGAGGACCTGAGACAGTATATGGCAACTCTGTGTAAACAACAAGCTTCTCGAAAACCTTCGAGCCATAGCACCGATGCGAGCTTCAGTTTGGCGCGGTAACGTTTCATCAAAGGGCCGAAGTTTTCCATTACTGATTTCAGTGATTTGGGGTTTTCGTGAGGAAGACGACAACAGGTTTTTCGCAGCAGGTTTGGGTTTTTATTAATATGCCGAGATTTCTTGATTTGGTCCTTACTATTACTATTTGTAACATGATTAGTCCCTTGAGTATTTGAGTTTGTCTTTTCATGTCTCAAAATAGATTATGAGATTATCGAGTCGAATGAGAAACGCAAACGGTTCATGTGATAAAGGCGTATAATGTTTGGATGTTTAGCGCGACAAGAGCTTACATGTCTGGGTCAAAGAAGTCTAGTAGCATGTAATGAAACAGACAAACGTCACTAAAGTAACACCGAAACACCCCTTTTACTTATGACAACCGCAGCTAAAACCAACTGACAGTCGTTATAAGTAAAAAAGTGTGAGGAGGGGAATAAGAGAAGCACAAACATGACTGGTTTTATGATAAATATAAAAGAAGTTAAACTTTTAGCGAAAGGAATACCCATTTTATAGGCTTCAATAAGGAAACACACTTGGGTGATAAAAAACCACGTTCAAAATTATAATGTCATGTCACAAGATGCGCGATACGCGGCATGAAATGAAACATGGCATGCATGGTTTAAATGAACTCTAACAACTTCAAACAAACAATGCTACCTGCTAAATCAAGCACATGAAATGTTCATATTTAAATTGAGAGGAAGACCAACAACTGAAACAACATAATAAAGTTTAATCTCTTTGTGTAATAGTGATGACATATGACATGGGGACGTGTGGGGTAACCTCAAACCGTTAATTATCTAACTTTCAATGATCTGATGTTTCTGGAATTAGTGTTTGGATTTCTGTGTGACTTCACCACGACCAAGGACCTCCTCCATCTCCGTATTCGGTGTGATAAATCAAGACCATAGACGAAGACCACTATTTATGGAACTAGGCTTTCTATCTCTCTCAACCATGGTCATCGAGCTCCTCCGCTGGCGTATTCTTTGTGTTAATGCAAGGCTATCTTTGTGTTAATGCAAGGCTATAAATGGAAACACTCATCTTTAGAGATTAACAAGTTGCTAGTGACCGGTGTAGGTTGTATTCTTAGATTATGGTTTTGTGTATGGTTCTACCATTCTTGGTTAGCTTCTCCGTCTACGTACTCGGTGTGTTAACCGAGACCACGGGTGGTACAAATAGATTGTGCATTGGGTACAACTTTCTAATACATCACTTCTTCTTCAAAAATGTTTATACTGATTGTACAACTGTTGTTGCTTTATTTCCTTATGAGGCTTCTCGAGGATGTGTTAATTGGCGTACCTACCCTCTAATACTTTTAAAGGTTTGTATAGAGGCCCTCATGATTTTTGTAACCTCTATTTTATTTGTTTCCGACAACATTATGATGAACCGCATCTTCACGAAGCAATACGTTTACAATCATGATGTATTTGTTATTTTTCTTCCCTTGAACGACCATGGTGTAAATAGTCCCCGGGTTTTCCAGGGAATTCGTTGACCGTTTAAAAAAAAAAACGACCATGGTCAAATAGTAGTCATGTGTGTTAAATAAAGGCTTTGTAAAAATAAAGGCTTTTAATAAGAATCCCAAACACCCAAATATTGAATTTTGTGTGTGCGATACAAAAATCAGCAGTGGTGGGCTGATTTGGGTGCGGGCGTCCTCAATCAAACCCTCGACAAAAACTGCCCTAATTCAAAACCCTCTCCAAATTTCCAACCTTTAATAGTTTTCTGCAGGATAAATTCACAGATTCTATCGTAATCCCAAACAAAGAATCGAAAAGATGCAAACTTCCGCTGTGATTTTGAGTCAATCATCTTACTCCTGCGTCACCAGACCTCAACAAACCCTAGATTCTACATCTGTTCCATCTTCTACCCCATATTCCACCATCAGTTCATTCCCTAAGGTTTCGTAATCGATTCATCGTTTTCTTGTTGATGTGGTTGTGTTCTTTTGCTTCCTATTATAATATTAACTAACGATTTTTACCGGATTTTCTGTGAAAAAAATTTCAGATTTCTGGTGCTCGAGTTCATCTTGTGAGGTGCGGTTCGTATTCATCTAGATTTCGATTTCAGCAGGCGAGGCGCCGGAAAGGTAACTGATTTTACATGTTTAATGTTTTCTGTTTGGAATTGTGTCTCGCCCCCTTTAAACTTTGAGCTGATTGTATACCTAATTTCTGTAGTTGCAATTTGAGTTTGCAACTTAGCATAAAAGCTTTTGCTACTTGTGAAATAGATTATGTGATCATATGATATAGTTGTAGGAGGTACAAATGGTGAGCCTTTAACTTATGCAAAAGGTGTTTAAAAAGCTTGGCTTTAGAGATGTTTTAGGCTTGTTTTGGGGTAGTTTAAATTCTTTTAGGTTGATTCCAAGCTTGTTTAGGGCTAGTGTAATTGTTACGGATGATTTTTGTTGGATATTTTAGTGTAATTCAGATTGCGTATGACATTCAAGCAAGAGTGCACGCCTGCTTGAATGTCATCGGGACTAAGGGAGGTTCGGGGGCAGTGCCTCCAAGAGAAGCGGGATCCAAGGGACGGCAGCCCCTTGCGGGGCCCCTGGCTAGGGTTGAGCAAAAATTAAAACTTGAGGAACTTAAGGTGTAATTTGGTTCAAAATTCGAGATTAGATAACCGCACTAATACGCTTCTATTTGATATGCGTATTCTGGATTTTACGTATCTATTCTATTCACTGGTAATACATACAGCACCCAAAATCCATATGAAATTCTTGAAATCAAATCTGATTTTATCCGATCAAAGGTTGGTATACACTCCAATTGTTTGATCTGAAAGTGTAATCACGACTTCATATTCATCCAGTATTTGCTCTACGATTTCCAAAATTCCCAACAATTTTTGGCTGAAGTTTGGCCTGAAAATGTGCCCGAGGGCCCGAAAGCGGGGCTTTTGAAGCAAGGCGACAAGGTTGTGCTGGGCTGCGCCTGAGCGCGTGCCTTTATAGGCTTTTTTTACTCAAGAGAGGCTCTTATATATGAGTTCTATCGTATGAATTGTACCAAAATAACTTTAAAACGATTTCTTGTTTGTTACTCTCATGAGAACCATGAGAATCGTTTGATTGCTTGTTTGTTGTAGTGAAGTATATAGTTATTGAATAAACAAAAAGGTCTATACAAGTTCCCATTTCTCAAGGGAAAAACACAACCGAGCCTCAACGATATCTCAACATGTCATTTTTAATGATTTTGTGTTGCAGTTATAAAGGCAGTTGCAACTCCAGAATCGGCTGTAGAACTACCTCTTACTGCGGAAAACATTGAGATGGTACTGGATGAAGTTAGACCCTATCTAATTGCAGATGGTGGCAATGTGGCATTGCATGAAATTGACGGAAATATCGTGCGGTTAAAGCTACAAGGAGCTTGTGGTTCATGTCCAAGCTCTGTGACCACTATGAAACTAGGAATTGAACGGCGGTTGATGGAAAAGATTCCTGAAATTGTTGCTGTTGAACCAGTACCCGATGAGGAAACTGGCCTTGAGCTGAATGAGGAAAATGTAGAGAAGGTATAATATTCAGTTTTAAACTTTTGGATGGATCGATTCTTGTTATTTAGAGGTGAAATAGTTAGTTTTAGATAGTCATATTACACAAGCTGCTAAAAATCTGATTATCAAAGGTTAAAAATGTTTAAATATCACCCTTATATTTACCTCATTTGAGAGTTTCCAACTGTTTTATATCACAATACAAAAAATATAAAATTCACAAGATGTTTATTTGGTCAATCTGTCCATTAGTTCCTTAAGCAATGATAATTTGTCAACCACTTCAACTGATTATAAGTACTTCAGACAACTTAAGCCACATCCAAACATTATATTATAGAACCTATTTTTGAATAGAGGCTGCTATGTGATTATTATTATTATTCAACATTGCATTATTACTTTCAATACGTCACTACTATGCATGCAAATGGCAACATTTTTTCATATCATTTCACATTTGCATCCAATCAAAAGCTCCACTAGGAAATACAGTTTATTGTCATGTAAAACTTCTGATGTATTATACCAATGTATAGCTATATTTCTGCTTTTTTTTCTGATGAAAATACATAAGAGAAAAATATTGTATATCTTCCCTAAAAGAAACCTAAGGTTAATCTGTATACGTATAGAAAATAGCAATATCAGGCTACCTTTGTTTGCTGTTACTCAATTTAATCTAGAGGTGAAATAAGTTGATGTGGGTTATGTATGAGTTCTAAATCGCCTTCTTAAAAGAAATTTAGATTATTATTGCAATAACTTAGTTCTATAATCATAGTCAACACATTAATTGTGTTTTCATATTTTGAAAAGAACAATGAAGTGTTTGTTGATCATGATCAGGTGGCCTGTTTGGCATATAACCATCCATTTCCCTCTTTATGAAAATTCTTGTTCTTCTATTTGCTTATTCGTTACCTCAATGTACATACATGCACAACTTAAAAGCTTGCATTCTCTTTAGGTTCTTGAAGAAATAAGGCCATATCTTGTTGGGGCAGCAGGTGGATCACTAGAATTTGTGTCCATAGAAGAGCCGATTGTAAAAGTACGCTTAACGGGCCCTGCAGCAAGCGTGATGACTGTTCGAGTAGCTGTCACTCAGAAATTACGCGAAAAAATCCCCGTCATTGCAGCCGTTCAGCTTTTACAATAAATATCCCGAGTCTTCTCCTGCATGCGTATATTCGCAACCGTAATAGAAACATATGTAACAACATATAACCATCATGCAGTAAACCTTGTATAGTTTCATTTTTTTTGCAGGTATGTTTATGTGATTAATATGTTTGTTGAAACATGTGTAATAATGGCTGCATTATGAATACAGATTTGTATCTTTGGTTTGTGGTCAGATTGTTTCATACAAATGGTTGTTAGTTGATGGATTGTTCCTTAAATTGTATACTTTTTTTTTTATGCTACGTTAGTTTTGCTTACAGGCTTGTCCATCATAAAGTTATTGATTATATAGTCAGGGAATTAATTAATTTTTTTTTTATTTTTTTTTACAAGGGTTGGAAATAAATATTAATTTTCTTCGGTTCGATTTGGGTCGGATCGGATTAGACTTGGTCGGTTTGGGTCGTATTAACCAAAATTCAAAACTAAACTAAGTAAATAACCAACAAGAAACTAAACCAAGTAAATAATCAACAACTCTTAAAAGTTTCCAACCCATAAAAAAAAATTCTAACTTTCTTTTTCTTTTAACTTTGATGTGATTACTTGGGAAGTCCATAATACTGGTGAGTTAAAAAAATTTGGGAGCTTACTTTTACACCATAAGTCCATAACATAGATTGCCTCCAAATTTGTTTTTGCATTTATCTGAAAATTTAAAGGGGAGGAGAGATTGATTGGTGGATTGATTGCTAAGATCAATTTTGTATAACTGATTGGATGTAAAAGATCTTTCAAGTCTTAGGCCTTTCTTTACTGCATTTTAGCGGAATATACTTTTTCTTTATCAAGTTTCCCTGTAATGATTTTTCTAGTAAAATTTTGTATAAAAAACACAAAAGTAGTGAAATAATGAATTAAACAAACTATTTTTTATATTTTTATACAATAACAATGAGTTTCTACAATAAATATTAAATTCGCCAATAAGGGAATACTGCAATGGGTATGACTTTTGTCTATTTGTTATATAATTGTAATATATTTAGCCATTTAGGTAGCTTAAGAGTAGTATAATTTGTCATTAAAACAATTTAGAGGCTATTGATTAACCTAAAAAGGATATAATTTAATGTAAAAGATAGTTTATGCCTAGGTGGGTTATAGATTTGCCCTCAAAGTAATATGATCTCAATTCACTGATAATGTTCATTAATATAAGCTCAATTAAGTTGTGACTTTAGTTAGATTTTTTATGGTAAGAGCTAACCACATATCAATGTTTGTTGTAAATCATGCCTTTTATGTAACTAGAACTTTTTACAATTTTAAAATCATATATATTACACAAATTAAAAATCATAGTTATCCTAAATATTCAATTGCTATCTTCATTCAGTTAATAATCTTTTAAATTTTTGTTATCACGTTTTTTCAGTGATCAAAGTGTAAGTTTTTCATTTGAATGGATCCCTCTACGTGTGCTTGCTTAGTTGAAATCATCCCGGTTTGTCGAAGTCAAATATCCATATCGAAAGAACTGTGATAGCCCTTAATGAACAAATTGGAAGGAAGTTCGTTAATAATTGACATTTTTTAACAAGTGAAGATAAAGTCCTTTAATATTTGTTGGAATTTTAGCTTATTAGCTTACATTGTTATGGCTCATAAGCTATATAACTCCAATGTTGTTATTAAAAAAAGTTAGTACCGGAATTTGTTATTTTTACTAAACCACAGGGACCATTTGTGTAACTACTCGGGTTTTAATAACGGTTTTTTCATAATGACAAAAATACCATCATTTTTTTTTGCATGCGAGGGTGAAGTCTGTAATAATTGATGGGATTTTAGCTAAGTATCTTATTTTGTTATGACTCGAAAACCACCAAACTCAATATTGTTACTAAAAAAATTAGTATCCAAATCTGTTATTTTCACTAAATTACAGGGACCATTTGTGTAATTAACTCTAATTACTATCTATACAAAGATAAACATCTTTGCTATGTTATCTCCATTTAAGTGGGCCACATGACAACGATTTAAGCGGACTACGAGCGTCATCTGACATTGTTTTTTTTACTCGGGTTTTAAAGCGTTTTTTTTTTTTTTTTTGTTTTTTGTTTTTTTTAGTTTTCACCATTGTTTTAACATGTCTAATTTTTTGTAGTTCACGTCACAGTCTTTATTATTTTTATTTATTTATATCGGTTTTGTATTTGTTTTTTAATATAATTTTAAATCGTTTTAAACGTATCATTAGTTTTAGTTTTACACTTTTGTATTTACGTATTTAATTTTTTTAATGTTATATTTAACTAGGCCTTTTATTTTGATAAACTATTGCATTTACGTACTTTTTTAATGTAATATTTAACTAAGCCTCTTATTTTAATGTTGTTGCGCAATCTTTTTTTATTTTCTGATTTTTATATTGAGTTTTACGAACAATATACTATTTATACTATTTTTTATACCCATATTATTCTCATATACCAAAAACACACGCAAACGAAACTGATTAGGTAGAGATTTAAGAATAAAAAGTGCTCTTCAAAAATACAACATACTAACCTAACCTATTAACCAGAAGAAAAAAAAAACCAATTGTAAAAATAACAAAAATTAAATAAATAATCGCATGCAGAATTAATCTCACGACCCGAAGATTACGAAACTAATTATGGAATTGCCATTTTCCAAATCTTGACATAATGACATACCTTACAACATTCATTCATTCATCCCATTATAATTTAGCAAAATAACATTTTTTTTTACCCAATTTTCACTTTTTATAAAAGGAAAATAATTACATCGATCTATTTCTATATATATATATATATATTACTCTCCATCGTCTTCTCCCCCTCAACATCCTTCTTCTTCAATTCTTCCTCCTTCAAAAACCCTAACAGATCTCCTAACGGTAATTCTTCAATATATTCCCACCATCACCATTATTCATTCATATATACGTGTGTCTATATATATATATATATATATATATATACACACACACATATACACGTATTTTTAGGTTTTAAAAAAAATGTTTTTTGAGAAAGTTGGATTTAATCAGAGTAAAAATTGAAAAGCTTACAAGTAAATAGAAGGCGGAACGGACAACAAATTGCGTCATCAAACCTTTTGATTTCTTATTCATTCAAATATACGTGTGTATATATATATATGTGTATATACTTTTAGGTTTTATTTTTTTGTTGAGAAAGTTGTATTTAATCTGATTGAAAATTTAAGAGTTTATAAAGAAATAGAAGGCAAAACGGCCAACAAGCTCCGTTACTAAAACACTTTTGATCCATTATTCATTCATATATACATGTATATATATATATCCACACGTTTTTTTTTTAGAAAGTTGGATTTAATAAGAGTTAAAATTTAAAAGTTTAGAATGTAATAGAAAAATAGACAAAAAGTTATGTCGCTAAACCTTTTGATTTACGCAGATGGGTCGTGCAAAGTTACGAATGGAGCTCATCCCGAAAGAGAAAACCCGAAACACGACATACGTAAAACGAAAACACGGGATCATAAAAAAGGCCAACGAGTTCGCGATCCTATGCGACGTCGACACGATCATCATCATCTACCCTCCGAACTCCAACTCGCCCGAAATCTGGCCCGAAAACCCGGACAAAATCACGAAAACCATCGCGTGTTACAAGTCGAAAAAGGGCGAGACCGGAAAGCGAACCTACGACCTCACCGATATTTTCAAAGACCGGAATAGGAAGATCGAGGACGAGCTCGTTAAGGCCCGGAAACGCAACATGGAGGCGAAATACGCCACGTGGTTCGACGAACTCAACACGTGTAAGGAGGCGGAGTTGCGGGAGTTCGCAATGTGGTTGGAGGACCGGGAGAATGCGGTTCGGGCGCAACTCGAGTTCAAGAAACGGGACATGAATGTTCAAATGCCGTACATGGGCTCGGGTTCGGGTTCGGGTTTTGATTATGGTCAAGTGGTCAACCATTGTGTTATGAGCCAGGATCAGCTTGGGTGGTTCGGTGATGCGGGCCGGGTGGGTTCTTCGGGTATACCGTTGGGGTTTGGTTACCCGGCGCAAGATAGCGGGAACGTGCAGTGGGGGTATCAGGCGCAAGATAGTGGGAACGTGCAGTGGGGGTATCAGGCGCAAGATAGCGGGAACGTGCAGTGGGAGTATCAGGCGCAAGATAGCGGGAACGTGCAGTGGGGGTATCAGCCGTATCAGGCGCAAGATAGCGGGAACGTGGAGTGGGGGTATCAGGCGCAAGATAGCGGGAACGTAGGAGTTTGGAAAGCAGGAGAATGAATCGGAGGTGAGTAATGGTGGGGTTGGTGATTTTGTGATGGATAGGTTTTATGATTATTGATTTTTTTTTTTGTTTGTGATTTGGTTGTTAGAATTTTCTATTGGACATAATTTTTTTTTATAATGTCTTATTTTCTTTTGTTAACTTTGCGTTAATTGGTATAATTTTTTTAGAATATGGTTTATAATTGTAGTACTTTTCTTATATTTTTGTCCGAACTCCGAACATTTCTTCCAATTCAAACATATTTATACACCACCACATCACTCTAGCTAACTAATATGTTTTTTTTTTTTTTTTTTAGACTTAATAAATTTTTTTTTTTTTATCGCCAATGTATGAATTCATTGAACCACTAACATGTGTTTTCTACTAGGACTTTTAGTCTAATTTAGATGTGTTTATAAACCGTTAAAACTAATTAAACCGAAAAGTTATTCCGAAAAGTTATTGGCCGGTTTGACAACAAAACATTATAAATTAGAGTTATCATGAATTAATTATTAATTATACATGTTCTTCCAATAAATAAAAATAATTTTAGGACACCCAAGACCAGTACTTCCGAATTGTAGTCGGGTTGTAAACAGTTCGGCTTGTCGCAGAACCAATGAGTCCGGCCATGCATCCGGAATATCCTGAATCTACATTGGCGGCTTATGCATTTTATACAACACATGATGACTAGTGAACCAATGAGCAAGACTTCGCAACCACAAGCTAGTAACTACGCTCCAACATCTCAACCTACTTCAACCGCTACAACATAGGTTCGTGAACCATTATAACGATTCACTTGACGATTAGCACTTAACGGTTAAAACAATTAATTTTCATAGTTACACGTTAACCTTCTGAAGGACCAAATTACTTTCAAAGTATAAACTTACTTTTGAAGAAGAAAAAAAACAGCTTCCAAATTCAAAATCGTTTCTGAGAACAAATTGTCTTTCGAGATCGAAATCACTTCTGAAGACCAAACTTACTTCTGAGAGTAAATTAACTTCTAAAGTTCAAAAGTTGCTTCCAAAACCAAATATCTTCCTAAGATGAAAGTTACCTTCAAAACTACTAGTTTCTCTCAAAGTTAAATAAAATAACTTTCTATTTGTCAAGAAAACCCGAGTAACTTCCAGTGAGTTAACAACTTGTCAAAATAATTACATCTAAAACAATACATTAAAATGACACCGTGACACTAAAATCATGAAACATAAATATTGGTCATACACACTAATATTATTGTTCGTTGAAGATATGGTGCATCCTTTGGAACTCATCGTTTGATTATCTTTCAACGAAAATGCCAGTAACTTATAACATCTATTATTTATCTCACTTAAATAGTAAGTCTCAAGTCATTGTAGGGTGACCGATCAACATCTTTCCCCATAGCCTTGGGGCGTGCTTGATCTCCTATGTGCGAAATCTAAAGGACTTGTTACTATAGAGATTCCCCTTAGGCCTTGGTCTAGTTCCACGCCTAATGATGAAAGGGGAGTCGGCGTGTCATAAAGTGATGATTGGAGAAGTAGAGTCCCTTTTGGGGTATTACCAAGTTGTAACCTAGGCAATAAAAAAGGGATTGATACTTCAGCTAGAGAAGCGACATGTTGGTTTATCAAATCCCAACTCAGCGTCACATGTTCCCCAAATCCGAATAACTTTACAAAAATAACAGTCTAAGTATTCTTAAATCTAAGTTTTGTGTTTTTATTCACTCAAATTTCATTCTATATTTCAATCTTATGTAAAACTAGATTTTGCTACCGCACGTAGTTACAGTGATAATATGTGTACACAAAACAGTTAGATTGCTAAAGCGTAATTTAAAAAAAAACTAAAATACAAAAAATACGAAGCGCAACGTAAAGAAAACGGATATAAAAAACAATGTAAAGATGTTACAATTAAGAGTCAAATGCTCCATACTATACATACCATCTCTTGTCATTTAAGACACATTGCAGCTTATGAGGAGTATATTTTTCTAAGTGTTATCTTCACATATATATGTCTAAACCCAATACAATAACCAAAGAAGTTAGATGATATAGTCAGTAGAACCGTATAACATAATATTTAGGTACTAAACACGATCAAAAAAGTCTCCAAATACATCTTTCATTTTTTTCAGCTTTCTAATTCCTTTTTCTTCGATATTCTTTTCTCCTTTTCTTTTTCTTTCAATCTTTTATATGTTTTAGTCTCACACCAATTTGTTTACATATTAAACTGTGTTACCGTTTTGTTTGTTATTGTTGTTTAACATCATTTTATAATCCTTGTATTTATATTTTCATGTTTTGCTTTGGTATTATGTGTAGCACACTAGCACAGTATTCTCATGAAAACACGCAGACAATTAAATTTAGATCTTTATAAATGCTAACTTTTATAATTAAAATAGTTAAATAAACATATATAAATCAAGGTTGCTACTTCGATTATTTTTCTCTACCAAAATTGAACAGTTATTAATTTGATTATTCTTCTCTAGTTCATGAATGCTGAAAACATTGAACCACTAATCAGCATTGGTAAAACCTAAGTGCAAATCCAATCAAACCAATTCTTACTTACCATCCAAAATGGATGAAAGAAAGAAGAAAAAAAAACCTGATTTCTACATCTCAAAAAGCAAAACAATCAAAACCAAAAACATTTTCAATCCAAACTACTAAAAGTATATAATATTAAAATTAAAAAAAAAGAAAAGAAATAAAATCCTAAAAACTACATCAGATCATCATCACCTCTGGTTAGCCTGTTAAGAGTTAAGAGACAGATTACGGGTACGATTAATGAGAGACGCTGTTGAATCCATCGAGCCACCATGGCTGCTCATTGACCCTTCCCCGATCGTCCTTTCTCCATTTTGATTCTTCTGCACAAAAAAAAAAAAAAAAAAAAAAAAAGAAGTTAAACGACAAGATTTAAGTAATCGTTAAGCCGTTATATCATGTTGAAAATAAGAAAGATGTAGATACTCAGCTTCAGGCATTTACCTCCTTACTAATCCTTTTCGCTTTTATCAACTTCTCCCTGCTCTCATAAAAGCTTAAATCATCTAACAACGATGTTTTGGCGGAATAGCTTTTAAAAATTTCAAGCATTTCCAAACCTTGTTTCAAACCCACCTGAAAAAATGTATAATTATTAACCAATATTGCCTTGTTGGTTTCATCAGCAACTAGAAAATGATGAAATTATGCACATAAGGTACCTCTTGAGTGTCCCTAGTGTATGTAACGGGTCGGTTATCATTGTTTTCAAGAATTATGTGTCTCAGCAACGTGTTAGGAACATCCTTGACGATATGCCACTTAACTGGGAAAAAACCGTTCCACTTATCAAGCTGCCAAAAATCCATGTTCTTTTCGTAATCTACAGGCCCCATCATTTCTGCAACGCCCACAAACTGCCCGCTACCGTTTACCTAAAAACAAAACAGAAAATAAATAAACAAAAAAGTGTGAACAGGACATGATATAAAAGAGGTGATTGATTATATATTCAGAAATACTTTTACTAAAAAAACAGTTTCAAAACGGGTTGTTTTGGCCCAAATGGTCGTTTTAAACTTTCAAACGGGTCGTTTGGGTCTTCTTTTCTTTTAAAAAGGTCGTTTGGGCCAAAAAGACCACTTAAAATTCAAGAGGGGGGGGGGGGGGGTTGTAATATTAAATAAAAAAAGGAACCAAACGACCCTTTGGGTCAAAATGACCCGTCTGAAAGTTATAACGACCATTTGGGCCAAACGACCCGTTTTGAAACTGTTTTTTACTAAAAGTGTTTGTGAATATAGACCAGGCCTATAAAAGTCAGCAGGCTTACGGAGAAAAAGAGGAAAATCTTTGCTTTTCCTTCAGCTTCACGATACGCAGAATCAAACTTCTTGTTGCCGTTGGGTGTACTTGACCACACGTCGTATTTAATGGACTTGTGAACATCATCTTCACTGTAGGATTTGACCACATAAAACTTGGCGTTGATCATACTTTGTCTGAAATGCTTCAAGATTATATTTATCCTGCACGAGTGAGCTTCCTGTTTTTTCATCTTCAAGATGCTTTTTTAAGCTCTGAGCACGTGGGCCACGTGTTAGCTCCTCAGATTCGCCAGATGCGTAAGACTTATTATCCCTTGATTTGTATCTATCATTATCGTTCCAAAGTCTACCACCAGAAGAGTAATTCATAGCATAGTTCGAAAAAAGGCCTTGGTTTTGGTAAGCAAGTGACGAATAATTCCCAGACGGTTTATATCCTTTCGCAAGATCTCCTGACAGGTAACCTGACTCGAACTACCATAAAACAATTTAGTTAAGGGCTTGCTTGGGATTGCTTATTTAAGGTGAAAAGTGCTTTTGGAGAAAATTGCTTATTGACTTATAACTTTTTAAGGAGTTTTTAAAAAAAATGTTTGGATTAGCTTTTGTGGTGGGAAAAGTCAACAAGTCAAAAAGTTGTTTTCTAAAAGGTGTTTGGCTTAGCTTTTATATGTAAAATGACTGAAAAGGGGTTAATTGGGTATAAAGTTAGGTGAGTATAAAGGTAAAATAAGAGTATTATGGTAATTCACCACTCAAAAAGTTATAACCAGTTTTGAAAAGCCAGAAAATCTTGGCTTATTAAAAACTAACTTATAAAAGCTAATAAGTTTACTTGCAAATGAAGAATGACATCATCAATTTTTTTTTAAAAAACTACTAAAAACTAAAACACACCTTGTTAAGTGACCGAATATGCTGCGAGTGAAGAACCGACTTGGGAACACTAGAAGCAGATTGTTGTCTAGACTTCATATCGAAAGGGTAATTTGGAGATTTCCCAGCATACGTGTTGTTCATGACTCTTTTCGAATTATTATAATCACAATATTTCATCCCATTTGAGCCTGTGGCAGATTTTATGCCAAAAGATGAATAGCATGGCATGGCATCCGATGAAGATATATACGGTTGTTGCCCATCGACACCCATAAACGTCCCACTAGCATAAGGACTATAACTAGGCATGTAATAAAGAAGCGAACCGTTATTATCAGTGTAAGGCCCGCCACTCGAGTTCAGATGACCTGGACCGTCACTATATGTACCTTTTTGACCTACCAAAAACAATCAAACCAAATAAATAGTTTTATGATACCAAAAACATGAAAAAAGAAAGAAAAAAAAAGTTTCGGTCCAGATTAAAATATAATAATCAAAGTCATGCAACTTCTAACCTGGATACTGATAATCATAACAGCTGGTAGGAGAATAATGAACACCTTGATCTGCAGGTGCCTTATAGGCAACGCCACCATTTAGAGAAGAAGCAGAAACACCTGCAAATGACGGGGCTGCACCTGAAGGTATACCCTCCTTTCGAGAACCCTATAACAAAAACCAAATTAAATGGTCTGCAATCACCCAAAAGTGTCCAATGGAAATCATGGAATAACATATGACAGCATGCACTCATAAATTGCTTAAACAACCATAGATGAATACAGGACTAAAAAACATTTTGAAGAATAAATGTAAGAAGAGTGTCGTACCGGATTTTGATCATCCATTTTAGGACCAGCGTCAGACTTCAATCCAGATGCCGATGAATCCGCTAATTAAAAAGTTAAGCAAAATCACAGAATAAAATGACACCATAAATCTAGGTTTAAGGTCTGTGTTTTAGATCAGCAACTTCAAACTGTCGGTTTTCTAAAAGATTCAGAGAAGCTCATGAACAAGCTCTCCAAGATTTTAAACGTCAACCCATCAAATAAACAAATTTAGCAAAGTTATAGATGAAGTTCAAATCCTCATCTATGCATACCGATAGGCGATAGGCCATATAATCCTGCATACTACAGCCATACACACATAGTGCTCAACATACTCATCTATCATAGACTCAAATAACTAACAAATTCTTCACCTAATGCTAACATACTTTTGAAAGTGATGTAAATGTAACCTCATTCGGCTTTACATCTTCGTGTAGCATATGCCTACAGAGCTCAACACACTTCTCACCATATCCATTCATTGCTAGTCCTCCAATGGCAACACTCCATGTGTACATATTCTAACCTTTCATCCTCCAAAACACTTCCAAAGCCATGAAAATGAATTTGGGTGGTTTCTCTAAGGGTTTTACATGTTTCTAAGATGGAAATTATCCGGTTTCTCAAAAAAAATTCTCAAAGTTTGCATCTTTCTGACTAATCTTTAGAAGAACCAAAGAAGATCATGAACAAGTTCTCCAAGATTTAAAATTTAGACACAATAAACCCCTAAATTCTAAAAAAGCAACAAAATAAACAATTCTGGAATCAGAAATTACAATAGAGAAAGGATACACTGTAAGATGTTCTTGTCGCCAGGCATATTATTCATCAAATGAAGATTGTTTTCCCCTGAAACAAACAAAACTAAAATTGTTAAAACCTACAGAATTAATGAAATATAGGGTATATATTTTATGCTTTCAAATGGGTTAACTTGAAGGCAAATAATGAGATGCTCTATTGATAGAAAGAACAAGATTCCCAAAAACACAAAGCAAACAAAAAGTACGATGCCTAATTGGTGACCACTTTCTCAAAATGTCAACACAGACAAACACCATCCAAATCCTAAAATCATTAATCAAAATCAAAATCAAAGAAAAATTCCTAATAAAAATCAAATTATTACAAAAAAAAAAAAAAAAACTACCTCAGTGAAAACCATATCGAGTGAATAATTAATAATTTCCTGAAGATATAATACGATACAAACCCTAAAATCATAAACTAAATTAAAAATCAAAAAAAAATTCCTAACAAATAAAAATAAAAAATCAGTCAAAATCAAATTGAGTAAATAATTCCCTTCAAAATTGCGAAGATAATCCGATACAAACCCTAAAATCATAAACAAAATCAAAGAAAAAATCGTGATAAAAAACAAAACTTTTGCAAAAAAAAACTTCAGTGAAAATCAAATCGAGTAAATATTTTCCTCCAAAATTGCGAAGATAATCCGATACAAACCCTAGAATCACAAACTAAAAACAAAGAAAAATTCCTACAAAACCAAAATTATTGCAAAAAAAAAAAAAAAAAAAAACTCCGTCAGTGAAAATCAAATCGAGTTAACAATTTCCTTCAAAATTGCAAAGATAATCCGATCGTTTTGTACGAATTGTATGAACGATGATACGAAACCGACGAACACACGATCGAATTAACTAATCAGAGAACAATTACTTCTATTTTCCATGAAAACAAAACGCATTGGTGAAAGTAAGAGAAACTCGACGAGAAAAACCGACCTGAGACCTGATCGCCGTCGGGGAGCGGCGGAGAGCGGCGGTTGACGGACGGAAAACCGCGGTTGAAGAGAAGGAGGCGGTGAAGGAGAGTAGAGAGGGAGAATAGTGTGGGCGGGTTTGAAGAGGGGGGATTGCTAAACCCCTAAATTTAGATCCAACGGTTGAGATTAGATGATGGAGTTAAGAGGAGGTTATTTGGACGGTTTGGAGGGGAGTGGATGTTTTTCGGTTACGAAAAGAGTGCGATTATTGGATAAAAACTTTTTGAAATCTTTTGTGATTAGTTATGAAAACGTCCCTTGAGTTTTTGGTATTTGCGTTATGAGCCCCTAATTTGTCGTTAGGATTAGAACCGTAGAAGGTGCAAGATTCATGACTCATGAGCTTATCATGAGACCTATCTATGGGTGCTAACACGATATATCGTTCATTTTACTTTAAGCGAATATAAACAAGAATACTAACCTGATAATTTTATATGTTCGTTTTATTAAAAAAAATAGATATGTTTATGTTTGTTTGTTAAAGACTAAACGAACACAAAGAACAGACATACATGAAAACAAAATAACAACTCTAACACATGGTGGATACAAAGAGTAAAGTGACTGTATAAAATGGCTTCAAACTGTAAAATATGATGGTGTCGTGATGAGTATAAAGAGTAAAGTGACTCATTGTATCCAAGATTGAATTTTTATCGTTTGGATACATCATTTGTGGCTGATCCATCTTTGTTTCACCTAGATTAAAACTACTTTGATCAATTTCGGTTGACTTTTTACTATGACTATGTGTTAATTGCTCTTGAATGATGATTTGAAATGCTTATTAAGATTTGATTTCCTTTGTTGATGAATCATGTGGATTAATCACGATGTTAGGTAGAACTATCAAAGTTTATTGATTTATTTATTTGTTAATCGTTTACTTTTATAGGTTAAACGATTACTGCTTAATAGGAGAACTCCTACTCGTTGATTGTTCTATGATTTAGGGTTGATCTAGTGTGCATCATTTAGAAATAGGTTTAACCGAGTCGTTTCATAAACTATAAGCTTAGTTTGGCATCGTTTGCATGTTTGGTAGGTTAGATTTGTTACAATCGCAAGTTTCGAGCGTGCTTATTTGTGTTAAACGGTTTCTAGGTCATAAGTGTTTTTAATCGCCATCCTTGCATGATTTAGGTGCTGCTTAGAGAGATCTTTCTAATAGTTTTCTATTTCATATAGGATTAGTATACTTTGACCGAAGTAGCTAGTCCATCGAGCAATTTTACACAGTTAGCTATCCGCGTTTCATTTAGGCCAACCGCCCCTCTTCCACACACCATCACAGTCTCAACGTCCAAAAATTGTGATCCAGTTCGACCACCTTTGCGCTGTTGCTTTGCCAGTTCTCCACCGATGTTGATCATGAAGATCAAACCAGCCAATGCCAGATTCTATTTGCGAGTGAGTCGCGAGATTGAACCACACAGGGTTCTATTCTTCAGGTTTTTATGCTATATACACGTAGTTTTAAAACAATGTATACAAAACCCAACGGGTTTCCCACTTATTATTGGGCAAATTTTGTGTGAATATACCTTACATGCTTAAGATTATACTTTTTGTTATAAGTAGCTTAACTCTGGGCCTTTTGGGTTCTGGCCCAGGCCCAAAACTTCTGGATCATGTTTGTTTACGTTTTACGAATTTTGGTAACGTGCTCAAATGCCTGACACAGAATTATAATTAGTGTAACATAAAATATATAATTAGTTTGATAACCTGAGAACATAAGAAAACATTTTCACATATGGTTTTTTTAAGATATAATATATAACATAAAACTTCCATTTTCAATTTATTATGTACTTCTTGACAAATAAATTCATTTAACTTTTAATATAGTCCGAAAGAGAGAAATAACATGCAGGAAATTATCAACATAAGATATATAATCCTGCACATAATGCAGTATTCTATAAAATGCACAAACGAAATTACTTTTTTTATTTTTTTTTACAAAGGTGTATATTAATTTTATCTACTCAACATTTAAAAAAAAGTATTGAATTTTTTAACTCATAAAAAAGACACCTTATGTTCTTAAACATACTACGGGTATCACGTTACATGTTGACTTGACATATCATAATACCTCGATTATATATATGAAAGATGATAAAACATATCACGTTATTCAATCATTTACATGACAATAAACGTGACATGTCACATATGTATACTTATTATCTAGACTATATGTTATTACGACTTAAAACTTATAAATTTTTCAGTCTGTTGAGATTTTCTCGGTCTTCTTGACCATCTTACATAGTAATTATAGTTTTATTATCACAAGTTTAGAGAGAAACAATTGAACAATGACACCATAAGAGATGTACAGAGAATGGCAAATAAATATAAAGCAGGAGGATTAGAATTCACAAGTGGTGTCTTAAGGGACCACTCTTAGTGACAAAACTTTAAGCTAAAGCATGTTTTCATGTCTCTCCTCTTTAATGGTGTCTAGATACTTAAACTATTATTCAATCTTGTGGTAAACACACTTAGCCCATAACCATGGAAGGACCACAATCTTTTAGTCCCCCCCCTCCAAACATATGACACGATACACACATGAACGAGAATCATTAGTTATTCGTCTTGTGATCATATATCCCATGAAATCAAAACGACTTTCTCTCACTTGTGTCAAAAGCTGAGAAAAGAGTACATCAAAAGGCGTAAAAAGGAACATTCTCAATACGTATACCCATTTTAAAGTGTTTCTTGGTTTTTAAGGTATAGAAAAAGATCATAGAACATTAACGTGAAACTAGTATACGAGTGACGGAATTACTTGTGGATTGTTGAAACACCTTTGTGGGGTAAAGTTTGTGGAGTAAGAGATCAAAATGTGAAACTTTTGTTTATAAAATAGTGAGGAAATTGTTGTGGTTAGAGTATCAAAAAAGGAACCAAAAGTAGGATAATTATAAGTAAATAGAAAGGGAGGTCGAATTATGATTATATAAAAGAAAAAAATTTCAACATTTGCTTTATTGTTCTTTCTTTTTCATTGGGTCCATTTCTCTTTTAGAAACTTGTCTCATATAGATCTATGAAATGTCAATTACATGCATTATTTGGCTATTTGCAAGCCTATAAAACCTCTAGATTCTAAAACATACTATAACTAACAAAACCTTGTTTAGGACATGAAAGAAATTACACACTAAACTAATGATTGGTCGTTTTCGATCCAAAATAATTTTGAACCCACACTGATGTATGTATTAGGATATCGTTAAATCTATGGGTTGGCCCCTTTCACCTTAATGATACCCGTGTTTTCTCTTTTAGTTTTTAAGTTTTAACATAAAGTGTTAGACCAGTTTAAGTTTTGATGTAAAATATAAACTGGTCAACATATAACCACTTAGGGTTAGCCCAAGACCATCACATTTAATAAAATGTGTTTATGAGTTTAACATGAAACTCACCTGAAACCGTTTAGTTTTTTTTATCCACGAAGCTGACCAGAACTCGTTGGAGCCGATTACATAGATGGTCATGTGGTCGGGTTGAGCCCATGGTCACTAGAAGTTTGTTTTAAAGTTGTGTTGTGATAAACATAAAAAAATATGAAGATTTAAAATTTAAGGTTGTTTGAGCTGGTAATTTTGATGAAAAGGGAAAGGGGTAGTTGCACATGGGTTGTTTATAAACTGAAATGATGTATGGGAGGTTACAGGTGATGATAGTTTATAGACTTTTACATCTTTCAAGGACAAGGTGATTGTCTTGTGGAAAAACAAAAAGAAAAAAGAAAAAGAACAAGGCAAATAAAAAGGAAAAAGAACAAAGATTTTGTTTATAAAGATTTAAGATATCATCTCTTTTAGATTTATATTATGGTATGTTAACTTTTTATATAAAAAAGCTGTTTTTTAAGAAAAACATAATTTGAAGTTGTTTATTGTGGTGGTAAAAGAACAAAATCTTATAATGATATTCGGTTTAAAAAGTTATGTTTTTGTCACTCTTGATAAGATGCTTTAAAAATGGTTCGAAATAGTGGTTAAACCGGTCAAAAACAGCTATATAGCCATGGAAAATGGCTAAATTTCCACAACGGTAATAATTGGTTAACCGGATAAAAAGAACCGGTCATGATTAACTGGTTCTCGCTTGAAAACTTTAAGCTGGTTCAAAACCGCCGGTTTCGATCGGCTCCTGACCGGTTCATAATTGGTTCATGTTTTTAGCTTGTTCGGTTATTGAAATCGGTTTTTCACTAAGAAAAAAATAAATAAATTGTTCGGCTTCTAATGAACGAAATACGAGAGTCTAAAGGCCTCTTCTCAATTAGGTTTATATTTAACGAGTTGTGTGACCCCCCCCCCCCCCCCACCGCTCGTTGCCGCGGGGTTGAAACTGTAGACTAAGTTATAGTACAATTTCATATAGTAAACATGAGGCTAAACATGTCTAACAACATATATACTAAACAATTATACTACCATCATAATATTAGTAGAGTAAGTCTGTTACAGGCTTGTTGAACGAACATGAAACGTTGTCATGTCGTTTTCAAAACATTACGTAACAGTAGCAACTGTTACGTCAAAAAAGTAATTGTTCGAGTAGAGATTAGCCATTTTCATGTAAATAGAAGCTTTAGTCCAAGAGACAGCCACAACACATACATCGTAAGTCACATAATGATTATGTCCGGGGAACAAATTAACGGGTGGAAGAAAGATAACGACATTCACATAGTGGATCTGTTGACTCATGAATGAGTGTGTACAACATATATATATATATATATATATATATATATATATTCATAACACATATTTACATGACTGTCTTTTAAAGATGTCAATGAGAAATGAAATGTAAGTTTAATTTTATAAATAGTTCTAACATTAATAATCAACCTCAAAGTATCAGTTGTAATAAAGTAAAACAAAAGATTGTCCCTTTGAAACTGAAATTCAACCAAACCAAATCAGAAGATAGTGATCATAGCCTAACAAAAAAGTAAATCGAAATTAAAAGATGAAATAAAACCTCAAAATCATAAAGATTATGAGTGCTTAGATTAAATCATCACAGCCTCAATCTCGTGATCTAAGGCTCAGATCATAACACAATCATCATAGCCGGAACAGCTCAAATCGGAGCACTAAACAAAAAAATGATAAGTTACAAAAAAGAAAATTATTTTTATGATAAAAAAAAAACTTTTGGATACGTATTTAGAAAAGGCTCAGACGACAATCAATCATCACAGCCATTAAGGCTCAGACCACATTTTAGGTGTTAAGGCAACGGTGTCGATCATCACAGCCTTTGGACAATATTGATACTATCATCAGAGAATATTTCCATGGTCATTTCAAGGGCCAAATAGCATTTTCATCAAGTAAAAGAACACCATCTTTGGCTTATATTATAAAGTGTTAAATGAAAAGGGGCAAATCCCATATATATCTATACCCTGTATCATCATTAGCAGCATACAACACGCATCGTCATTCGCTTAAAATGCTCCATGCCTCACCGCCCACATTACCCACAAAATAGAAAACATATGGCACAAACAGTGTAATATTAGTGTACAGCTCACGCTTATCCTTTGATAGCTCACACTTATCCTTTGATGTGTAACCCGAAGATAAAACGTCTTCATTCAAAGGTAATGCAAACAATTCAGTAGCAATTACCTCAAAGGAGACCAAAGATAAACAGAAAATTAACCCAACAACTATATCAGAAAACCAAAAATAACATCAAAGCCAGAGCGAAATCGATCCAACAACACAGAAAATTAAATCTGCCATTTCGTGAATCCAACTCTTCCAGAACCCACCAACAAACAAAAAATCGATCTAACAGAACCCAAATGATACAACAAATCGAACCAACAACACATCGCAAAAACCAAAAATAACATCAAAGCCAGAGCTATTAAGTATCGAAAGCCAAAAAGGAAATCGATCCAACAACACAGAAAATTAAATCTGCAATTTCGTGAGCCCAACTGTTCCAAAACCCACCAACAAACAGAAAATCGATCTAACAGAACCCAAATGATACATCAAATGGAACCAACAACACATCGCAAAACCAAAAATGTTGACAAAAGTCTGTTCGAAAAGCGTTAAAAATTTCAGACCACTGAAAGATCTCAAAAGCAAGAAACCATCCCTGAGAAAAACAACAAAATCGTACCTTTTAGGTGATGCGATATACGACATAGTCCTTCAACATCACCGGAGATTGTACAGAACACAAAAGCGAAACCGAAAGCCACGGAGGTGGCCGTAGATGTCGTCCCTCAACGAAAACGGAGCAACCTCAGGCCGCTTCGACGTTTTTGGAGTGTCGACTTCATTAAAGACCACTAAGCTTCCTTGCGGCGGTAAGATTTCAGAAAAAACCTTCCTTGCCGGCGGTTTCAAGGAAGCAGAAACCCTAGATCGGAGAAACAGCGAATGATCCGAAAAGATCATTAACAGATCAAAAACCTTTAGATCCAGAGCATCGGAGAAAATATACTCATAGGATGCATTTGATAGAGAGAAGAAAGAGAAACCGGTGATGTAGAGAGGAGCTCTCTCTCTCTCTCTCGAAATTGAAAAACGGGAGGCAGAGAGAATACATAGATAAGCAGAAACCCCTAAAGTACAAAACCAGCGAACTACAAAACCATCAACTTAAAACCGGAAAAGAGAGGGGTATAAAGTGTCAAAACCACAAAGTCGTGTGGTCAAACTCTGAGAAATAGAAAGTCTCCTATTCACCTTCAATTTTTATTGTTATATATAATAATTGGTCATTTTTTATTTGATTTATTATTAATAATTTAATATTATTATATTTTTATAAAGATATCAACTAGTGCTAGTCTTTCACAACCGGATCCGAAAATGAATGTGAAATGAATAAGCACGTATATCATATTTCGTTTTTTAAAAGATCAAAATCTAAACGTATAAAAAAGACCACACAAACATGTGTACCCGTAATGTATGAAGAAAAATGTCTAAATCTAAATATAAGAACTAATATGTGCAAAAGATATATAACAAGTAAATAGCATGAGTGGGAAAAAAACAAAAATAGTTAAAATACTCGCGTATAAATGTAAAGAACTAATAAATTCGATTATTTCGCTTTTGGTGTTTTTAAATAGTTGGTTCTCCTTATTGTTTTTTCTATATTTTTAAATTAATTATTATGTTGTCTAGATTTGTAAACCATTAACCAATAAGACATCCGGTTTAATATCAGGCGTTTTTTTTTTTTTTTGTACCACTCAATTTAAAGAAAACAAATAGATGGGTTTTTGTTGATAAAGAAAACAAATAGAATGGTGTTGAAACTGTTGATGCAGTCAACATCAACCTCTTAGAAGCATTTGTTTCTTGGTTTGAATCATGGCTGCATAGCTGTATCATATCCAACATTGATACTCCCCCCTTTATTTTGGTTTATTTTCTATGTTTCATTATTGATTATTTAATTTTTTGTGGGCTTGGATGTTGAGTTCCTGTGCCAAATTTTGTAAAGATTTCAATACTTTATAAAAACAGGCCCCTTTACTTCTTTATGGCAGCTTTCTTTCATGTTTTGTTTTATATTAGTGGAATGTGTCATGTTTCCTCCCTTTCAATTATGAATTATCACACCCATATGGTTGGTTACATCCAATCTAATAGCTTCAAGTTGGGTCCATAAGGTATGAATCAATAAGGCCCTGATTAGCAAAGCTAGACTATAGGAACCGTAGTTAAGTGACCCCATTTTTTCTTTTGTAATTCTTTTGATGTTTCATTTGATATGTGGGATGGCGCAGATAAAACGCCCCTCAATATTTCAGTTGATATGCGGGATGGCGCAGATAAAACGCCCCTCATGTGCAGTGCCGCGTTATCAACCATGTTGTAAGGGATTTCCACCGCGATCTCACCCCACCCTATTTTTTTTTACCATTGGAAGTGTGTTGTTGTATAATGGATTGGTTAACGAGAAAAAAAAAAACCATCATATTAATGTGTAAAGAGGATAGATCTGATTTAGAGTTATGTGAACCTTCCATGGGTTTTCTTGACCCAGAAGATGTAAATGGTTATTTAAGGTCCCACGTGTATCATTTGGGTCTCGCTAAATAATTGACCATTAAAAGACCCTGACTTATGTTGCTACACGTGTCACCTCTGGGCATGATCTGAAATCCTCACCTAATTCGCCTTTGATCGATAACCGTTTCTAGAAGATCTATGTGCGGCCACATGCAGACATGTGACCTCAGTCTACATGCAAATTCATTCATACTCACTTTCACCTTCATCTTCACGCATTTTTCCTTCTCCATATACTCCGATCACTGATTCTCACACCGGGGAACCGTCGCATGACATTCTTCCCTGCCATGCATTGGCCCTAATACGTTGTTACGTGTGTACGTCTTGATTCCGATCATCTCCCCTGTTGCTCCTTCGATCCCATCCAGAGTTAGAATCGAATATTGTTTGATCCATTTCTCCGGCCCACAACCCAGTTTCTGATTTGGTTCAAACAATGTGTGATACTTTTTACAACAAAGTCAATACAACACCTACATTATAGCGAATTTAAACTCATAACTATTTAAATGAAAAATCACAACTTTATCACTAACCCTTTAAGGACTAATGTGTGATTTAGTCTCTAAAAAGATTAGTTCGTTTTTTTAAGAGTAGGAGTAGAGTCGAAAGGAAGCTAGTCAACCCATTAAACAATTTCAAGTAGTGTGTTAAGTAATAAACAGAATTATTAGTTAATATTCAAATAATTATTTTCTAATTATAATTAACCTATTAATTATTCATTATTATTTAAAAAAGAAAAAGTAAAAAGCCAGCTCTAAGTGTTAGATGAAAAGTGGAAATATAATGCTTTAAAAAAGGACCAATGGGTCAGTATTGTTGTGGTTCTCCAGACAACAAAGCCCCATGCTTTTGATTTCTTATTTTTTTTTTTTTGAACAGCCAATATTATTCACCAGAAAAAACACCGGCCGAACCCAGCAAGACGCTGGGCCAACCAACCCCAAACTACATCATACACATATTAGTCCAAGTAAGATATACAGTATCCTATAGTATTCATCAAGTTAGCCATCAATCATATATTTCCCCTTTCTTCCCCCTATTCCTAACATATAACACACTCAAAAGGTTGAGTGTTTTGTGCTCATTCCATTCCTCTCCAAAAACAAAGGATCCTCATCTCGAAATCCGTGTTCGAAACAACCGTAAATCGAACATGTCACTCCGCCCCGTAGCTTAACTTAACCGGGGCGTTAGGCGTAACCAAGACGCCATCTTCGTGCAAAACAAGGTAACTATGTTCATCTTTCTTGGTGTAATTTCTTGGTGTAACAACACTTCTTTTATCGTTTTCGGTAAACGACAAGATTCACACTTGTTCGGGACACGACGAAGTTGGTTCCCGACAGGGTTGTTGAATAAAATTTTAACAAAAGATGCTGTCTTTTTTTTGTTATTTTTTTGGTTTTTTTGTTTGTTGATGCTAATTGAACATGTATGTGCTAGTTTTTTTTTTGTGGGATTTGATTTGAAAGGAGAGAGGAGTAGAAACTACAAAGCATAAGTATCAAGTATGAATGAGTTGAATTCAGAAAGATCAAAGCCATGGAACATGTACACGGATTCGCCACATAGCCCGCCGCAAATCGGAGGTGACGGTGAAGGGCCATGGAAGAACTTCGGGACATCGATGAACGCCATTTCTTTCGGCTTCGTTGCAACGGCCGTCTTAATATCGATGTTCCTTATAATGGCGATCTTTGAACATCTTTTCAAACCGAATTCTTCGTTCCCTTTGCCGCAACATGGCTCTCGTCGCTCTTCTGAGGACTCGAGGCCAAATCACAAACTCGTACATTCAGAAGCGCGTGTAAGTTCACACATAAAACTCTCATGGTACAACCCATCATTACAAGTTATAAACTCAGACACGCGTGTAAGTTCATACACACGACCCTATTTTAATGACGTGTTGTATCATACAACCCATCATTATCGGTTACGTGTAAGTTTATACATAAAACTTTGATGGAATGATGGGTTGTATCTGTATCCTGCAGTACAACCCATCATTACAATATTTGACAGTATTATCCGGTAAAAAACGTGTGGTTCGTTTTGTGACAGGTACAATCGTCATACGCGTCTGATTTTTCGGTATTGATGCCGGGACAAGAGTATCCTACCTACATTGCACATTCTGCACCTCTACCTTGTTCAAGGGAAGGAGTCCATTGGCCTAACCATCATCAACATAACTATGTGTTTCCTTGATAGAAATAAAACAGAAATTAGTATTCCATGCATCAAATTGTTGTACATAAGGCTCAATATAACAAAATACAATGTTTTTCTATCTTGGGTTATCTTAGAAAATGTAATGTTTTCTTTCTTAAATTTTTTATGATACTTTTGACATAAAACCGGTCAAACGTGACGAGTGACTACACGTGTTAGTTAATCAGTTAATTGTTATTTGTTCTATCGTTTTCGGTATCAATCTATATGAATGAATAATCTTCTTGTTTCAGAGCAATTGAGAAATCTAGTTTTAGAACATTGCCGATAATATTTTGGGGCCATTTTGCCAATCGCGAATAGTGTGAGGGTGTTTATGAAACTATTTCGTTTTGTGCAAAAAAACGAAAAAAATTGAACCTGACGTGAATCGAACACGCAACCTTCTGATCTGGAGTCAGACGCGCTACCATTGCGCCACAGATCCTTGATGTTAAATAACTAAATATATAAATTTATATCCTAGATCTTCCGACTTTCTGAATTCTGAACTTCTGATACCTTATTTGCTTATTTTATTAGGCTAAAAACCCTTGATTAATTAGTGGAAACCAGTTGATCTGTAGTTAATGATATAAGTTTTAAAAGTTTGGTTCAATACTTAAAATAAAATCCGGTTTAAAACTGGAACTTCAAACTTGTTTGTGATAGTCTGATAGATATTTTCTATTTTCTAACATCAACTTTGGATAATTGGATTTACCAATTACCAAAGCCCAAAACTTGTACAAACCAGCCCATTAAAGTCAATAATAAGTGTCCAAAAATGAACCAACTCATTACCAACCTCTAACGGTTAGAATAGGTTTTCCACACATATTTCATCCACAAACTTTTATTTATCTCACCAACTCAGTTTTCTCTAACTTTCTTAAAACAACATTGATTCACGTCTAACTCAGTTATTGTATCGTTAGTCACAACTTATCTGCTTATCCGTCCAATCTTTAACTTTGTTGTTGTTATCTTAGTGTCGAATTTCAAAGCTTCAAGTAGAGCAAACAATCTGATATGTTACCAAATTCTCTCATTAACCTTTATTCAGAGAGAATGTTGAGCATGTGCGGAAAGTGTGACGGAACAAGGCCCCACATTTTAGAAGCCCATAAATTTTAAAATTTTATATATAAATTAGAGGATATGAAGTATGAAAAATCAATTTTCCAATAAAAATGCTAGGAGATTTGCACATATCAGTTAACTACATAGAATATTCTTTTAAAACTATAATTTGCTTATTTTATTGCTATTATTATTATTTTTTTTATTTAATAAACCTTTTTTATTTACACATTTTTCTCGAATGGGGTCCACTTTTTTAGCTTAGAGTGTTCCAAATCAACTTCACCATTTGCCACAGATTCTTGGTGTTAATTATTCTGTTAGATGTCGATAACTCATGGTGGAATATTTTAAAACATTGCCAATATTGTTTTGGGGCCATTTTGCCAATGAAGAATAGTGTGAGGGTGTCTATGAAACTATTTCGTTTTGTGCAAAAATAACAAAAAAAATGAACCTGACGTGAATCGAACACGCAACCTTCTGATCTGGAGTCAGACGCGCTACCATTGCGCCACAGATCCTTGATGTTTAATTTCCGAAAATATAGATTATAAACGTACATACTTATATCTAATTAACTAATTTTTCTGAGTTTTGAACTTCTGATACCTTGTTGGCTTATTTTATATGGGTAAAAAACCCTTCATTAATTAGTGTAAACCATCGTCGATCTGAATGGTTTGTTTGTAGAAGTGGTTAATATTGGATTTTTTAAAAATCCGGTTCAATATTTTGAACCGAATCCGGTTTGAGACCGGAACTTGTTTACTTATTTTTAAATGGTGGAACTTGTTTGTGATAAATATATTCTTTCTAACATCAATTTTGGATTTACCAAAGCCCAAAACTTGTACAAACCAGCCCATCAAAGTCGATAATAAAGTGTCCAAAAAAGTAAGGAAAACTCTCCATGGTCACAATTCAAGAACGTTTGATAGTGTAACAATCTCATTTCTTTCCACCCTCACCCTATAAATTTTACTTTTAAAGAGTAACTTTCAATCGAGAAGGTATGAAGAAGCATCTAAACGTTTGAGATTAAAATAAAGTTGATCTCCAACCATTCCTCAAAAATTATAACATCATCAGCATATATTAAATGAGATAACATTGGACAATTATAGGGTAAAGACATACCTTATTGATCACTAGCAACATTCAAACAAGAAGTGAGACCTTCAATTGCTAGTATGAAGAGGAAGAGGGAAAGGGTGTCACCTTTGACAAACTCATATTTTGATATCAAGTTCCAGTGTACCAAAATTGACAAGAAACGAAGCCATATCCAAAACTAGACATCCTTTGATCCAAGGTCTCCACGTATCTCTAAATTCCATTTGATCCAAGATGTCAAAAATCCTAATTATAAGTATTAAAGATTACCTTAATATGCATTTTGTAAATTTCGGTTGTAAGGGAGTTTTTGATGTTCATTTGAAACTGATTTTGAGGCCTACACGTGTTCTTTTGTGGTCCACACGTTTCTTTTGTGTTGAACATGCTATTTAACAGTTGTTATTTTTCTCATTCTGTTCACACGTTTCTCTTTTATGTTGCACGTGTTATTTTACAGTCGTCTCTTCTCTCATTTATTGTGGAGCTTTCTCTTATATCTCATTTCCTATACCGGTTGATTCTCTCTCATCTCTGCCCTGTTCATGCGGCCGTAGCATTGCCTTGCCACCGTGATGTCTTGGCTTTGGTTGCAAGTGCACTACCATCGTCTTAAGGGCTTTGTAGATGGTGGTGGCCAGTTTCACGACCTGGCTTGGAGTGGTTGTTAATGGCTTTGTAGATGATATGATGGTCGTTGGTTTCATGCTCTACCTAACCGCGGTTGTGATGGCTTGGTCGGCTGGTGCTATCGTCTTCGATTTTACATTTTGCAATTTTCGGTTGGTCTTTCTCTTTTTTGGTTGTGATGGTTGTGACGACGCGAGGCATGTATCCTGTGTCTAAACCAGATGTCCAATAGATCTAAGCATGTGATGATACACCTGATATGAGCCTTAAGGGAGTGATGATGCAATTCTTTTATTTGCCATGATCCTTTACGCTGTAATTATCAAGTTTAGGGTTTATGTTGGTTTGGTATGTATTCGGATTTTTTGAATTGTGTTATGGTGGCTTTAATGATCTAATGCAGTAATTTATGTTGGTTAGGGATTTCTGAACTATGATATGATGACTGTGATGATCGAATGCATTGATCTGAGCCTTTAACTATTACCGTATAAATTTCTTGAGTCTTTGCTGATCCAATTTAGGTTATTGTTGGTTGGGTATGAATTTGGACGTCTGAAATGTAATATGGTGGTTATGATAATCGAATGTGATTATTTATGTTGGTTGGCTATAAATCTGAATTTCTAAACCGAATGCAATGATCTGAGCCTATAAATACTATCAATACTTTGATTTGAGTTGGTCATTGTGCTTGGGTCTGTCATTTTTCTCTCTCTTAGACCTGTTTGATTTTTTGTTTGTTTTATGATCTACTAATGTGTGCTTCGATCTGTCTTTTTTAGGAAAACATTTACTACTTTAAGTGTCATTTTCTTATGGTTTGATTTGATTGGTGACTAGACTATACACATAAACATCCGGGTTGTATAAATATATACAGGGTGTATATATCTTTTATCCGGCCGTATACATTTTTCTGACACCTAGTTTCAGTGACTGTATCCAGACCGTATATATTATGTATACGGGCTCTATACGTGTCAAAGGGTACAAATATTAATCAAAGTGGTACAAATAGCAACTAATGCTGTTAAAACAAACAAATAAATAAATAAATCAAGTTGGGCCATATCAGGCCGGACTCATTTGCGGGCCCGTCATCCATCAATAATATACAAATAGACGCCGTAAATATTCACCCAAAACCCTAGACGTTTTCGTATATCAGGTATCTGCGTTTCTCAAAATCTCACATCCTCATTGATTTGTTCCGTTTTTGCTTCAATTACTGATCTCAATCTTCGGTTGTTTTATGTCACTTTAGATCGACATAAAAGGCGATCGTTTGTTCCTTCAGCAATGGCGCTGGTAAGTTTTTACGGATCGTATTGAAATTGAACCGATTTAGGGTTTTGATGTGCATCTACGCTGTATCGATTATGTTAAAAGTTTTTCCTCTAATGATTCCATCTATATTGCGTTGTTTATATTGCTAAGTTTTATTGTATCTTTGTGATCAATTTTTGAGCTGTTTTATGTAATCGACCGATTGTGCTTTTGTACTGAATGTAGAATTGATCTGAATTTAAGCAGTTTGTCGCTTTTTTCTTCATGAAATAGCCAAATTTTAAGTTATTGACATATAGAATTGATCTAAGTTTAAGCAGCCTCTTGTGCCATTTTGAGAAAACCGAAACCGAATCACACAAAATTAGTCCTGTCTTGCATTATGATTTTCACTTTATTCGGTTTCAGTCCTGCTACTGGTCGATCCGGTCCTTGACTCGTGATCATTTTAGGAGTGAGTATCTTGTGGTTCAACCCTAGAAAACCTATTACTGACCCGAACTGGTCTCGCTGATCCGACACACATAAGATTGGTCCGGCCCTCAGTCCTTGTTTTACTTTTTCTTTGGTTTTGATCTCGGTCTTAGGTCTGGTGCTTGATCCATCATCACCCCTATATCTGTACGGTGATGTAGTAAATTTAATATCTTTTTATGCTTTCTATAAACGTTTACATCCACTTGTTAATCACATGACTAAATCTGATTCTTTTTATGTAATAATGTAATTAGTCATATTTGGGTTTTGATGATTTTTTTAAAGCAAAGGTGTATCTTTTGAAACATGATTATTCCAATAAGTGACTGTCTTGATTGTGTTATAGCATCAACCTATCTTTTAAAACGAGTTTGCTGCCTGCTTGATGTATTATGTATTGTTGGTTGCAGGTGTTTCATTCTCCAAAGCAAAATAAGAATGTCTACAAGGCACTAATTGCTGCAGAATATGTTGGTGTCGAAATCAAGGTGAATGATAAGTTTGAGATGGGTGTTACAAACAAGTCTCCAGAGTTTCTTAAGATGAACCCTATTGGAAAGGTATTGTTTTTTGGGTTTAATCTAATTCACACTTGTTAGTGAACATACAAAAGAATTGTAAATTGCTTATATTACCCTTTTTGTTTTTCATTGATTTAGATTCCTGTTCTTGAGACTCCGGAGGGACCTTTATTTGAGAGTAATGCGATTGCGCGCTACGGTGAGGGATAAATTTCCTTTGGTAGTGTTGCTGGTTTTGTAAGACAGCTCTTATATTTTCATACTATTGCTGCAGTTGCTCATGGAAGTTTTCTATTGGGGTCTTCCCAAATGGAATATGTAAGTTATTTTGTTCCTTCTATGTGCATTTATGGAGTATATGCTAAAAGCTTATATATTTATTTAAATATATCTTTAGGGCCAAATCGAGCAATGGATTGACTTTTCTTCATTCGAGATTGATGCAAACATTAGAGGTTGGTACATTCCAAGACTGGGATATGCCAACTACATTAAACCGGTTAGTTGCCCCTTTCTTGTTATAGACCCTTTACTTTTTTCTATTTCGTATGTTAGATATGCCTTTCAGTTATGATTTAGTTAAGGGTCTAAATGATATTTTTGCGTGTCTATTTTTGAAGGTTGAGGAGAACTGTATTGCTGGCTTGAAGAGAGGTCTTGATGCTTTGAACAAGTATCTTGTTTCACACACTTTCTTGGTCGGTGATGGCGTCACCTTGGCTGACATCATCACAACATGCAACTTGTTGATGGCTTTTAAATTACTAACGCCAAAGAGCTTCACGTCTGAGTTTCCTCATGTCGAGAGGTACTTTTGGACCATGGTTAATCAGCCCAATTTCAGCAAGGTAATTGGTGAAGTCAAACAAGCAGAAGCTGTACTTCCCCTTCCTTCTGCAAAAAAACCAGATGCAAAACCAAAAGCTGAGCCCAAAAAGGAAGTTAAGAAAGCCGAGGCACCCAAGCCAGAAGTCCATGCCATGGAGGAAGAAGAGGCACCGAAACCTAAGCAAAAGAACCCTCTCGATTTACTACCTCCAAGCAAGATGATTTTGGATGACTGGAAGAGGCTTTATTCCAACACCAAGACTAACTTCCGCGAGGTTGCAATCAAAGGTATCTATTTCAAGTTTTATTTTTCTTACAAACTTATATTGCATTCATATTCATATTCATATATTATAACAAACAAAATGCAGCTTGAGCTCGAGTAAACTTTGATTATTTTATTGCCTAATGAATATATGTGATTATTATTATAATGTTTTCTTCATTGTTTTATTTGCTTACTGTTCATTTTTTTAATTTTAATAGATATCATATATTTAAATTATTTATATATTTATTCTTTAATTCTTCTAAATTATCATTATTTTTTGTTTTGTCCCGAATTATTTTGGTAAAGCAGTTGGTGTTTTGTTGGTAGTGTAACAAAGTTTTTGGTTTTAAGTGTTTGGTTGTTACACATTTTTTTTTAAATTTTCGTCTTCTTTACGTGGTGTTATAGCAATTCAACTGTTTTTTTGTAATCGCGGTATTGTGACGGCAACGAGCAATTGCTACATCTAGTTTGAATACGAAACTCATTTATTTTTTTGGACCTTTGTAGGATTTTGGGATATGTTCGATCCTGAGGGCTACTCTCTATGGTTTTGCAACTACAAGTACAATGACGAGAACACAGTCTCGTTTGTGACGATGAACAAGGTTGGTGGATTTCTGCAGCGTATGGATCTTGCACGCAAATACGCTTTTGGAAAGATGTTGATCATTGGAAACGAGCCACCATTCAAGGTGAAGGGTTTGTGGCTATTCCGTGGACCCGAGATCCCCAAGTTTGTGATGGACGAGTGTTATGATATGGAACTCTACGAGTGGACTAAGGTTGACCTTTCCGATGAGGCACAAAAGGAGCGGGTGAACCAGATGATTGAGGACCAAGAGCCTTTTGAAGGCGAAGCACTGTTGGATGCGAAGTGCTTCAAGTGATCTTAATTTATTAAATCTTGTTGGAGGTTTTTTGTTTCGAGTGTGTGATTTAGATACGCGTGAACTCTGTTGTTTTGTGATGTTTAAGTATCAAGTTTTGGTGATTAAATATTTTGGATTTGAGGTACATTAGCTAAGGTAAAACAAATATTTTATCTTTCTTTTATGAACTGCAAAAGAGTTAAAAATCAGACAGTGGCTAGAATAGATTACAATACAAAAAAATTAAATGGAATACAAAGCATTGAGACAGTTTTGCCAGATTAAATCTTTCTCATTGAGCGATGTTTGACCCAAATAAAGGTGGCTGAAGTTACATCCCTCGCACTTGCACAGGATTTTATTTATACAAGCTCGTCAGTTGAATATTGCCGGTCCCAGTCCCAAGCCCGGATAAAGGAGGGTTTAGTAATAATGGCGAAGATGGTGCAGTCGGAGTTGGTGAGTTGATGGTTTGTGGGTTGGGGCAAGGATGGATTGTGTTAAACACACCGGAGTGAAAAGGTCATTTTGCCCCTCATGCATAACATCCGTTAACCCACCAATTAAAAGGACATAAAATGTAATTTAGCAGTCCTTATATAAAGTGCAACAAAAATTAACGACATAAAACTCTTGATTTAGATAAGTTTGCGCCATAAACGTTGCACAATTGTTTTGGCCGTCTCACAGGGCTAATAATTATAAACCATTTCAGTGGCTCACACTTGTAGCAGGTGTGGGTGTCATTTTTCCTTGTTAAGTTATGAAAAAAAACATATATAAACTTGATACCAGATCTTCAAATTCAACTTTCACTATTTTCACTCGTTTTCTTGTCTTTAATCCCCTCGAAAACCATCTCTCCGTACCCACGCAAGCTGCGTTCATTGGTTAGCAAAGTATTGATAGGATACGCGAGTTTTTTTTACTAACCGATTTTCACAGTTTACCAGAAAGGAATAGTGACACAATAACCTTATCAATTAATGCTGTTAAAACAAGAAGACGAGCTTGAGTTTAAACTGGGTCTTCCCGACCAAATTTTATACCCAAAAATCACATATAAATCATCAGTAATCATATTGCATCTAATTCTTCTGATGTAACCATGTAATAGATGCATAACTACCCAAAATTATATAAAAATGTCTGACGAAAAGAAATGAAAAGAGAAGAAAAACCACTATAGACAACAGTGAAAATTTGCAGCTCAAAAAATCAGGCTTCAACTATTATTACCTCAATAACGAACGTGAAATGACTCAATTGCTGTCGGTGAAATCTGCATCAATGACATCACCCTCAGGTCCCTTGCTTGATGATTCTGAGGGCTGATCCCCCGATGCATCACCAGGAGCAGGACCTGCCCCCGGTGCGCCAGGCTGGTTGTACAGAGACTGTCCGAGCTGCATAACTTCTTGGTTAAGAGCAGCCATGGCATCTTTTATGGTCTGTGTTGAGCCACCAGATATGGCCTCCTTGAGCAATCCAAGTTTCTCCTCAACTTTCTCTTTAACAGGGGCGGGAACCTTTTCTCCCAGTTCTTTCAACTGTTTTTCTGTCTGGTAAACGACAGAATCTGCTTGGTTCTTTGTGTCTATCGCGTCTCGCTTTTCCTTGTCTTCTTTTGCAAACTTCTCTGCTTCATTAACCATTCTTTGTACCTGTTCATCATATCACATTAGTTAGTAGTAACAAGGGTCAAGACTGCATATAGATTTTAGTAAAGGTTTAGCCGAACTTGTTTTGACCCGCTACCTAATCCGCCCATTTTGCCAAGTAAAAAAAAGGAGTAAACTGCCATTTTCGTCCCTGTGGTTTGCATAAAATTGCCAATTCAGTCCAATAGTTTAAAAATTGTCAATTTTGTCCCTGTGGTTTTCATAAAATTGCCAATTCAGTCCAAAACCACCAATTTTTTGGACTGAATTGGAATTTTTTTGCAAAAACACAGGGACGAAATTGGAAACTTTTTGCAAACCATTGGATGAAATTGGCAACTTTTTGCAAACCATGGAGTGTCTGGTGTAAATTTTAAACTATTGGACTGAATTCACAATTTTATGCAAACCACAGGGACGAAAATAGCAATTTACTAAAAAAAAAAGAATCCATAGATTAGATACCTCATCATTGGGAAGTGTGCTGGCACCAGTAATGGTGATATCTTGCTTCTTTCCTGTGCCTTTATCAATGGCAGTGACGGACAGGATACCGTTTGCATCAATGTCGAATTTGACCTCAATTTGTGGGACCCCACGTGGAGCAGGAGGAATTCCATCAAGTCGGAAACTACCAAGAGACTTGTTGTCTCTAACAAATTCTCTTTCACCTTGAAGAACGTTAATTTCAACACTTGTTTGACCATCAGCAGCTGTTGAGAAAACCTCTGATTTTGAAGTGGGAAGAGTTGTGTTTCTTGGTATGATCTTTGTCATCACACCACCAAGGGTTTCTAGCCCAATTGATAATGGTGTCACATCAAGTAGAACTATATCACTCACGTCTCCGGCCAAAACACCAGCCTGAAAATCAACGGGTTACAACTTTCAAAGCACATATCCAAACACAACCATAGTTTCAGAAATCCGTAAACATCTATCATAATTTATCTGATATTAGTGAAAAAAACAAGGAAAAATAAGAGATAACATATTATACCTGAACCGCAGCTCCCAAAGCAACAACTTCATCAGGATTAACAGTAACATTTGGTTCCTTTCCGGTCAGACTCTTAACAACATCCTGAACAGCTGGAATACGTGTTGAACCGCCAACAAGTATCACTTCATCTAGATCACTGAATGAAAGCTTTGCATCTCTCAGAGAATTCTCAACTGGTCTTTTAAGCCTGAAAAAAGTCCAAATTTATCAGATTAACAGTCATTTTTCTTTATAAAGGTTAATAAAAAACTAGAATGAGGGCAGATAGAAAATACTAACTAATAAGAAGTTTTGCGGTACCCAATACAAATGATATAACTGAAAACATCACTTCAATTTTAATGACTATCAATGTACCTATCTAGTAGATCTGAGCATAGTTCTTCAAACTTTGCCCTTGTGAGTGTGGTGTCAATGTGTTTGGGCCCATCATTCGTGGCTGTGATGAAAGGCAAACTAACAAGGAAAAAAACCATAAACCCGTAAATCCATTTGTCTGGAAAGAAAAGAACAAACGTGCATGGCTATTTAAATTTCAAGGATACAATTACCTAATATTTGCTTGTGTCAAAGTTGAAAGTTCCATTTTAGCCTTTTCAGCTGTCTCGGTCAAACGTTGTAGAGCTTGTTTGTCCTTAAGTAGATCTATCCCCTCATCTGTCTTGAATCTTGCAGCAAGCCAATCTACTATTCTCTACAATAGTGTACAAAACATATATCAATATATAATCAGTTAATCACCTGAATAGAACAAACAGTAACAGTGAATAGACACTCGTATTGACCCTATAACAATACTAACCTTATCAAAATCATCCCCACCCAGATGTGTATCTCCAGATGTAGAAAGCACCTCAAATACTCCATCACCAACCTCAAGAACTACATTCGACAACATGATAAACATCAGAAAACATATTTCATAGCATTGGTGTACAATATTCAAGATAAATTGATCTTTATACAAAAGAAACTTGAACAAAATAAATCTACACACCACTAAAATGCTAAATTCAAGATTTCATAACCGGAACTCCTTGTCCAAATAAGACAGTTTATATCAAATTCAAGATCTATAGTTTATATAAATTCAAGATGCATCACTCCCCTATACCCTAATTTATACAACCTCAAATTCTCCATCACCAATCTCAAGAAGTACATTCGACAACATGAAAAACATCAGAAAACAAGTCTCATAGCATTTGTGTACAAAGTTCAAGATAAATGGATCTTTATGCAAAAGAAACTTGAACAGAATAAATCTACAGACCACTAAAATGCTAAATTCAAGATTCATAACCTGAACTCCTTGTCCAAATAAGACAGTTTATATAAATTCAAGATGCATCACTCCCCTAAACCCTAACTTATACAAATTCATTCATGTCAAAAGAATTATACAAAATCAAAAAGCAGCATAATCAGATCTTTTGAAAAGTAAAAAGATGGTTATCTACTTATCCAAAGTCCACTCACCTGAAACATCAAATGTACCACCACCCAAGTCAAACACTAAAATTGTCTCATTGTTCTTCCTTTCAAAACCATAAGCTAGAGAGGCAGCTGTAGGTTCATTGATTATCCGAAGAACTTCAAGGCCTGCGATTTTACCAGCATCCTTTGTTGCTGTTCTTTGAGAATCATTGAAATAAGCAGGAACTGTAACAACAGCTTTAGTAACCTTATCATTCAAAAACTTTGATGCATCATCTACAAGCTTTCTCAAAACCTAATCATCAACATCAATAATCAATAAATACCATAACATACCAAAACATATCAATTCAGTATAACTGTATAAGATATTAAGAGATTAAAAACATGCTCAATTTTAACCTAATTAGCAGTTAGCGGTATACCTGTGCTGAAATTTCTTCAGCAGCAAACTGCTTCCCTATAGCAGGACAATCAAGCTTCACATTCCCGTTCTCATCACGCACAACGGTGTATGAAACCTGCTTCGATTCTTCATCCACCTCCGACATCTTCCTCCCGATAAACCTCTTCACCGAGAAAAACGTGTTCTCAGGGTTCACAACCGCCTGCCTCTTCGCAATCTGTCCAACTAACCTATCTCCGCTCTTCGTGTACGCCACCACGGACGGCGTCGTCCTCTGCCCCTCGGCGTTCGTCACGATAACCGGCTTCCCGCCTTCCATCGCACCGACGGCGGAATTGGTGGTTCCGAGATCGATTCCGACGACTTTCTCTGCCACAACTCTGAGAGCGCCATTACCGCGGCTTCTAGAGCTCTTTTTGAGCTTTAGAGATGAAATCTGGTGCGAGAACGAGACGGAGTTTCGTAAACCTTGGCCGAATAAGACGGTTTTGGGGGAATTGGTGGATGAAGTGAAAGGAGTGGCGCATAGAGGATGGATATGGACTGTTGATGAAGCCATGTTGTAGGTGAGGAAGATGGGAAATGAAACAGTCGGCGGCCTAAACCCTAGGAAATGTGGAGGAAGACGACTGTGAATGAGAAAATGGAAATCAATTTGGGGAAAGAAGATAAATAGGGACGGGCGGCGGCGGGTTTACGACTTCATATGGGTCCGGATTTTGTAAGAAAGTGAATATGGAATTTATTTTTTTAACTGTCAATAAATAAATGTAACCCGGACTTTCTGGGTAATCCAATGGTAAAAAGCTAAAAGACGTTACAGATCTGTTTCAGCAGTCGTGCTAGGAGCCTAGGTTCATCGGCTGAACCAGTTTCATGGAAAACCACATAAATGAAAAGTCAGTTGGAAAACATATCGATTCCAAGATTTGATCTCTTAACTTTAAGGTCACGAGTCACCTCGACATCACTAGATACCACTAAAATAAGTCTTAGTTAGTATGAGTTATTAAATGAATAAATTCATTTATAAACTAAAACCGGTAAAAATATGCTAAGAATAGATAGTGCTGGGAGCCTAGGCTCCCATCGGCTCGAGCCATTTTAAAGAAAAATCATCTCCGTAAAAAGTTCTAGTGAAAAACCTGTCAGTTTCGAGATTTGAACGCCTGATCTTAAGATTATGAATCATCTATCATTATCAGATACTAATAAAATAAGTCCTAGTTAATTTGAGTTATTAAAAGAATAAATCCCTATATAAAATAAATAAAACCGGTAAAACAAAAACATGGTCGTTTGGATTAAAATCAATTAGAAACTTATTAAGACTTTTACTTTAAGCATCCTATATAAAATTAAAAATATCTCCATTAATCGGCAAATTATTTTTTTCATTTTATTGAAAAACTTTTTCTTAACTTTGAAAAAAAAATCTTTAATTCAATTAGACTAGGAATGAGAAATTAAGTTTTAAAAAAACACTTTTTTCGATAAATAAGTTTTAAATTATTCATTTTAATAAATAAAATTTCCATATGAACTTAGAAAAAAAAACTAAAAAAACGCCTATCATGTATTATTATTTGTGTTTTTTGTGTTACGCATCTCAAAAACCCCAATACTTGTGTTATCACCAATCTTAAAGTAAAAGTAAAATTCATATTCTTGAATTCCAATTGGATCAAACTCTTACTAAAATCACTCTCTTCTCACCTATTAGTATCGACATGTATGGTTTGATTCATGACTTATACCAAATCATAACCTAACATTTTGCTTATTAAGTATATACTTTGATAGCAATTAAAGCAAGTTTTTAGATTGGAAGGGATACAAATGCTCACTATATGATTTACTAATATTGCTAAATGGTGATCAATTTGTTTATTATAAACAAATATTACATATTACATGTATATAAATAACTAACCTTTTTTAACAATATTTTTTTTTGTTTATCACAGGACTTAAACGCTCATTATAAATATTAAATATTTATAAATGACCCTTTGTTTTTTTCTTTTCTTTTAACAACCACTTATTAGAACAAAAACAAAGAACAAGACAACCCTATCAAGATTGGGAGTGTCAATTGTATTGGGTTGGCGGGTTGATTTCTTCATCCCTAATCCAACTCATACAACTATTTGTGTCGTGTCATGTCAACCCACTTCAGGTCATGTTTCAGGTCAACCCATTTTATATTTATTGATGAATAAGAGTAATACCTAATGACTTAGTAACAATATAAACAATTAATTAATATACTCAAATGAAAACTTTTTTTATAATTTGTGTCAATATTTTTTTGTTTCTTTCTCTCGTTCCTAATTAATATTTAATAAGCTTAGGTTTATATATTGTACTCGCTATAAGAAGAAACAAACAAAAAATAAAGTGAATTATAATTTTTTTCATTTAAATTTGCAAGTTTTGTCATTTACCTTCACTAATAACATTGTTCTTTATATTGCATAAAGTTTCCATTAGTGTCCTTTGGCCTAAAAAACCTTACACCGAGTGTCATTTATATTTTACAAAAGTTACATTGAGTGTCATTTGGCCTAACGAACAAAATTTGGCCACATGACACTGAGTGAAACTTTGTGCAATATAAAGGTCATTCAGTGTTATTAGTGAAGATAAATGACAAAACTTGCAAAACGTACAAACCTGCAGGATAAAATTTGTAATTCACTCTAAAAAATATTATGAGTAAGTATTTAAAACTAGTAAAATAAAATTGTTAAAAGTAAAAATTGATAAAAAGGAAATTACGACCTTTAGAAGTTTATATAGAGGTAAAGGTTAAAAATCAAAATATGTAATTTTAAATATTAACATTTTTTATCTTTATAATATAATTACATACATTTCAGAAACCCTTAAACGAGTTAACAGTTCGACCCACTTATTTAACAAGTCGAGTTTGAGTTAACGCGTTTATAAAGAGGGTCATATAGCGCTGGCCCAAAACCTATTTTTTCGTGTCGTATTTCATGTCGTGTCAATAATTGCCACCCAGTCCAGATGGTAGAGAAACAAGACAATTACATAATAGACTTGCACCAACTCCACCTCAAATCATCCATTCTACATCTGATTTTTTTCAACAAAAAGGAGTAGGACTTGATGGCTCCAACGACATCCTCTGTAGAAATAACTTGATTCTTAAACAACCACGTGTTTCTAGCTTTCTACACACACCACAAAACAGTGAGAAAAATAGTCAGGATCTTCTTCCCACTGCCGTGATCAATCGCCCAGTTTTGTATGGAATCAATCATACCTTTATTTGTGCATCACCATGGGTGCCTTACACCAGCAAAAAATGCTCATCCACACCTCTTGAGCAGCCGGGCACAAAAGCGAAGCATGTATAACCCATTCCACATCACCATCACAATAACTGGATCACGTATTCGAGCAAATACCACAATTAGCCAAAGCATCCTTGGTAGGGATTTTATTCATAATCGATCTCCAAACATGTATGTTGACTTTAAGAGGCACCCTTTCAGCCCATTGTGTCTTTTGCTCGTCATTTTATATTTTTACTCATCATTGTTTTTTTTTCCAGACTCTACCTATTAACCGAACCGATCTGAATTGGAAATGTATCTAACGAACCCGAATCCAACCAAATAAACCGAATTATTCAGTACGGTTATCCAATTGAACGATTAAAACGTTTACTATTTGATTGAAGTCGGTTCAGTTATACGAATAAGCAAAATTTTGTGAAACCGAAAACCGAATAAACAATTCGAATACGATTAGAAACCGAACTGAAAACCAAATAAGCAATTCAGATTGGTTTTTTTTTTGTTACGGATACGATACTGTTTTAGATAATTTCGATTACGGATAATTCAGATGATGATAGATGCTAAAGTTTTGGCTCACAGGGAAGAAGTATGTATCCCCCACTATCACTCAAACATGTCTTAGCATCACCATATATATCCATAATTAACTTTATATACTTCCAAGAAATACCTCTACTCATGAGACCATCACAAATCACCTAACATGACACGCCATCGTAAGCCTTTTCTTGGCCGATAAACACCATATGCAAATCCCACTTTTTCTCCCAATATACTTTTCCAACAACCTCCTCAGAATGTGTATCTCCTCTATAGTTAATCGCCATGACATAAATACAAATTGATTCATCATAACCCAAGTTTCTCGTCTCAATCTTGCCACAATCACCATTTCCTAATTTCATATAATTTCATAGTATGACTCAAGAACTCAATCTTGTAGTTACCAAAACATTGTGCGCCTACCTTTTTCTTGCATACCGGTACTAAAACACTACTCTACTCATCCAACATCTTAACAGTTTTGGATATAGTGTTACACAAATCTGTCACCACCTAAGAAAACAGTTTCCAACTACAAAAAAAAGGACACATAGATAGGTTAAGATAATAAAAGTGGGCTTACTTTTATACTCAACTCACCCTCATTTCATAACAAGCTCATATGTAACAGCGCAGAAACATACAAGAAGCAGCAAACAGTATGTAGTAGTAAATCCACCATATAACTCATTGGATGTTTAAAGCCATGAATAAGTTCTGTTTTCGAGCATGCTCCGGAATAAGCTTCTGGATTGTCTCTCTAGGAATCCCACCAAGTTCTACAACACCAAAACAAAATTAAACAACAGTATAATTAGTCGAATTCACTTAATTCAAGCAAAGCATTTGAAAAAAATGAGCGTTTGGCAAAAACAAAAACTAATGCACAGTTTTGTGAATAAAGGAGGTATATTGTGAGATGGGACTAAAAGAGTGTCAAACTAGGTTAAGATAAGGAGTAATTATGTGATTTTATTTTACCTTTCAGTAATCAGTGATGTTGCGGCTAATATGCAAGTGGTTATAAAAAAACTGGTTATTAGACCCCTAAATGTTCAGAAGATCAAAACAAACAAACAGATATGCCCACTAAAACCACACTCAAAGAGTAGGGTCTGGGAAGGGTAAGATGAGGGCAAACCTTACCTTCATCCTATGGGATAGAGAGGCTTCTCCCGGAAAGACCCCGGCTTAGGTTCAAAAAATCAAAAGTAGATTCTAATTATCCAAATGTTTGAAACACGGTTTCAAAACGAAAATGCATACACACCCCTATGTTTATCTCCTTTCTTCATGTATAAGTATGGGATTATGAATCCAAGTTACCTTGCGATTTATAATTGAAAAGTGGAGGAAGGGGGCGACCATTGGGAAGACGGGTGTTTGGGTCCCTCAGTTCATCAAAGAAGGGATGAACACAAGCTTCCAACTGCAGCATATAAATATTTAGGAAAAGCAATAATAAAAAGAAAATCACTGCTTTATCAGTATTACTGAAATTCGATCCAACTTACAGCAGTGCATCGTAAATTGGGCGAATATTGGAAAAACCGACAAACTAGATCCACTGCTTCTGGAGGCAAACGCTTCTGGAAAACCTGAAAAAATAGAACATATTGAAGAAATCTGTGGATCCATATCGACATCATCAGTTTATTAGTTTATATATCAACTGTGGATTATTTTTCATAATCTAATTTGTATGAGCCTGTAGTTCTTTACTTCTTTATGTCAACCATATCAACATCATTAGTCTATTTTTTTTTTATTTTACAAGAAAATTATATATTTCTCCTATATCATATGTGGCTTCTCAGTAAATTAAAATTCTAATTTTTTAGTCGATCAATAATCTGATCCCATTTAATACCTCTATTAACATACCAGCAGCAATGTTGTGTCATCCAGTCCTCACAAAACAAGCAGAAAGTTTTTTTTCTTTAGATTACTTTTTAGATGAATTCCCTTCACCTGTTATTCTAATTTCCTAAATATTTTTTTAACCACTTGGCATGCTGCATCAGATTTCTGGTAGGTTTAGTTTGGTGAACCAAATTTGAATACATGTTAAATTGTTTAAAAGAGCAGGCTTGTCAAATTCATGAACCCACTATTCCATGTTGGTTTTTTGGTAATTAACCTTAAAAGTTGAAACTAAGATAGGTTTACAAATTTCAATGCAATAAAAGAACACCCCACCTACTTTGATGCAAGATAATTGCTAATACTACCCATAGTTCAATAACAAATTTCACCCTCTAAATTGAGAATTTTGAGACATATCATAGTAAACAACAATGTGATCTACATGGCATCATATAGTTACAATTGTTTAAAGCACTAACATTGGCCCATGTTGCCAAACAGCCAACATTTTAAGCACTACATGACCCATTGATGCATAACATTTATTGAACTTTAAGCATACCTTGTGCCATGGATGAGGCTTTATTTGAGGAAACCTAAACTCAGTGTAGTTTGGATTCATACACTTTATCTCCTCTCTTGTAGGTGTTCCCAAAACCTGTTTAAACAATTGGACTACAAACTCGTAAATCTAAATTGAAAGTTCATAAATGAAAGTTGTAGTTCTACAAATCTGATCTTGC
>JBCNJP010000011.1:1652374-1681682 GCA_039602395.1 Deinandra increscens subsp. villosa
TAGATTAGATACCTCATCATTGGGAAGTGTGCTGGCACCAGTAATGGTGATATCTTGCTTCTTTCCTGTGCCTTTATCAATGGCAGTGACGGACAGGATACCGTTTGCATCAATGTCGAATTTGACCTCAATTTGTGGGACCCCACGTGGAGCAGGAGGAATTCCATCAAGTCGGAAACTACCAAGAGACTTGTTGTCTCTAACAAATTCTCTTTCACCTTGAAGAACGTTAATTTCAACACTTGTTTGACCATCAGCAGCTGTTGAGAAAACCTCTGATTTTGAAGTGGGAAGAGTTGTGTTTCTTGGTATAATCTTTGTCATCACACCACCAAGGGTTTCTAGCCCGATGGATAATGGTGTCACATCAAGTAGAACAATATCACTCACGTCTCCAGCCAAAACACCAGCCTGAAAATCAACGGGTTACAACTTTCAAAGCACATATCCAAACACAACCATAGTTTCAGAAATCCGTAAACATTTATCATAATTTATCTGATATGAGTGAAAAAAACAAGGAAAAATAAGAGATAACATATTATACCTGAACCGCAGCTCCCAAAGCAACAACTTCATCAGGATTAACAGTAACATTTGGTTCCTTTCCGGTCAGACTCTTAACAACATCCTGAACAGCTGGAATACGTGTTGAACCGCCAACAAGTATCACTTCATCTAGATCACTGAATGAAAGCTTTGCATCTCTCAGAGAATTCTCAACTGGTCTTTTAAGCCTGAAAAAAGTCCAAATTTATCAGATTAACAGTCATTTTTCTTTATAAAGGTTAATAAAAAACTAGAATGAGGGCAGATAGAAAATACTAACTAATAAGAAGTTTTGCGGTACCCAATACAAATGATATAACTGAAAACATCACTTCAATTTTAATGACTATCAATGTACCTATCTAGTAGATCTGAGCATAGTTCTTCAAACTTTGCCCTTGTGAGTGTGGTGTCAATGTGTTTGGGCCCATCATTCGTGGCTGTGATGAAAGGCAAACTAACAAGGAAAAAAACCATAAACCCGTAAATCCATTTGTCAGGAAAGAAAAGAACAAACGTGCATGGCTATTTAAATTTCAAGGATACAATTACCTAATATTTGCTTGTGTCAAAGTTGAAAGTTCCATTTTAGCCTTTTCAGCTGTCTCGGTCAAACGTTGTAGAGCTTGTTTGTCCTTAAGTAGATCTATCCCCTCATCTGTCTTGAATCTTGCAGCAAGCCAATCTACTATTCTCTACAATAGTGTACAAAACATATATCAATATATAATCAGTTAATCACCTGAATAGAACAAACAGTAACAGTGAATAGACACTCGTATTGACCCTATAACAATACTAACCTTATCAAAATCATCCCCACCCAGATGTGTATCTCCAGATGTAGAAAGCACCTCAAATACTCCATCACCAACCTCAAGAACTACATTCGACAACATGATAAACATCAGAAAACATATTTCATAGCATTGGTGTACAATATTCAAGATAAATTGATCTTTATACAAAAGAAACTTGAACAAAATAAATCTACACACCACTAAAATGCTAAATTCAAGATTTCATAACCGGAACTCCTTGTCCAAATAAGACAGTTTATATAAATTCAAGATGCATCACTCCCCTATACCCTAATTTATACAACCTCAAATTCTCCATCACCAACCTCAAGAACTACATTCGACAACATGAAAAACATCAGAAAACAAGTCTCATAGCATTTGTGTACAAAGTTCAAGATAAATGGATCTTTATGCAAAAGAAACTTGAACAGAATAAATCTACACACCACTAAAATGCTAAATTCAAGATTCATAACCTGAACTCCTTGTCCAAATAAGACAGTTTATATAAATTCAAGATGCATCACTCCCCTAAACCCTAACTTATACAAATTCATTCATATAGCAACATCTAAAAGCAATTATACAAAATCAAAAAGCAGCATAATCAGATCTTTTGAAAAGTAAAAAGATGGTTATCTACTTATCCAAAGTCCACTCACCTGAAACATCAAATGTACCACCACCCAAGTCAAACACTAAAATTGTCTCATTGTTCTTCCTCTCAAAACCATAAGCTAGAGAGGCAGCTGTAGGTTCATTGATTATCCGAAGAACTTCAAGGCCTGCGATTTTACCAGCATCCTTTGTTGCTGTTCTTTGAGAATCATTGAAATAAGCAGGAACTGTAACAACAGCTTTAGTAACCTTATCATTCAAAAACTTTGAAGCATCATCTACAAGCTTTCTCAAAACCTAATCATCAACATCAATAATCAATAAATACCATAACATACCAAAACATATCAATTCAGTATAACTGTATAAGATATTAAGAGATTAAAAACATGCTCAATTTTAACCTAATTAGCAGTTAGCGGTATACCTGTGCTGAAATTTCTTCAGCAGCAAACTGCTTCCCTATAGCAGGACAATCAAGCTTCACATTCCCGTTCTCATCACGCACAACGGTGTATGAAACCTGCTTCGATTCTTCATCCACCTCCGACATCTTCCTCCCGATAAACCTCTTCACCGAGAAAAACGTGTTCTCAGGGTTCACAACCGCCTGCCTCTTCGCAATCTGTCCAACTAACCTATCTCCGCTCTTCGTGTACGCCACCACGGACGGCGTCGTCCTCTGCCCCTCGGCGTTCGTCACAATAACCGGCTTCCCGCCTTCCATCGCACCGACGGCGGAATTGGTGGTTCCGAGATCGATTCCGACGACTTTCTCTGCCACAACTCTGAGAGCGCCATTACCGCGGCTTCTAGAGCTCTTTTTGAGCTTTAGAGATGAAATCTGGTGCGAGAACGAGACGGAGTTTCGTAAACCTTGGCCGAATAAGACGGTTTTGGGGGAATTGGTGGATGAAGTGAAAGGAGTGGCGCATAGAGGATGGATATGGACTGTTGATGAAGCCATGTTGTAGGTGAGGAAGATGGGAAATGAAACAGTCGGCGGCCTAAACCCTAGGAAATGTGGAGGAAGACGACTGTGAATGAGAAAATGGAAATCAATTTGGGGAAAGAAGATAAATAGGGACGGGCGGCGGCGGGTTTACGACTTCATATGGGTCCGGATTTTGTAAGAAAGTGAAATATGGAGTTATTATTTTTTGTAACTGTCAATAAATAAATGTAACCCGGACTTTCTGGGTAATCCAATGGTAAAAAGCTAAAAGACGTTTCACATCTGTTGTCAGCAGTCGGTGCCTAGGAGCCTAGGTTTATCGGCTGAACCAGTTTCAGGGAAAACCACATAAATGAAAAGTCAGGTGGAAAACATGTCGATTCCAAGATTTGATCTCTTAACTTTAAGGTCACGAGTCACCTCGACATCACTAGATACCACTAAAATAAGTCCTAGTTAGTATGAGTTATTAAATGAATAAATTCATTTATAAACTAAAACCGGTAAAAACATGCTAAGAATAGACAGTACTAGGAGCCTAGGCTCCCATTGGCGCGAGCCATTTTAAAGAAAAACCATCTTCGTGAAAAGTTCTGGTGAAAAACCTGTCGGTTTCGAGATTTGAACGCCTGATCTTAAGATCACGAGTCATCTATCATTATCAGATACTAATAAAATAAGTCCTAGTTAATATGAGTTATTAAAAGAATAAATCCCTATATAAAATAAATAAAACCGGTAAAACAAAAACATGGTCGTTTGGATTAAAATCAATTAGAAACTTATTAAGACTTTTACTTTAAGCATCCTATATAAAATTAAAAATATCTCCATTAATCGGCAAATTATTTTTTTCATTTTATTGAAAAACTTTTTCTTAACTTTGAAAAAAATAAATCTTTAATTCAATTAGACTAGGAATGAGAAATTAAGTTTTAAAAAAACACTTTTTCGATAAATAAGTTTTAAATTATTCATTTTAATAAATAAAATTTCCATATGAATTTAGAAAAAAAAACTAAAAAAACGCCTATCATGTATTATTATTTGTGTTTTTTGTGTTACGCATCTCAAAAACCCCAATACTTGTGTTATCACCAATCTTAAAGTAAAAGTAAAATTCATATTCTTGAATTCCAATTGGATCAAACTCTTACTAAAATCACTCTCTTCTCACCTATTAGTATCGACATGTATGGTTTGATTCATGACTTATACCAAATCATAACCTAACATTTTGCTTATTAAGTATATACTTTGATAGCAATTAAAGCAAGTTTTTAGATTGGAAGGGATACAAATGCTCACTATATGATTTACTAATATTGCTAAATGGTGATCAATTTGTTTATTATAAACAAATATTACATATTACATGTATATAAATAACTAACCTTTTTTAACAATATTTTTTTTTGTTTATCACAGGACTTAAACGCTCATTATAAATATTAAATATTTATAAATGACCCTTTGTTTTTTGTTTTTTCTTTTAACAACCACTTATTAGAACAAAAACAAAGAACAAGACAACCCTATCAAGATTGGGAGTGTCAATTGTATTGGGTTGGCGGGTTGATTTCTTCATCCCTAATCCAACTCATACAACTATTTGTGTCGTGTCATGTCAACCCACTTCAGGTCATGTTTCAGGTCAACCCATTTTATATTTATTGATGAATAAGAGTAATACCTAATGACTTAGTAACAATATAAACAATTAATTAATATACTCAAATGAAAACTTTTTTTATAATTTGTGTCAATATTTATTTGTTTCTTTCTCTCGTTCCTAATTAATATTTAATAAGCTTAGGTTTATATATTGTACTCGCTATAAGAAGAAACAAACAAAAAATAAAGTGAATTATAAATTTTTTCATTTAAATTTGCAAGTTTTGTCATTTACCTTCACTAATAACATTGTTCTTTATATTGCATAAAGTTTCCATTAGTGTCCTTTGGCCTAAAAAACCTTACACCGAGTGTCATTTATATTTTACAAAAGTTACATTGAGTGTCATTTGGCCTAACGAACAAAATTTGGCCACATGACACTGAGTGAAACTTTGTGCAATATAAAGGTCATTCAGTGTTATTAGTGAATGATAAATGACAAAACTTGCAAAACGTACAAACCTGCAGGATAAAATTTGTAATTCACTCTAAAAAATATTATGAGTAAGTATTTAAAACTAGTAAAATAAAATTGTTAAAAGTAAAAATTGATAAAAAGGAAATTACGACCTTTAGAAGTTTATATAGAGGTAAAGGTTAAAAATCAAAATATGTAATTTTAAATATTAACATTTTTTATCTTTATAATATAATTACATACATTTCAGAAACCCTTAAACGAGTTAACAGTTCGACCCACTTATTTAACAAGTCGAGTTTGAGTTAACGCGTTTATAAAGAGGGTCATATAGCGCTGGCCCAAAACCTATTTTTTCGTGTCGTATTTCATGTCGTGTCAATAATTGCCACCCAGTCCAGATGGTAGAGAAACAAGACAATTACATAATAGACTTGCACCAACTCCACCTCAAATCATCCATTCTACATCTGATTTTTTTCAACAAAAAGGAGTAGGACTTGATGGCTCCAACGACATCCTCTGTAGAAATAACTTGATTCTTAAACAACCACGTGTTTCTAGCTTTCTACACACACCACAAAACAGTGAGAAAAATAGTCAGGATCTTCTTCCCACTGCCGTGATCAATCGCCCAGTTTTGTATGGAATCAATCATACCTTTATTTGTGCATCACCATGGGTGCCTTACACCAGCAAAAAATGCTCATCCACACCTCTTGAGCAGCCGGGCACAAAAGCGAAGCATGTATAACCCATTCCACATCACCATCACAATAACTGGATCACGTATTCGAGCAAATACCACAATTAGCCAAAGCATCCTTGGTAGGGATTTTATTCATAATCGATCTCCAAACATGTATGTTGACTTTAAGAGGCACCCTTTCAGCCCATTGTGTCTTTTGCTCATCATTTTATATTTTTACTCATCATTGTTTTTTTTTTCCAGACTCTACCTATTAACCGAACCGATCTGAATTGGAAATGTATCTAACGAACCCGAATCCAACCAAATAAACCGAATTATTCAGTACGGTTATCCAATTGAACGATTAAAACGTTTACTATTTGATTGAAGTCGGTTCAGTTATACGAATAAGCAAAATTTTGTGAAACCGAAAACCGAATAAACAATTCGAATACGATTAGAAACCGAACTGAAAACCAAATAAGCAATTCAGATTGGTTTTTTTTTTGTTACGGATACGATACTGTTTTAGATAATTTCGATTACGGATAATTCAGATGATGATAGATGCTAAAGTTTTGGCTCACAGGGAAGAAGTATGTATCCCCCACTATCACTCAAACATGTCTTAGCATCACCATATATATCCATAATTAACTTTATATACTTCCAAGAAATACCTCTACTCATGAGACCATCACAAATCACCTAACATGACACGCCATCGTAAGCCTTTTCTTGGCCGATAAACACCATATGCAAATCCCACTTTTTCTCCCAATATACTTTTCCAACAACCTCCTCAGAATGTGTATCTCCTCTATAGTTAATCGCCATGACATAAATACAAATTGATTCATCATAACCCAAGTTTCTCGTCTCAATCTTGCCACAATCACCATTTCCTAATTTCATATAATTTCATAGTATGACTCAAGAACTCAATCTTGTAGTTACCAAAACATTGTGCGCCTACCTTTTTCTTGCATACCGGTACTAAAACACTACTCTACTCATCCAACATCTTAACAGTTTTGGATATAGTGTTACACAAATCTGTCACCACCTAAGAAAACAGTTTCCAACTACAAAAAAAAGGACACATAGATAGGTTAAGATAATAAAAGTGGGGCTTACTTTTATACTCAACTCACCCTCATTTCATAACAAGCTCATATGTAACAGCGCAGAAACATACAAGAAGCAGCAAACAGTATGTAGTAGTAAATCCACCATATAACTCATTGGATGTTTAAAGCCATGAATAAGTTCTGTTTTCGAGCATGCTCCGGAATAAGCTTCTGGATTGTCTCTCTAGGAATCCCACCAAGTTCTACAACACCAAAACAAAATTAAACAACAGTATAATTAGTCGAATTCACTTAATTCAAGCAAAGCATTTGAAAAAAATGAGCGTTTGGCAAAAACAAAAACTAATGCACAGTTTTGTGAATAAAGGAGGTATATTGTGAGATGGGACTAAAAGAGTGTCAAACTAGGTTAAGATAAGGAGTAATTATGTGATTTTATTTTACCTTTCAGTAATCAGTGATGTTGCGGCTAATATGCAAGTGGTTATAAAAAAACTGGTTATTAGACCCCTAAATGTTCAGAAGATCAAAACAAACAAACAGATATGCCCACTAAAACCACACTCAAAGAGTAGGGTCTGGGAAGGGTAAGATGAGGGCAAACCTTACCTTCATCCTATGGGATAGAGAGGCTTCTCCCGGAAAGACCCCGGCTTAGGTTCAAAAAATCAAAAGTAGATTCTAATTGTCCAAATGTTTGAACTTTGAAACACGGTTTCAAAACGAAAATGCATACACACCCCTATGTTTATCTCCTTTCTTCATTTATAAGTATGGGATTATGAATCCAAGTTACCTTGCGATTTATAATTGAAAAGTGGAGGAAGGGGGCGACCATTGGGAAGACGGGTGTTTGGGTCCCTCAGTTCATCAAAGAAGGGATGAACACAAGCCTCCAACTGCAGCATATAAATATTTAGGAAAAGCAATAATAAAAAGAAAATCACTGCTTTATCAGTATTACTGAAATTCGATCCAACTTACAGCAGTGCATCGTAAATTGGGCGAATATTGGAAAAACCGACAAACTAGATCCACTGCTTCTGGAGGCAAACGCTTCTGGAAAACCTGAAAAAATAGAACATATTGAAGAAATCTGTGGATCCATATCGACATCATCAGTTTATTAGTTTATATATCAACTGTGGATTATTTTTCATAATCTAATTTGTATGAGCCTGTAGTTCTTTACTTCTTTATGTCAACCATATCAACATCATTAGTCTATTTTTTATTTTATTTTACAAGAAAATTATATATTTCTCCTATATCATATGTGGCTTCTCAGTAAATTAAAATTCTAATTTTTTAGTCGATCAATAATCTGATCCCATTTAATACTCTCATTAACATACCAGCAGCAATGTTGTGTCATCCAGTCCTCACAAAACAAGCAGAAAGTTTTTTTTCTTTAGATTACTTTTTAGATGAATTCCCTTCACCTGTTATTCTAATTTCTTAAATATTTTTTTAAGCACTTGGCATGCTGCATCAGATTTCTGGTAGGTTTAGTTTGGTGAGCCAAATTTGAATACATGTTAAATTGTTTAAAAGAGCAGGCTTGTCAAATTCATGAACCCACTATTCCATGTTGGTTTTTTGGTAATTAACCTTAAAAGTTAAAACTAAAATAGGTTTACAAATTTCAGTGCAATAAAAGAACATTCCACCTACTTTGATGCAAGATAATTGCTAATACTACCGAAAGTTCAATAACAAATTTCACCCTCTAAAATGAAAATTTTGAGACATATCATAGTAAACAACAATGTCATCTACATGGCATCATATAGTTACAATTGTTTAAAGCACTAACATTGGCCCATGTTGCCAAACAGCCAAACATTTTAAGCACTACATGACCCATTGATGCATAACATTTATTGAACTTTAAGCATACCTTGTGCCATGGATGAGGCTTTATTTGAGGAAACCTAAACTCAGTGTAGTTTGGATTCATACACTTTATCTCCTCTCTTGTAGGTGTTCCCAAAACCTGTTTAAACAATTGGACTACAAACTCGTAAATCTAAATTGAAAGTTCATAAATGAAAGTTGTAGTTCTACAAATCTGATCTTGCTTAGGGTGGGCGGTGTGGGGGATAAATTTTTTAGGATGAGTAAAATGGGATAAGTTGATGGACCAATAGGAGAGTGACAAATGAGAGAGAAAAAAGTATATGTCTTTTTTGTTTTTTGGAATGGTATGGGTGGGATAAGTTAGGTGGGATAAGTTGGATAGTTGGGTGGGAAAAAATATGTGTAAAAAGTCTCGGCAACTCTCGGCATCTACATGCCGATTTTTTGATTTTTTTTGCCGAAAAAACGGTTGCCGAAGGACTTGGTATGGTTGCCAAACATTGCCGAAATTCCCCCTATGCCGAAATCCACTTTGCCGAAAAAAAAAACTCTCCATACCGCCCACCCTTATGAACAGGTTAAATTGGACTATGTTTTATCTCAAATAGGCAAAATAAAAAGATTAACTAAAAGGGAATGAATCAACGAGGTTGGATATGTTAAAAATGTTGTACGTCGCCAAAAAGTCTATTTTACTGCATACAATCTCCTAGATCAAGTAGTAAGCGCTTTAGTCTCTCTAGCAGAGGTCTCAAATTCGTATCCAACTTCAAATGGTAGGTATTTGTAAGGCCCATAAATTTACAACGGTTTCTCATGGTTACAAAAAAAAATTCTAAACCGTTTTTTCAACAATTTAGATTGTTATTATAAAGCTAACATTGAACAAGTAGTTGTAAGTCAACAAACCTACCTCCACCCCACCCCACCCCCAAAAAGAAAACAAAATAAATAAATTAACCGCACAAAAATACCAGTTTTGATCCCTTTAATGGATCTCTAACGATTTTTATGAGCAAGAAGTTGAATCAACTTACCTTAATAATCTCAACCAATTGATCGACGCCGCTTTCTCCAGGAAATAGAGGCTGCAATAAATTTAAGGCTTATTGGATTTAAATAATCCTAACTATTATCAATTGGCCGATAATAATCCCAACTGAGGAAATGTTTTTTAACGAGCCAAACTTTTAACCTATTTTCCTCTGGCAGTCCCAAACTAACGGTTTGTTAACGGTGTTAAATTTTGATGACGTGACATGTCTAGGTGGCCTTTTTAATCTGACGTGGCAACATGAAGGGGCATTTCGGAAAATAAAAAAGACGAGGGACCATTTTTGTAACTTCAAAAAAACCATATTTTAAGACCTAATCCCCACCCACCGCCACCACCATAATCGCCGACAAGTACTACGGTGGGAAAACCCGAGGCGGAGGTCGAACCAATAGGTTGGGGGGTTTTTAACTGGTGTTTTTTTCCGGCCCACCATAGTGGCAGAAGTTGAATCAGGGTCGCCATTTCCGGCGCACCATAGCGGCGGATGTCGAACCAGGTCAACCTAGGGTCGCCATTTGTGGCAGCTTATCGCAACCCGGGCGGCGTCTGGCTCCAATTCTGTCCTCCAATCAATAGGTTGTGGCCCCATTTCGGCGTCTTCCTCTAGTTGCAGCGCCGCCGTCACGATATTGCCGGATTTCGGCTGCCGGAAAAACGGTTTAGAGTTCTGATCTCTTCTCTCTCGATGGCAGCTACACAAATGAGAAGAAACAAATACCCCCTTCTCTTTTTAATTTTTACAAATACCGCCTTTGTTGACACATCATCATAAAAATCGGATCAAAATAAAGGGAAAAAAATAAATGCCACATAGACATGCCACGTCATCAAAATTTAACACCGTTAACAAACTGTTAGTTTGGGACTGCCAGAGGAAAATAGGTTAAAAGTTTGGCTCGTTAAAAAACATTTCCTAAGAGAAAGTGAGGATGAGAGAGAGAGTTGCCGTTCAAAAATAGAAGAGGTATCTTCTTGAAAAAGGGAGAGAATTTCTTGTGAAGACACCTGTGTGGTGAGTTGATGATTCATGGGTCACCGCCCATTTTCACTTATGAAAGAAAAACCTGTGGCTTGAATAGTCTTACATGTGAGACTGACAAGATATGTGTTTTGATATATAAGGAAATTATTATTATTATTATTATTATTATTATTATTATTATTATTATTATTATTATTATTATTATTATTATTATTATATACATACAAACATAAATATACAGTTTATACATACATCACCACCATCATCTTCCTTGACAATTCACCACCGGCACCACCACCGCTCGACACCATCACCATCGCCCTGACACCACCACCGGCTCCGACACCATCACCACCACAACTCCAAAACACCACCACAACCCTGATATCACCACCAACAGCCCATCGAATATCCCGACATCCGCGCTCATCTCTCCGAACGGTGTCGTTTCAAGCAATTCCGGTGAGGCTCTGGCGTGATGTTTAAAGCCGATGCTAGTTCCGGTGATATCAGACACTTTCACGTGTGGCCTGCAACTCGGCACCACCACCGATCGATCGAGCAGATTTGAGAATGGCGATGGGAACTCGTGATGGTGACAGTGACATGATGCTTAGATCTGAGGTTGGTGGTGGTTGCTGTAGTGAGGTTGGTGGTGGTCAGCGGTGGAAATCACCGGTGAAGAATTATTCGGGGATGACGAACGGCGGGTGGGTGGGTAAGATTTTCTAAATCTTTTTATTAAATTTTCTTATATGGTCCCTCATCTTTTATTAATTTTCATAAATGCTCCTTATCTTGCCACCTCATCATGCCACATCATCAAAAGTTAACACCGTTAACATTCTGTTAGTTTAGGACTGCTAGAAGAAAAAAGGGTGAAAGTTTGGCTCGTTGGAAAACATTTCATGAGTTGGGATTATTATCGGCCACTTACTGATAGTTGAGATTATTTAAATCCAATAACCCTTAACTGAAGTTGACAGTTAATACAGTTCAGAACTAGAGGTACCTGGCCAAGTAGTAGTTCAGCCATCACACAGCCTGTTGACCATATATCTATAGCTGTTGTATATTCTGTGGCACCAAATATCAGCTCTGGGGCACGGTAGTATCTTGAACAGATATATGAAACATTAGGCTCTCCTTTCACCTAAAAAATAATTAAAGATACTTAATAACAGGGTATATAACGTATGAGAACCAATATGCATAGTTCCAAGACTTACTAGAACTTTAGCACTTCCAAAGTCGCATAGTTTCAGCTGATGTGTGTGTGGATTCACCTGAAAATAATAAAATGTGTAAAGAAACAAAGCAAACGTAGATCTCAAATGATTGTTAACAAAATTGCCATTGAAGTGTTTTAGATTTGAGAAAATCAAAATCAGTTCCTCTTTGGTCTAAATTTCTTTTCCTTATCAAGTTGTTACTAATGCCTACACTAGTAGAAACATAAGGTTTGATTGAAAACAAAATCTAGCATTATTGATATTGTTTGAAAATTTCGGTCAAATACAACAACACAAGCATGTCTATCCTTTAAAGCTATTAAGCTCGATGTGTACTTGATCCCAGTAGTGTGATCATGATACAATCATAAAACTATGTATGTGTTCAATTATATACTAAATTAAAAATTGGGTTTTATCTGCACATGGAATGAAAAAGAAAGAAAGTAATTCATCAACTTTTGAAAATTCTTACAAGTAAATTCTGCGGTTTAATGTCACGGTGACATATTCCAACACAATTATGAATATAAGCAAGCGCCCTGCATATCTGCAGAAAAATGCATACAAAACTTTCTGAATCTGGAGGTACTTTCTTCAATCACCTTTTTTTACCTTCAATTCATTCATACGTAATATAAAAATAATCTTATCTGATATGAACCATGAAAGAGAATCACTTTATGCTAAAACTAGGAAATTTTGATCCATTTACTTATGAATAGGTCGATTTGGGTACGTTTTATCCCTAATGGATCAACTGGGCCAAATAAAAAAGTTAAGCTAAAAGGGAAACGGTTAAAAGTTAACCAAAATGTATTTTTGATGTTTACAACCTCCTAACTCGTTTTACGTTATAAAAATACATCATTATCGTAATAACTTTGAGTGGGATTTTGCTGGGTATATTTGTTTGTTCGTTTATTATGGTAATAAGATAATGTTTTTACCCATAATAAAATGGACAAAAGATGTTTGTGGGTTAACCGAACCCGTTTTGACCCATTACCCAAACACCCATTTTGTCACCTATACAAAAAAGTAAACTCAAAGCTGAAAAAGGCATGCCTGATAGGTATACAACTTGACATATATCAAGGGCATCCGTTGATTCATCCTAGTGTAGTGCCTTGCAGTACGGCCAACAGTTTCAGGAACAAAATCAAGAACAAGATTGAGGTACAGCTCGTCTTTATCAGTAGTTGAAAAAAAAGAATGTTTAAGTGCCACCACATTAGGATGGTCCAGCATTTGCATAATCTGCAATTCCCTGTTCTTGTAACGTTTGTCTTGAAGAACTTTCTTAATAGCCACAATTTCTCCTGTCTCTCTGCATTTAGCCTGCACCAATAATGCAAAAGTGTGTTAAAACTTGATTATCAATGAACTTAATAAAAAGCGAATTCTCTGCCAAATAAACATACTTACTTGATAAACAACACCAAATGAACCAGTCCCGATCACATGCTCTGCTATGTAACTCACAGTCTGACAAGAAATTAAAAGAAAATTAATATTATAAACAAGATGACATTTTAGCATATATATAATATTTCCATAATAGATAGACAATGTGATTCTTTAAACTCACAACTTCATACCTGCTCAGATTGACCGTTACGTCCACCAATTGTTGTTCTTATTACATGTCCAGCTTCGGTACCCGCTCCATGTACAATCTCTGGTTCACTATCCTGGAATAATATATATTTTTTAGGAATACATTTTAACTCACTAAATATTTTGTTAATACGATAGTACTTACACTCACTTTGTCATCATCACGTTCCACTTTGTCCCTAAGTCTCATCTCAAGCATGCCCCTTCCCAACCGATCAATTGCAGTAGATGATTCATTATATCCACCAATGGTCCTTGAAGTGCCGACTCCCCCATGTCCAAGGCTGGAAGAAGCCATATTACACCAGCTAAGTACCAAATATTTTATAAAATGTCACCCTCCACAAATACTCTTGTGACCCTCAAGATTACTCCACAAACAAACATGGGTTCCTGAAAAATTATAATCAATGAGAGTCTCACATAACATCTACAATCTTTATCAACATTTATGCTATACATTACTACGATCTTTTCCGTGATGTATGCAAATGTATACCCTAGCTTCCGTGCAGGTTCCCAGCGTTCACGTAATGTCTCATGTCACACTATAGTTATTACAAAGAAGCAAAATATTGAAGCACCCAAGCAGAAAAAAGTTCGCAGAATTCACATGGGAATCATACATAGTTCAAATAAGTATGCAACATCAATAGAATACTAGTATTGTAGCTTGAAGCACGTGTGCTAGAGACAAAAAACACGTTATCATCACCTAAATGTATCAAGAGAAACCAATAGGTCGCTTGCGTGTTAACACCCAATCATGTTCCTCTTGTTTAATTGAAGTCATCACATGATCCGTACACACACTATGGTTCAATCCAACTCCAACACGTTGCCATACAATAATGTATCACGTCATGACGTCTCGCATGTTGTGCAAATGAAACGAGTATATGAAGGTACCATGGTCACATACAAGAAACGTTTGATTACTTTTCCTCTTTAGGCAAAAGTTAAGCATTAAAACTGCCATAATCAAGTCCCTAGATAGAGCACAATTTCCATGAACAAACACATTGATGACGGGAACTTACTTTTGCTATCCAACTAGAACTTTCCTACGTCATTACCAAAAAATAAAATAAAAAGTATTTGAGTGTAAGTCACATGGGTAACTCAACCATTGATGAAAATATTCTTCTATCACAGAACTATTCCTTTTGTAGCAAAAGGTTTGAGACCTCATTCAGTTTAAAACGACTCGAATTTATATGCTAAAACAAGGTCGCAGTGATGAATAAAATACTAAATCAGTAAAGAAACACAGAGCCTCCAAATATATTCCTTTCAAGAATCTTAAACAGTCCCTCTTCCACTTTTGGCTAGTTATCTCCAACTCCAAGCAATAATTCACTAGTTTTAAACGCTACAAGAAGAGGTGTTCCGATATGCAATTCTAAAGTAAAAGTAAAATCAAATAATCAGAATAGGATAAATCAGCTGAAGATAGTCATCACTCATCAGATGAGCTGCCATTCAAGCTGTAATAATCACATTAACGTTAGCCGTATAATCTACACAATAAATTCATAAACAAAATCCTACTATCTAAAATCCGTTTCGTCGTTATATATTATTATCAGAACTTCAGAAGATCGATGACATATGAGCCACAAAATGAGTACAATTCACCATCACTCAGATCCACATACAGTTTACTCCAACTAAATCTACACATAATCAATATAAACTACGGATCCATAATCAACACGAATAAAAGGTGAAATAGGTGTTAATTAGGTTAGAAAAGTACTCACCGGGACGAAAATCGCAGAGAATTCGGAGCAGATTTTGTGCATTTGAGTGCCGTTGATGAGCGGAGTGAAAAGAGTTGGTTGATCCGATTGGATTTTATCGTTTTGGGGGTTTTGATGGTGAAGAACAGTAGTGTTCACTTGAAATTGCGATTTCAGACGAAGAGAAAGATAAAAATAGTCTTTTGGGTTTCTATTTTCTGACAAGTAGCGAGTGTGTCAGTGTTTTGAAGAAATAAAGATTATATTACTTTTAAGCCAAATGTATCATTTTATATAATTAATTATTAAAATTAGTCTTTATGCTTATATTTTGTAAATTATATATTACGAGGAGGAGAGAGGTTTAAATTAGAAGTTTGTTTTAAGGTTATGTGTAATCGGGCGTGATAGCACCCTAACCCTTATCATAGCGTCCTTGGGCATCCCCATCGGGGCGCCATGTTGCTGATTTTGGCCGAGAGGCGTGAGGGGCATAGCGCCCTTCTCACTTTGACCATTTTCTAAAAATAGCCGTTAGGCTACCGTTGAGCATTCAAGTTTTTTTTTTAACCAAAATTTTATACAAGTGTATAAAAGAGTGGTACCCCCCTTCATATTTTTTACACATCTACTTCTCTCATCTCTTCATCTATCAATCTTCTATTTTTTAATTAAGAAAATGCAAGGACGAGGACCATCATCAAACCCGCCCTTCCAACCTCCCCGTCGTACGAATGGTAACCCCGATGATGACCTCTACTTCTCTCATCTCTTCATCTATCAAACTTCTCAATCGCCTCGACCGACACCATCTCCCGAAGACGACGTCATACCGCTTGACGATGATGTTGTGCCCGAGACCCAACCGAAGCAAAATGCGGGTAGGAAAAAACGGTCACACAAAAAGAAGGCACCCGAGGCGCCAAGAGAGAAGAAACAAGTACAACCGTGGACGGAAGAAGAGGAGGTGGCGCTAGCTCGAGCTTAGCTTGATTGCTCGGAAAACCCGATCATTGGTAAAAAAAAGTTGTTAAAATCTTTCTTTTATGTATATATATATTATATTATTTTTTAAATGTTGATATCGTATATATATTTATTATTTTTTTTAAATATTGAAGCTAACGACCAAGACTTGACGACTTTTTGGCGAGAGACGAGAAAGAAGTTCTATGAGTTGATGAAGGCAAACGAGCCATACCGCCAACCCGACTCCATATCGGTTAAATGGACCGATATCAACAAAAAATGCAAGATTTTTTCTACCATTTACAACCGTATGGTTTCGGGTTGGCAAAGCGGTCAAAACAACGAAGATGTTCAATCACAAGCGCTAATCGAATACGGGGTCGGTCGTCCCGCGTTTAACTACATCGCGGTTTGGAACGTGTTAAAAAATGCACTCAAGTGGCTTTCTCAAGTTGATTTGAAGAATAAAATAAAGAGTCGCTCGAAAAAATCTAGGACCGAATCAACAAACGAAACGGATGGGGAGAGTTCGGATGCTCTGTGCCTTTGATTTAAATGAGCAAGTTGAGTTTGTGCACGTCGAGCCTCGTCGACCACCTAGTCGAGATTTCACGAAGGCTCAAAGGGCTTCGTCGTCGTCAAGTCGTTCCACCGCCACCAACGTCTCAAATATCAACAAGCTTCAAGGGGAGATGAATGAAAAGCTACAAACGTTGGTGAGTTTGCGTCGAGAACAAACGGGGTTGGTCAAACGCCGTATAATGCACCAAGATTTACAAGAGCTTCGACAACCACTCCCGGAGGACGAACCGGCGCGTACGATCGCAATAAAACTTAGGGAGGACATAGCGAAGAGTTACATGAGTGACGAGTAGGGTTGTTTTTTTTTATGTAATGTTCCGTTTTTTTTAAGTGTCGGTTTTTTATTTTTAAGTAATGTTCCGGTTTTTTTTATTTTCTATGAAATGTTCCGTTTATTTTTATATAATGTTATGGTTTTATATATATTTTTTATTTTAGTTTAATAAAATAAAAAATAATATTCCTAGAAGTAATGATTGTAGGGGCTTTATGACTACACATCCATGTCACAGAACCCCCCCCCCCTTTGCCACGTCAGCGCCACATGTCACATAATGCCCCATGGTGGGGCATTATGACTACACATAGCCTAAGTAAAAATAATAAGAATGAATTTTGTTGACTTTTTTTTTATCTACTTTCACCATTTTAAGTAAAAAGGATAAGAATGAATTTCACCCATTAGATTTTGATCTAATAAAAAAGGAATGAGGGGTATTTTAGTTTTCGTCACCTTTGTTGATTTTTTTATCTACTTTCTTCATTTTTTTTAAACATTCATAACTTTCACATACGACATTATTTTTTTTTTAAATTACACCATACATACAAGCGTTTTTTTATCTTTAAAACGCGTATACTGTTGCTAAATAATAAATTAAAAAAAATTACTATTTCAATTTTTGACACAATGTTCAGATCATTGTGTTATTGTGTCAAAATGTTCAGATTATTGTGTTATTGTATCAAAAGTATATATAGTGTTCCTATATATAAAATTTTAAAAAAAAATTGCTCTTTCGGTTTTTAACACCATATGATACAATGATCTGAACATTTTGACACAATATGACACAATGATCTGAACATTTTTGACACAATATGACGCAATGATGTAAAAATTTTGACACGATGACACAATGATATGAACATTTTGATACAATCGAAAGAGTAAAAAAAATAATTTTAAATATAACAACACTGTACGCGTTTTAAAAATAATAAAACGATCGTTTTTATGGTGTAATTTTTTTATTTAAATAATATCGTATCTAAGAGTTATGAAGGTTTAAAAATGGGGGAGGGGCATGATAAAAAGTCAAAAATGTTTTTCCATCTTTTATTTTCTTTAGTTTTTCTCTCTAATTTACCCATGAAAACTTTGAGCCATAAAATTTTCATTTAATTGGAGATCTAATGGCTATGATCCATTCTAATCTATCTTATTCAAACTAAATTTCTCACAATAACCTCACTCATATTACGAGAACGAGAATGTAAGGGTTCCATTCATTAATATATGGTTACTTTCTAGTATACTTTTAGAATTTCCGACTTTGCCCATGACTTTTTTTTATAGTTTTATACTTTAATCACGAAACTTTTAGACTTTTACCTTTTATGTTTCTTAGATTTTCTACTTTCGTTTTTAATATACATTTTTTTTGTTTTATACTTTGACCACAAAACTTTTAGACTTTTACGTTATATATCCCTTAACTTTTCTACTTTTGTTTTTAGTATAATTTTATAGTTTTCGACTATGCCATTATTTTTTTTATTGTTTAATACTTTGATCACATTAAAATGTCTATTACTTAAACTGACGGGTAAATTGGTGTCCCACCGCAAAACATTTTATACTCCTTAACTTTTCTACTTTTTTTTTATTATTGTACTTTTTAAGTTATCGACCTTAGTCACTTTGACCACACTAAACCTTTTGACTTAATTTTTCTACTTTCTTTTATTATTAGTATACTTTCAGAGTTTTCGACTTTATCCACGATTTATTTGTAGTTTTATACTTTGATCACACTAAACCTTTTTTATTTAAACTGATTGGTAATGGGTGGCCCGCCGCGAAGCGAGAGCGGGTCACCAATTTGTACATAACAATAAGAATTGAAAAGGAATAGGGAAGTTTTAGGTTTTCATACTTTGGCCACGAAGGTTTGTTGCTTTTACATGTTCTGCCCTCTAAGTTTTATATATATATTTTTTGTTTTAAGTTTTGCCGTCTTCTATTTTAGTCCCGAAACTTTTATAATTTTACGTTAAGGAACTTTTTGATTTTCAAACTTTGGCCACAAAAGTTTGATATTTTTACATTTTCTACCCTCTAATTTTTAAACTTTGATTTTTTTTTTATTTTTAAGTTTTGTCGTTTTCTACTTTGGCCATAAATTTTTTATAATTTTATGTTTTATACCCTTTAAAACTTTTGTTTTGTATTCTTTTTTTTATACTTTGGTCATGAAATTTTTATAGTTTTACGTTTTATACCCCGTTAGTTTTCCTTTTTTTTATCTAAGTTAGAGTTTTCGACTTTGACCACAACATTTTTATAGTTTTATTAGACTTTTACGTTTATACCCCTTAACTTTTCTATTTTCGCTTTTTAGTATAGTTTTATAGTTTAATACTTTAACCATAAAACTTTTAGACTTTTACGTTTTATATCCCTTAACTTTTCAACTTTCTTTTATTATTATACTTTTAAAGTTTTGGACTTTGGCTATGAATTTTTTATAGTTTTATACATTTACCACATTAAAATATTTCTTACTTAAACTGACGGGTGAACGGGTGGACCGTCGCGAAGCGCGGACAAGTCACCATCTTGTTTATTATAAATAAAATTTAATTTATTTTCTTTATCAAAAAGACTCTTCAATTTCCATCTTTTTATCACTTTGCTATTGATAAATTGATTTGCTATATCCGCTTATCTCTTTATCATTATTAAATAGAATAGACAATTTAAAGCATCATTTGGATAAAAGTGTGAGCTATACAACAAAAGAAAATGGAAAATATATGATTACTACAAATAATAACGTGACAGATATAAAAAGTTCAAATTTAGTCAAAAAATGAATTATTGATAAATGTCATTTTACACTTTAATCATTTAGATAAACGGGTTATATTCGGGTTATTCGTATTTATGTGTATTTAGGTTAGGGTTGAAGATTTTGACCCGAAAAAAATACGGGTTAGGTTCGAGTTCTAACTTTGAACCCGTCAACCCGCGAACCGCCAACCTACCAACCCAACAACTAGACACGATTGCCACACCTAAGTGAACACAAAACTAATAGTTAATACACGACTCTGGATTAAATAATTAACATCTAAATCATAACGTAGATAGGAAAACAAGCACGTTAAAAATATAAAACAATTGTCAAACCTTATGTCCGAACATAAAAAATGCAAAACAAAATATCAAATACAAAATACGGGGAAAAAGTGAAAAACGAATAACACGTTGATGTAAAACACGATAATAAATCACGACGTAGTTAATATCAACCAGTAGAAGTGAGACTTAAAAAACAAGAAAAGAAAAAAGGGAAAAAGGATTAGCCAATCATGTGGTATACATGTATAAGTTTGGTTGTGTGCGTATGTCATGTACAAAGTGACTAACTCACTTGTGTGAGTTTGGTATGAGGGGTATGACGGTATGAGTTGGTATTATTTATTAAATATTTAAATAAAAAATGAAATAATTAAAATGATATGATTAATTAAAGCCCAAAGAATCAACAAACTCACGTTGTTGCTTCACTCACGTAGGGGACTCAAGTAGTCCACTCACACAAGAGGGAAGCAATGTTCCTTATGTGAATATGTGTAACTTTGTTTTCAATGGACTTTATTTAGTATGATTGTTGTTCTTAAAGATTTCATAGCCCGTTTCTTATCTCCATCTTTGTAATTTAGACTTTAATTATTATTTTTTCTCTCTTTCCACTCACAACTACAATGAAACAATATTTTTATACCCTTATTCTTATTTTTTCTCTCTCTTTCAATCATAACAAAACCCCAAATTTTAGAAAATCATCAGTTTTTTCTCAAATATAGGGATGAATATTTTTTTTTCACTCACAACCACTCAAAACCATACCCTAAATTTTAGGAATTATACACACATAATTTTAGACTGGATTATAATTTTAAAGATTATACACACATAATTTTAGACTGGGCTATGAATAAGTTTGCTACATCAAACTCATCCAACAGTTACCTAGCTAATACATTTATATCTAATCTAAATCAATATAATATGATATCATATTTTGCAATTAAATTATTTTATGAAAATACAATATTAGCCCAAAAACCCATCTTCCACAGTCCACACCACTCTTTTCTCTTCCAACTCACATTTCTCAATTAAAAAATCATAAACTTCTGTTTCTGTATTTCTTTAAAAACCCATTAATATTTCCATTGACCAAAATGAAACTAAAGTCCAAAAACACGCTTACAAGCTTCCAACACCCTCCCACCGCTCCTTCTCTTCGTCTTCTTCTTGGATCTTGCCACGTGTCCATCATCACCATCTCCTTCTTCCTCAAAATCAACTTGAATATTCAAACCCTGGTCATGAATCCTGGAATACCTTTCAGAAACAGACGAAGATCTTCTTATTGAAACAACCCTTTTCATTGCTGTTTGTAATGTTCTCCCAGTGCTGTGCTGTTTCTCAATCTTGAATCTGCTGCTAAGACCACTTGTACCGTTTGCATCAGTTGTGGTACCTTGAGAAGTTAGTGACCGGTTTGTGATTGAAAAGTCTTCATCTTGTTTTTCTTGATTATTTTCTTGATTGTTGCCTGAATAACGATTATAATCATAATCATGATCATGGTCTAGGTTTTGGGCTGGTTTTTGAGTGATGGGGTGGGTTGATTTCTTGATTGAAATGGGTTTTTGGTTTTGGACAGTTGGATCTGAAGAATCCATTGATCTTGATTTGCTGCTACTATTCATCAGCATTATCTTTGAATAACCCTTCATTAGAAATTTGGAATTTAGAATGTTAGATGTGGAAGTAGATGAAGTGGTGGTGGTATGAAATATGAATGTGTATATATATAGATGGTATGTAGAATATAAAAATATAAAAAGATTACAACTAATGCTTTGTGTGTGGTGTTTAACAGATTATTTGTTTTTTTATTAAAGTAACTACATTTTTATTTTATTAATGTGACAATTGACATGTCATATCAGATTTTTATTCATCTAAAAAAAATAATCGAATTTTTTTTGTTACACGTTTTAAGAAGGATTGTGTTCTCTATATATATATACGACTAACACGATAATATATATGTAATAATATTAACCTTAATATTAAAATTTAGTATTTGGATAATTATTAACCTTAATATAGAAAATTTATATTTGAATAATTAGTTATTGGATATTACTTATTTAAAATTTAAACTAAATAAACCCTAATACTAATATGCAAATTTAGTATTTAGATAATTATTTATTAAAATTTTGACTTAATCTAATTTTGTGGTGATGACACGTGTCTTTTTTTACTAATTAAAATTTTGTGATGATGACACCTGTTTTTTTTATACTAATTAAAGTTTAAAGTATGACAAACTTTTTGTTTATTATATAGTATAGAGTGTAAATATGATCTATGTATTATGAGTAAGTAATTTGGATTAATTACGTACGATGATTAGCTCAACATGGGAAGATGCATGCTACTCAGATGGGATCATACTCTTTTTAACGTTTCTTATTACAAAAACTACTTAATAATGATCTGTCAATTTATGTTCAACATTTTGTCATTTCTTCTGATAATTTAATGGACTCCTCACATGAAAGACACACACACATGACACACACACACTATATATATATATTATATTAAATATATATGTATATGTACACGTGTGGAGAGTGAGCACCATGGGCATGGAGGTGGACAAAAATGGAATTGGTGTAGGAAGGTAGCAGGAAACTGAGATGTGAACGGCTTCAATTCACACATATTCCACAACCCCATCTCCTAAATAATTGACCAAAACTAATTTATAATTCTAATTTTATTTTATATATATACACACACATATAGACACACTAAATGAAATAATGTGACTAAGAGATGAAGACCCTCATATAAAACCATATCCTCTTAGCGTAAAAGGATGAAAATGCACCTCATATGAGGAGAGTTAACGGGATTATCTAAATGGTTAATGAAAATGACCGGCAACATGCAAAATTTAAAAAATAAGGACGAAATCAGTAATTATTAGATTTAAAGAACGAAACCGTGCAAAATTTAAAAAATAACTAAATAAGAACGAAATTAGTAATTATTGAATTTAAAGAACAAAACTAGTAATTTTACATATTTATAAAAGACAAAATCAGTAATTTAATCTTGAATCAAATATAAAGTGAGCTTAAGCTCCGCTAATAAGTAATCTTGGCCCTTGAAAGTGTTACTTGTAAATAAATAAATGAATTAATTAAATGGATGTGAAACTCTACATAACTACCATTAAACTCTCGGGACTCATTAAAAATTCTCACATTTATTTAGTTTTGTATTACAAAAAAAATAAAAAAAAATTGTCGTATAAAACACAATCCATTTAATTCAACACCACACGTTGAATCGGTTATAATCTCATTAAGAGTAAATAAATAAACTTTTTTTAGTAAAAAATTAATTAAAGGTCCATTAAATAATCTATTTGGTGAAATTTCACGTTTAAATGTCCCCATTTTTAATAATTTATTTGGTCCTAAATCGTGATTTAGTCAACAGTCGTGTTTGCATAGTGGCGCTAGTCGCTAGATAGTCCAATGAAGTGTGCACGTTTTTTAAACAAAAATGAAAAATGATTTGACTATATTCGAGTGACCAAATAACAGATCTAATGAATATGTTTTTTATTTATTTTATCTCTCATTATATTATCTTTTATCATATATTTATAAAATCTTATCTTCCGACGCTTAGTTTATTCTAAGTGACTATTTTAATATAACTGAGTCAAGTTATCACAAAAAATATGTTAAATTTAAGAAGATTAAATTTGTTATTAGAGTATCTAAGTCAATGCCTATAATAGTTGTGAGGGTAACCTTAAGATTTAAGGTGTAGTCTTGAGTGGTTGTGAGTAGAGGAGAGAGAAATATTTAAGGAAAATTGGAATCCTTATATTTGAGGAATAAACACTTAGTGTTTATTGGCTTATTACTTTTTGAAAATGAGTTTTTAGAAAAGTGTTTGGATTAACTTTTGTGGTGGGAGGAGTTAATAAGTTGTTTTTAAAAAGTGTTTGTTTTAGTTTTTATATATAAAATTACTAAAAATGGGTTAAGTGGGTATAAGGTTAGGTGGGTATAAAGTTAAATGAGGGGTATTATGGTAATTGAACACTCAATAAGTCATAAGGAGTTTTGAAAAGCCAGGAAATCCTGACTTATAAAAACTGACTTATTAGCTTTTAGGAAAAACTAAAATCCAAAAGTGCTTATAGGTTTGTCAAACATTAAAAACAACTTATTAACTTTTTGAAAAGTCAATAAGTTAATAAGCAGTTTTTATAAGCAATCCCAAACATGCTCTAAATTGATAAAGAAAAAAAAATGATAGAGAGACATTTTACTTTTACTCATTTTTATTTAATTTTATATCAAGTTTAGCCATTTTTTAAACATTCATAAATTTACGTATGATATTATTTTTCAAAAAATGACACCATAAAAATGAACATTTTTATTTTTAAAACGCGTACAGTGTTGCTATATATAAAATATAAAATAATAATAATCTTTGGGTATCTAGTGGGGTCATTGTGTCTATTGCTCGTCATTGTGGTTTTTTACTCGTCATTGTATCTTTTTATTAGTTATTGTGTATTTTTGTTGATTATTGTGTCTATCTTATTTAAAAATAGTAAAAAACAGATTGTGTCCTATCTTTAGATCATTGCGTCTCATGTTCATCATTGTGTTATGTTTCCAGTCACTGTCTAATACGTATTTATCATTGTATTTTATGTTTTTAACTCATTTCATGTTATTTTGTTATTGTTTTTTTATGTATTAGATAAAATTATATTATTTTATTATTGTGTTTTACATATTGGAACTACACGATGATGTTTTTTTTTAACTGCTATTTATTCACCACACAACCAAAAACAACACCATCAGTACAAATCTCAACGAGAGGCTGAGGAAAAAATCCAAAGGACACCACACCAAAAAACTACACGATGATGTTATTTTACAATTATGTTCTTCAAAACTAATAATTAAAAAAAACACAATAACCAACATAAAGACACTATGACTAGCAAAAAGACACAATGATGAGTAAAAAGACATAAGACGAGTAAAAACAATGACGAGCAAAAATACACAATGACGCAATAGAAAAAATCCAAACATAATTTTTTTAATTTAATATCAATACTGTACGCATTTTAAAGAAAAAACACTCGATTTTAAGGTATAATTTTTTTTAAAGTAACGTCGTATGTAAAATTTGTAAAGATTTTTAAAAAGTAGGGGACACATGTCAGGCCCGAAATCATTCTTATATTTCTTAGATATAGAAGACTTCTTATTTAAACAGTGTTAGGTTCAAATGATAACGTATATAAAAACAATAAGGTGTTCAGGCTCTCTTCTGATCAAAATTCACATCAAAATATAGATAGGTTGTTTTTAATGAAATTTATATTGAAACATAACAGTTATCATATATCTCTCTTAGTATCTCTTTACTCAAATCTTGATGTTGTTCGGGTATAGACACAAATATGTTGCAGATTAATTGACGATTAAAGCGTAATGCAAGCATGGGTAACCTTGGGGTGCCGGTAGTCCGTGGTTCGATGCGGGATACGGTGATAGGCAAATCAAGTTTCTGGTTGATGGCGGTGATGAATGCGTGAATTAAATCGGTAAGGCTAATACTCTCTCAATCGATGACCTAGGAATAATCTTTATTGAATCATGTTTTTATGTCATGAACTCTTCGATATTTTCGGGCAAAAAAAGGTAGACCCAATATGGCTATTCATATTTCATAACCTACGCTTCATTTTAAACTAGAAAATTAAACAAGCCTATAAAAAGTGGACACGGATTCGGCTCGTTTGAAAACCAAGCCAAAGCGAGCTGGTTCGTTTAAGCTTAATGATATCAAATGTAGGCCCGGGTCGACTCGTTTTTACATGTATTCATACAAAATGTCAAAATTGATTTTGTTCTTTTTTTTTTACATATATACATATATATAAAAATAAAATCAATATTTTTAAATGTGTTTATTTTAGCTCGTCAAAACAATGATACAGGATTGGTATTTCATGGACCATGATTACGTTCTAATATACCTAGGTGGAATAAAGGGCTCCCGAAAAAAGATAAGTATATTCACGTAGAAACTGCTTCTAGACACAATACCGACTCGTGCTAATCTATGTAATAAAGGCTTTGATATACCATTTATCCTGTGTTCTTTTTTTTAATTTGGAGGTTAAGTCAGTGGACCGTTTGGTCTTTGTCAGGTGACGATTAAGATTTGGAGGAAAATATTAGTATGGTTGAACTGGAAGGGTCCGATCAAGATGTTCTCATAGGCCGGGAGGAGTGTCTGACACAACACACCTACGTGGAGGTTACGTGGTTTATAGTTCTAAACCGTTAGTAACAACTTTTTATCATCAAAAAATTAAAACCGAACCGTTAAAATTTAAAATCAAAGAATTACTAATGATTTGGTTTCACTCTTTGGGCCTTTATATAAATGCATGAAATATGAATTTTTAAAAAACATCTAGAAATACATATTTTTTTAAAGCACTAACACAAAATCCCATATTTGTTTCCTATAGAATTGAACGTAAAAAAGTCTCTAACATTATGTTACCGTAAAATAACCGGCTACAAACGGGTAAATAATCGTTTTCTTTTAACTAGTTACATTCGGTAGCATAAAATTACCAAAATGCGAGAAATGTGTGTGTGTGCGTGTGACGTAAGCAAAGTACGGCATTCGTTACACATGCTTCCCTCCTGAATTCTGTTTGTTAACTGCATAAACACACACACACACAGAGGACGCCATTAACAGACCTTTGAAAAGCTTCATCCAAATTCATATTCACTCGAAGAGAAAATGTTCTACTCTCACCAGTTACTTGCTCGCAAAGCTCCTCTCGGACAAATCTGGTATGTAATCGTCAAATCGATCTGTTGTTCTGTGAATTGTGAGTGAATTTCGATTCAATATTTCAATCTAAACCTAATCTCGAGCTTATTTCTGTTCGTACTTCATGTATTGGAGAAATCATGTCTGTTATGTGTGTTTTTTTGTAAACGAAGCTTTACTACAAGTATTTTAGCTAGTTGATTAGTGTTTTGAATAGATTTTGATGTTTCGTGTTATTGAGGTCCGATTTTAGTAATCGTCTTCTTCTTCTACAATTGTGAAAATCATTGATACTGAATTCATGATCCTGTGTATGTGAGAATGATTTCGTTCGTTTGGTTTATTTCTATGAATTTATGATGAGAAGGAGGGCGGCGACACTACATGCGAAAATCAACAGGAGGAATCTCAACAAGCTTAACATCATCAACATCTGGTTTGATTTAATCAGCATGAATCCAATTATTTATCTGTTTATTCGAGCTTAATTCTGTTTTCCCATTCGGTTTAATTGACGACACCGTTTCCGCCGTTTAACTTGTTCTCAATTGTGAATTGCAGTGAAGAAATTTTGAATCCGTCGGTTCCAATGGCTCTCCGACTATCTGGAATCCTCATGGGTAAATTAGTTAACTCCTGACGATCTATTGGATAGACGTATTTGAGATTGAAATTCAATTTTCTCTGAAAATCTCAGGTGGAGTCGTCATTGTATACGAGCGGAAAGTCAAATTGCTCTACGGTGATTCTCGTCCATTTGCTTCGTTCGTTATTTCTTATTTGTATTATGCTCGGCAACAAAACCCTATTACTCTCTCTCTCACTAACTAATTACAGTTTTTTGTTATTTACAGAGGATGTGACTCGTTTTATGGTGGGCTCTCAAAATCCATTTCTCTATGTTTCTGTAATTCTGTCTCGTTATTTTATTTATTTACTTTTTTTTACAATGTTACAATTGGGTGAATGAACTGTGCAGGTTGAGATCAACGAAGCATGGAAAGTCAAAGCTAAGAGAGATCCTACCATATTTCCGAAGGGCAAGTCTCAGGCAAAGTAAGTCTTCAATTCCATTCCATATGTTGATATTTCCTAGTCAAATCCCATTTAGGTAGAATGGTTACCATCAGAAAAGCATTGGTGACATAATTAACCTAATTATGTAAAATTAGTTATGGCAAGTATATTGTTAAATGTTCTATAAGTTCTATTTATGCTTTGTAGTTCTGTGCAGCATATGTAATTGATACATATTGACAAAGGGTCATTTGTGGAGTCAATGAACTTTTATTTCTGGTTTAGCTATGGTATTGTATTTATTGATGTGTTACGGTAGATATGAAGCTGTCACACTCCCTGATAACCAACCAGCAGACCTAGGAGAGTTTGAGCAACATCTTCAATTTTCTAACTCAGACACACTAATGGGGATGAACAGAAGTGCTTACATTGACATGGTAATTTTGTGCAAGAACATATAAAAGTTACTATCTTCTTCAACATTCTTTTAAATATCAAAAACGAAAAATTCAAATTTGTGTCTGTTTTTGGTTTATAGAATTTTGACAACATAGATGATTCCTACATCATCCACAACCATGAGGAAGCTGATCTACCTCATGATCATCACCAAGGTGTATAACTTCATCAAAAACTAACTTACAGATATATCTTCTTCTGGACATAAGTTTTAAGATCTGTCAAATGTTTCCTGATCCTGATCCTAATTTTTATCTGTTTTTCCAGCTGATATTGAAAATATCACCCTATTTGATCGATTTGATTCACACCAGACTGATACAGGTCTCTTCAATCAGTTTGAGAGGTAGGTTATTTAGCTGTGATAGGAATGCATACTTCCTAAAGGTGTTATGGGAACTACTTGTGCTTGTAAGATATTGCAACTACATTTATTCTATTAAACTATTAAGTTGAGCTGAACTTGTTCATAGTTTACATGTTTACTTTAATCAAAATCAGTTGAACATAATATCTGACCATATTTATATATTACTTAATGGTGAAAATAATAGGTTTGACATTGAAGGGGATGACATTGAACTCAATGAAGAGACACAAGAGAAGTTTCATTCACATAACCACACCGAGCTACCAGATACTCTTGTACCTTCTCCACCATTACAAGATGAGCCTCAAAATCGTAAGCATCCGCTATATCTTCTTTTTCAGATACGGATAAAGGTGGAAATTTGACCTGTTTAATTGAATGG
>JBCNJP010000011.1:1682182-1752715 GCA_039602395.1 Deinandra increscens subsp. villosa
ATATGTTAAATTTAAGAAGATTAAATTTGTTATTAATATCTAATCAATGATTCAGATTAAGGGCTTGTTTGGGATTGCTTATTTTGATGAATAAACACTTTTTGTCAAAAGTGTTTATTGGTTCATTACTTTTTGAAAATGAGTTTTTAAAAAGGTGTTTGAATGAACTTTTGTGGTGGAAGGAGTTAATAAATTGTTTTTAAAAAGTGTTTGTTTTAGCTTTTATATGTAAAATTACTAAAAAGGGGTTAAGTGGGTATAAGGTTAGGTGGGTATAAAGTTAAATGAGGGGTATTATGGTAATTGAACACTCAATAAGTCATAAGCAGTTTTGAAAAGCCAGAAAATCCTGACTTATAAAAACTGACTTATTAGCTTATAGAAAAAGCTAAAATCCAAAAGTGCTTATAGGTTTGTCAAACATTAAAAACAACTTATTAACTTTTTGAAAAGTCAATAAATTAATAAGCAGTTTTTATAAGCAATCCCAAACATGCTCTAAATTGATAAAGAAAAAAAAATGATAGAGAGACATTTTACTTTTACTCATTTTTATTTAATTTTATATCAAGTTTAGCCATTTTTTAAACATTCATAAATTTACGTATGATATTATCTTTCAAAAAATGACACCATAAAAATGAACATTTTTATTTTTAAAACGCGTACAGTGTTGCTATATATAAAATATAAAAAAATAATAATCTTTGGGTATCTAGTGGGGTCATTGTGTCTATTGCTCGTCATTGTGGTTTTTTACTCGTCATTGTCTCTTTTTACTAGTTATTGTGTTATTTTACAATTATGTTATTTTACAATTATGTTCTTCAAAACTAATAATTAAAAAAAACACAATAACCAACATAAAGACACTATGACTAGCAAAAAGACACAATGATGAGTAAAAAGACATAATACGAGTAAAAACAATGACGAGCAAAAATACACAATGACGCAATAGAAAAAATCCAAACATAATTTTTTTAATTTAATATCAATCCAGTACGCATTTTAAAGAAAAAACACTCGATTTTAAGGTATATTTTTTTAAAGTAACGTCGTATGTAAAATTTGTAAAGATTTTTAAAAAGTAGGGGACACATGTCAGGCCCGAAATCATTCTTATATTTCTTAGATATAGAAGACTTCTTATTTAAACAGTGTTAGGTTTAAATGATAACGTATATAAAAACAATAAGGTGTTCAGGCTCTCTTCTCATCAAAATTCACATCAAAATATAGATAGGTTGTTTTTAATGAAATTTATATTGAAACATAACAGTTATCATATATCTATCTTAGTATATCTTTACTCAAATCTTGATGTTGTTCGGGTATAGACACAAATATGTTGCAGATTAATTGACGATTAAAGCGTAATGCAAGCATGGGTAACCTCGGGGTGCTGGTAGTCCGTGGTTTGATGCAGAATACGGTGAAGGCAAATCAAGTTTCTGGTTGATGGCGGTGATGAATGCGTGAATTAAATCGGTAAGGCTAAAACTCTCTCAATTGATGACCTATGAATAATCTTCATTAAATCATGTTTTTATGTCATGAACTCTTCGATATTTTCAGACAAAAAAAGGTAGACCCAATATGGCTATTCATATTTCATAACCTACGCTTCATTTTAAACTAGAAAATTAAACAAGCCTATAAAAAGTGGACACGGATTCGGCTCGTTTGAAAACCAAGCCAAAGCGAGCTGGTTCGTTTAAGCTTAATGATATCAAATGTAGGCCCGGGTCGACTCGTTTTTACATGTATTCATACAAAATGTCAAAATTGATTTTGTTCTTTTTTTTTTTACATATATACATATATATAAAAATAAAATCAATATTTTTAAATGTGTTTATTTTAGCTCGTCAAAACAATGATACAGGATTGGTATTTCATGGACCATGATTACGTTCTAATATACCTAGGTGGAATAAAGGGCTCCCGAAAAAAGATAAGTATATTCACGTAGAAACTGCCTCTAGACACAATACCGACTCGTGCTAATCTATGTAATAAAGGCTTTGATATACCATTCATCCCGTGTTCTTTTTTTTAATTTGGAGGTTAAGTCAGTGGACCGTTTGGTCTTTGTCAGGTGACGATTAAGATTTGGAGGAAAATATTAGTATGGTTGAACTGGAAGGGTCCGATCAAGATGTTCTCATAGGCCGGGAGGAGTGTCTGACACAACACACCTACGTGGAGGTTACGTGGTTTATAGTTCTAAACCATTAGTAACAACTTTTTATTATCAAAAAATTAAAACCGAACCGTTAAAATTTAAAATCAAAGAATTACTAATGATTTGGTTTCACTCTTTGGGCCTTTATATAAATGCATGAAATATGAATTTTTAAAAAACATCTAGAAATACATATTTTTTTAAAGCACTAACACAAAATCCCATATTTGTTTCCTATAGAATTGAACGAGTAAAAAAGTCTCTAACATTATGTTACCGTAAAATAACCGGCTACAAACGGGTAAATAATCGTTTTCTTTTAACTAGTTACATTCGGTAGCATAAAATTACCAAAATGCGAGAAATGTGTGTGTGTGCGTGTGACGTAAGCAAAGTACGGCATTCGTTACACATGCTTCCCTCCTGAATTCTGTTTGTTAACTGCATAAACACACACACACACAGAGGACGCCATTAACAGACCTTTGAAAAGCTTCATCCAAATTCATATTCACTCGAAGAGAAAATGTTCTACTCTCACCAGTTACTTGCTCGCAAAGCTCCTCTCGGACAAATCTGGTATGTAATCGTCAAATCGATCTGTTGTTCTGTGAATTGTGAGTGAATTCGATTCAATATTTCAATCTAAACCTAATCTCGAGCTTATTTCTGTTCGTATTCATGTATTGGAGAAATCATGTCTGTTATGTGTGTTTTTTTGTAAACGAAGCTTTACTACAAGTATTTTAGCTAGTTGATTAGTGTTTTGAATAGATTTTGATGTTTCGTGTTATTGAGGTCCGATTTTAGTAATCGTCTTCTTCTTCTACAATTGTGAAAATCATTGATACTGAATTCATGATCCTGTGTATGTGAGAATGATTTCGTTCGTTTGGTTTATTTCTATGAATTTATGATGAGAAGGAGGGCGGCGACACTACATGCGAAAATCAACAGGAGGAATCTCAACAAGCTTAACATCATCAACATCTGGTTTGATTTAATCAGCATGAATCCAATTATTTATCTGTTTATTCGGAGCTTAATTCTGTTTTCCCATTCGGTTTAATTGACGACACCGTTTCCGCCGTTTAACTTGTTCTCAATTGTGAATTGCAGTGAAGAAATTTTGAATCCGTCGGTTCCAATGGCTCTCCGACTATCTGGAATCCTCATGGGTAAATTAGTTAACTCCTGACGATCTATTGGATAGACGTATTTGAGATTGAAATTCAATTTTCTCTGAAAATTTCAGGTGGAGTCGTCATTGTATACGAGCGGAAAGTCAAATTGCTCTACGGTGATTCTCGTCCATTTGCTTCGTTCGTTATTTCTTATTTGTATTATGCTCGGCAACAAAACCCTATTACTCTCTCTCTCACTAACTAATTACAGTTTTTGTTATTTACAGAGGATGTGACTCGTTTTATGGTGGGCTCTCAAAATCCATTTCTCTATGTTTCTGTAATTCTGTCTCGTTATTTTATTTATTTACTTTTTTTTACAATGTTACAATTGGGTAAATGAACTGTACAGGTTGAGATCAACGAAGCATGGAAAGTCAAAGCTAAGAGAGATCCTACCATATTTCCGAAGGGCAAGTCTCAGGCAAAGTAAGTCTTCAATTCCATTCTGTTGATATTGCTAGTCAAATCCCATTTAGGTAGAATGGTTACCATCAGAAAAACATTGGTGACATTATTAACCTAATTATGTAAAATTAGTTATGGTAATATATTGTTAAATGTTCTATAAGTTCTATTTATGCTTTGTAGTTCTGTGCAGCATATGTAATTGATACATATTGACAAAGGGTCATTTGTGGAGTCAATGAACTTTTATTTCTGGTTTAGCTATGGTATTGTATTTATTGATGTGTTACGGTAGATATGAAGCTGTCACACTCCCTGATAACCAACCAGCAGACCTAGGAGAGTTTGAGCAACATCTTCAATTTTCTAACTCAGACACACTAATGGGGATGAACAGAAGTGCTTACATTGACATGGTAATTTTGTGCAAGAACATATAAAAGTTACTATCTTCTTCAACATTCTTTTAAATATCAAAAACGAAAAATTCAAATTTGTGTCTGTTTTTGGTTTATAGAATTTTGACAACATAGATGATTCCTACATCATCCACAACCATGAGGAAGCTGATCTACCTCATGATCATCACCAAGGTGTATAACTTCATCAAAAACTAACTTACAGATATATCTTCTTCTGGACATAAGTTTTAAGATCTGTCAAATGTTTCCTGATCCTGATCCTAATTTTTATCTGTTTTTCCAGCTGATATTGAAAATATCACCCTATTTGATCGATTTGATTCACACCAGACTGATACAGGTCTCTTCAATCAGTTTGAGAGGTAGGTTATTTAGCTGTGATAGGAATGCATACTTCCTAAAGGTGTTATGGGAACTACTTGTGCTTGTAAGATATTGCAACTACATTTATTCTGTTAAACTATTAAGTTGAGCTGAACTTGTTCATAGTTTACATGTTTACTTTAATCAAAATCAGTTGAACATAATATCTGACCATATTTATATATTACTTAATGGTGAAAATAATAGGTTTGACATTGAAGGGGATGACATTGAACTCAATGAAGAGACACAAGAGAAGTTTCATTCACATAACCACACCGAGCTACCAGATACTCTTGTACCTTCTCCACCATTACAAGATGAGCCTCAAAATCGTAAGCATCCGCTATATCTTCTTTTTCAGATACGGATAAAGGTGGAAATTTGACCTGTTTAATTGAATGGTTGATTTTTGGGTTATGGTTTATCCTAAGTGGATCACACTGGTCAAATTTAGCATCCTCCAAATCAGTTTTTTAAAGAATATTAGCTACTTACAAAAAAATAGACAAGACCACTTGTGTGGCAACCCAACTGACCCACTTGTTAACCCGGTGACCGCCCATTTTGTCACCTCTAGTCATGGACATCTATATGTGCATTGTTACTGACTGTTAGGTTCTCACAGCTAATGAGATACATGAGAAACCTCCAGAAGATCATACCAATCATCAATCGGAGGAGGACGAGGTCAGTTTTTAGTCACCAGGCTCCACCATAAATTATAAACATATGCATTGGTTGAAACATGAATCAAATGTTGTAGGCCCAACATGTTCCAAAGATGCAAAGACCATCTAGAAAAAGAGCAAGAAGGGCCCCATCCACTATCATGGACTATGAGCAAACTATGATTCCTGGTCATATGTATCAATCTTGGCTCCAGGATGCTTCTGATATCGTCTCAAGAAGAGGAAGAAAGAGAAAGGTACATTTTTTTAACAATATTCAGTTAGAAAAAATAATTGAACTACCTATGTCGTTAATAAACAACGTATTTTTTCAGCATTCAGGCAGCATTCGGTCCATAAGTATTGAAAGACGCATGGATCTACCACCAGTGGCTCTAGTTGATGGCTTATTTACAAATGGAAATAGGGATATTTATTATCCTCTTCCTTTGTTAAAACAATGGATGAAATTAACTCAGCCAGTGCATGATTTACCTTCAGGTTTATATGACTTCCCTAACAATATTATTCTTAACTATTGTAATATACTTACCAGTTACCAATGTCATTTGTTGCATCCAGGAGAGACCTCGCCACCATATCCACCAGCACCATCATCACCACCAGAAGCAACTAATTATCATGACCCAACAGCATTTGTAAGAAAATTTTTTTTTTAAGTGTTTCCATTCATCTACTCAGTAAAGAAATACTTGTGATTTCTCTTATTGTATTTTGATCTTTAGCCTTTTGGAGATCACCATAGTGGAGTTGGTTCTGGATCATTGGGGGTATCCATAGAGAAGGAAATGCCAGATGTGAGTAACCATGAATTGCCCGAAATCATCAGCACCCTTATGAACAATGGGGTCAATGTAACCGGGGCCAATGGGGAGCCCGTAGCTGAAACTGACACGGTAGTTACACCTGCAAATTCTGGTATGATGGATTTATTCTTTGTGTAAATAAATCATTGCTTAGAAGTTCACATTTATGATAAATTAAAGGGGACATATATCAATGTATATTTCTCACTAACAGGTGGTCAAGTTAAATCCATGAGCTCAGGATCTGGACACGCATTTGTGCCAGAAGACTCAGATATCAACTCAGGAAGGTAAGTGAAAATTGTCTAATGCAGAACTGATAAGTAAACAGAATCTTATATGATAAATTGATATTTTGGAATAGGTCAAAAGTGACCACAAGTGCATTCAATTTAATGCTTACGATCTCTTATCTCTCTTTATTCATTTAAATTAGAGTAGAATTTTAATAATTTAGGTTCCTTAATCATGTTCAATACATTTTATATTCATACGATTAAAAAATAAAGGAAAAAAATGAACGGTTTTTGGCTCACCCAACCTGACCCGATGTGTTCTGACCCGTATTATAAGTTAACCACCTCTTATGTCATGTTTGGGGTTTAAATTGTTCAGGTCCAACAAGAAGAGACTTTTCTCATCAACCAGAAAAAGTGGGAGTAGCCTTGAACCAGTGGCAGAGGAGTTCACATTCAATCAGGCTGATCCCAATTTCAAGTTGGCTCAACTCTCTGAAAATGAATTGTCACCCGAAACTAATGGTGCATTAATAACTAATTAATTACATATTTCCTGATATTTACATAATATATATCACTTGCAATGAATCATTTATGTTTACTTGTTCAGATATCATTGTGGAAACTGGACCAACACAAACCCAAAAGATCCCAGTACCTGATCAAGCGATGGACCGGTTAACTGATTCTATTCGAATGTAAGATTATTGGTACCGCAGATCCTATATAGATAGTTTTGATGTGTTGGTTAAACTAATAAGACATTTGGAGTTGATAGGCAACTGAAGACACATTTTGATACACCGGGATCTACTCAGACCGAAACACTTAACCAGCTTGCATTTGGACTGGACAGGAAAAGGGCTGCTTGTCTATTTTATCAGACTTGTGGTATGTTTCTCAATAACCCATTAACCATGTCCATATTACTAGTTATATACATTTTGTATATTAGTTAAGTGTTAAACAAAAACATATCATCGAACGTGCAGTTTTGGCATCTCGCGGTTTCATAAAGGTGCGACAGAACGAACCATATGGCAATATCATTATTTCTCGAGGTGCGAAAATGTGATCACAAGGTATAAAGTAACAAACACTAGTTTATGAGGACGTATATGGATATCCATAGGTTGTTAACTTGTTATTTCTAAAGTCTTTGGATTTTAAAGTAGTAATTTGAATTTATAAGTTTTGCCTCTTGGCGTGTGGATTTTCAAAATTATTGGAAAATAGAGATGCTATATATATTGGTTTTATTGCTGATGTTGTGGTATGTCCTGGATTGATCCTCATTGCCATTTTGTGTTTCAATGTTTCACATATATAACTTACCAACCCTTTTTATTACAGCCCCTAAGGCCTTAACAAACAGCCTTGACTAGATTTTTATATGATTGTAAATTTGTAATAATTCAAAGTAACTTATTTTGTAAACCTAGATACGTAAATATAAATTATTTCAATCCAAATTTTAAGCGATACAAATATAAACCCAAATTTTATTTCTTCTGATGTTTCTGTATGCTAATCATGAAAGACCCATTAAAAAACTATGGCAGGTTGAAAAAGACTATGTTTCACATGTGAAGCAACTTGGTTTCACATGTGAACAAAACGTATTAGATTTCGCCAATGATGATGAGACCAAAAATTGAAAAATCAACCTTCTGGTAAAGTGGTCCTTAACTTTATCATCCTCGTCATCACTGTTTCTCAACAAGTTCATCACAAAAGTCAAACTTATAAACATGTAACAAAAATTGGGTATGACCTGCCATTGGGCTGCAGGTGACATCTTGAGATTTAATCCAACAATATTGTCATTTATTTTGACTTATCGATCAAGAATCTGTTAGGATGGGGGTATGGTTGCCTAAGGCAACCATTTGAATCATAGAGATAACCAATCATATTGTGACAACAGCAGAGAGAAAAAGTTTGCCTAAATGATGTTTTGGAGGTGGGTATGGTTGCCTAAATCATGTTTTAGGCAATTTTTTTTTCTTTTTTTTTAAACAAAAACAATTACAAAAAATAAAATAAAAACATAAAATTCATTAATCTAAAAATAAAAATTACAAAGTCCTAAAATAAAATAAAAAATTACCAAATTCCTAAAAAAAAATAAACAACCACCACTTATTCTTCAAATTAAAAAATAACATAAAAAATAACATACATTTCTGTAAAGCCGTGAAACTTGGACGCCCCCTCGCGTCGAAACGAAAAGTAAACCACTCGAAATTACTCTCAACATCATTCAAAATACGATTAAACAAAATCTTAGACATTCGAAATCTATCTTTAAAAATACCTTCGTGAAAACGTGGCTCGTCGGCGAAATATAGCTCAATCAATCGATCATGACTCGCCCTACGATTCCGATAAATACTCATCCTTGTATTCGTCTCTCGAGCTTCTTCGTCTAAGACAACGCGATAACAACTCCTCATGAACTCCATCGCATCCTCGTCCGACCAATCGAACTACTAGATGAAGTCATAAGTTCGGGTGGGAGTATATATTTTGGGCGAGGACGAACCATGTTTGGGAGAAAAATATAGAGGTTTTTTTTTTGTGATTGAATTGAAGGAGAAGAGGTATAAAATTTATGAGAAATAGTGTGGTTTATATAGTATTTGAATTTGATTAAAAAAAAAGGGTAACGGCCCGATTTATGACCGTTCAACGGTCAAAAGGGTTGGTTGTTTCTCGACAACTAGTCGCCGAAAAGGGGGGTATGGGACGCCAAAGGAGGGATGCCGAGAGGGGGGGTTATGGTCGCCGATTTGATGCCGAGGGGTATGCCGAGACATACCCCCCACCCTTAGGAAAATGTGACATAATCCAACTAAAGAGCAACATATGCCGAGTGCTTGTTCTCTTCCTGGTAACACTATTATCCATTCTTGGTCCGGGATCGACTCGTTCACAATTCAAGCTGGCTTGGGTAGTTGATTTTCTGCGAACCTTTTTTGAGCGCGCTTCAAATGAGCTGTGGTAGTTCACAACATGTAAACTCTTCGATGTTTAGATAAATAGTATTTGCGGAGTCTTAACAAAGAAACAAGTGGCTGTGATGGTATATGTTAAGACTCTGCAAATCCTATTTATCTAAACACCGAAGATTTTATTAGTAAAACCGAGGTATGGGTGTAGTGAGTTGGTAGAGTGAGTTCCGCCACGTAGACATTGACTGAATTCATTACCCAACTCATTAACTCATACGAAAGGGGTATAGGTGCTATAAGTTGGGTGAAGGAGTTTGTATATTTTATTATTTTCAACCTTTTTTATTTAAAATATAATATATTTAAATAAAAACAATTTCATTACATCATACATGAAACTAAATATAATAAACCGCTTACGAGAACAAAAACGTGTCAAAAAACACTCATGAGATCAAAAAAATATATTTTAAAAAACAAGTATGTTTTCATTAAAACTTATACCGGTGTGTTCAGAAAAAAATAAAGAAGACTACGAATTTAGCTTTCTTTTTAAAAGTTATTTGGAAAAAATCAGATTTCAATCTAATAAATATTTTAATTTAATAAATAAAATAAAAAGTGAAATTTATCACCGTATGAACGATTAGATGAATATGAAGCTCTGGATCAATCTAAATTCCAGATTTCAACTCACGCAAAAAGCTTTAGCATGACAATTTCCACACGAGAAACCCACACATAGATGGGGCATGCATACATGCATACCGCATGCCCTAAGGTGGAGTAATCAAAGAAACTAAAAGTGTAATTCTTAAAAAATTAGGGGTAAACTTTGTAATACGGACATATAACACGGGCCTATCCATATAACTAAGTCTTTATTTTATTTGAAAAGAGACCTGGTGGAATTGACTGACTTTGACTTTTTGGCCCCTGTTTTCTGCTACACGCACCCCTCATTACTACCCCTGTCCTTCACCACTATCCATCGCCATTAATTCATCATCAACCTGTTTCAACTTTCAAGCTCTCCTCCACACCCTCTGCTTCACCTAATCAAACCAAATCTCACATCTCTGACCTCCGATTCCGTGTTTCCGATCTAGCGATGCTTCTGCCCTAATTTTAGAGCTTTTCAGAGACATTGTTGCTGAAATTCCGCGGTAATTACTGTTTATACATTCACTTGTTACTGATATTCGTTTCAAAACTGCGTCTAAACACTGTTGAAATAGCAATGGTGTTACGTGCTTGAAGGTTTTGGTTTTGAAGTTTGAATTTGTGGCTCTGGCTTCGTTTCTGATAGATGTTTGTTATGAAACTTCTTTTACTTGTGTGTTTATGGAAATATGAGTTCATTTCTGTGTTTGTATGGAAGGAATTGTTGTGGTAGATTTCATGAAGCTGTTAGATGATTGCGCCAGTTGTTAACAATTAGATTTCGATCTAGCGATGCTTCTGCTCTGATTCTAGGGCTTTTCAGAGACATTTTTGCTGAAGTCTCGCGGTAATCACTGTTAATACATTCACTTGTTACTGATATTAGTTTCAAAACTGTTTCTAAACACTGTTAAATTAGCAATGGTGTTACGTGCTTGAAGGTTTTGGTTTTGAAGTTTGAATTTGTGGCTTTAGTTTTGTTTCTGATAGATGTTTGTTATCAAAGTTTTGATACTTGTGTGTTTCATGAAAATATGATTTCATTTCTGTGTTTGTATGGAAGGAATTGTTGTTGTAGATTTCATGAAGCTGTTAGATGATTGCAGTAGTTGTTAAAAATTAGATTTCGATCTAGCGATGCTTCTGCCTTGATTTTAGGGCTTTTCAGAGATTGTTGCTGAAATTTCGCGGTAATCACTGTTAATACGTTCACTTGTTACTGATATTAGTTTCAAAACTGTTTCTAAACACTGTTAAATAGCAATGGTGTTATGTGCTCGAAGGTTTTGGTTTTGAAGTTTGAATTTGTGGCTTTATTTTTGTTTCTGATAGATGTTTGTTACTATACTTAGGTTTGGGGTGAAAACTTTTGATATTTGTGCCTTTATGAAAATATGATTTCATTTCTGTGTTTGTATGGAAGAAATTGTTGTTGCTAGATTTTATGAAGCTGTTAGATGATTGCAACAATTGTTAAATAATTAGGTTTTGTTAGGTGATGGAAGGGATGCTGATCCGTTCAGCTGGAATGTGGCTTCTGGCTACTTGCTTCATGCTTGGTTTTGAAATTGCAAAAGCTGTGAGTAATTAAGTACTATTTAGGAGATGAATTAAGAATCTTAATTTGAATTAGTCATATGCAAATTTTGGCTTTACATGTCACTCATCTTCTTGTTGTTTTAGGTAACAAATGATTCCATTCTGGCTGCATCTTCTGGTAATGAAACCCACAGTGAAGGTAAGCTGCTTTTGTTACATTAATGGTGGTAAACATATATGATTTTGCCAAATCATTGAATTGTATGCTTGCACTGTTGAACTAGTCATATATGTATCCTATTTAAATCTTTCATACATGTCAATATTGTCATAAATCATAACCTAACTTCCCCTCAAGCACGCTGCAAGCATTGATTCGTGTGGGATTGTTTTTTTCTCGCCCTTTGTTTTTGGTTATTTATTCATTTTCAGTTTGTACATTTATAACATATCTTCATCATACACACATCATTAATATTTCTTATAAACATAAAAAGGATAAGTAAGAAGAAACAGAATAGCGTCATTTCACCATACAAACATTAGTATTCTATTTATTTAACATAACCGTAAGAAGGAAAAGAATAAAGAAAATATCAGCATTCCAGATATGAATTTGAACCTTTGATCTTGTGTGTGGGCGAATTTCATGAATTAAACTTCAGCTTTCTTTGTCAACAGCACCGTGTCCTTCTGGTTGGGTCACTGGACCAAGCAGGACAATTTGCTTTAAGTTTATCGGAAACACTCAGTCTTGGAATGAGTCAGAAACCAGCTGCAGAAGTTACCATGGCCACCTTGCAGCATTAACATCGGTCGCAGAACTGAACTTTGTCCAAGATTTGTGTAGTAAATCTATGGCTAGTAACGAATGTTGGGTTGGGGGCATAAGCACCAATACGAGCAATTCAATGTACTGGAAATGGTCTGATAGTACGTATAGCTGGAATGAAACGCTCCTTACTGTGGTCGCACCAGATCTTAAGTCCAATTGCACCAATTCTTCATGCTTCTACGGTTACAAGGACGACTCAGCATCTCTGTGTACTATGTTGACCAATAGAACAACATCTGTTGTGGCCGATAAATGCAACATATCTCGCGCTTCTATATGCATGTTTGTTGCAGGTTTGCATTCTCTTCTGTGACCTTTAATTCTTGTAATCAGATCATATGTGTTATGTAATAGAGTAATTGATTATATAGAGTTTTTCCCCTTTAGTTGCTTAAGGTAAATTAAGGTGTCAAAATGTATGTGTCAGGCTGGTTGAATATTTGGTCAAAAAGGTAAATTTTTTAGTGTGTGGGTGAAAACAGTCCAAACAGGTTGGGTTGATTCGAAACACTATTTTTTCAGTTCAATTTTTTTAGTAAATATATACATTATGATGAGTGTGATTACAAAACTATATTGTTATAGAATAAAGCAATTTAGGAGGTTGTATTCATCAAACATTAATATTTTTCGTGACTTTCGATGGATTTATTACACTTTTGACCCGTTAGGGATAAATATTACCCAAATTGACTCATTATCTGTACTCTGCAGTAAGTTTTAGTAATTTTATATTATTATTTCCCTCATTCTTTTCCAGAGAATAGATGTCAGCATATGCACTGCCACAAGGAATATCTCATTATACTTGCTACAGTCAGTGGATTAATTCTCTTCACTACATTTGCCGTGGTAATATGGCTCCTTGTGTACAAACGAAGCAACAGAAGAAGAAAATCTCGGAAATTATCAAATAACGCTGAGACAGCATTAGTTCCTCCATCATGGAAAATCTTCACCCGTGAAGAACTAAGATCGATTACAAAAAACTTCAGTGAAGGTAACCGTCTTATTGGGGATGCCAAGACAGGTGGCACATACAGCGGGCTTTTACCCGATGGATCACGCGTGGCAGTCAAAAGGCTAAAGAGGTCAACTTTTCAAAGAAAGAAAGAATTTTACTCGGAGATTGGAAGGGTGGCAAGGCTTTGCCATCCAAACTTAGTGCCTGTGAAAGGATGCTGCTATGATCATGGTGACCGCTACATCGTGTACGAATTTGTGGTAAACGGGCCCCTCGATAGATGGTTACACCATATTCCCATGGGTGGTAGGACACTAGATTGGACCATGAGAATGAAAGTTGCCACAACCCTCGCACAGGGAATCGCGTAAGTGAACCTAATTCTGAACACCCTTTCTTTTGTATATCCAACATGATGTTCGTTTAGGCTCGAGCTCGGCTCGTTTAAATTTGAGAGAGCTCGAGCTCGGCTCGATTCGAGCTTTATCTATGAAGCTAGAGCTCGGCTCGGGCTAGGCTCGTTTATTAGTAATTATTATTTTTTATATATTTTAAATTTGTATATATTTAGAAGTATACTTTTTTATATAGAAAATAATACATATTATTTACTTATTTTATCATAATTTTATATATAATCATCATTATTTTTTTTATATATTTAAAAATTAAATAAAGTTTATATAAATAAAAGCTCGATAAGGCTCACGAGCCGGCTCGAGCTCAATATGTAAAGCTCGGGCTCGAGTTCGTCTATTAAACCGAGCCCTATCTCAAAGAGCTCGAGCTCGTTAAGGCTCGGCTCATTTCGAGCTTTTTATCGAATCAATCTCGAGTAGCTCACGAACGGCTCGGCTCATTTACGCCCCTATTCCTAATTAAACAACTCATTTCAGGTTCTTGCATGACAAAGTAAAACCACAAGTCGTGCACCGTGACATTCGTGCCAGCAATGTACTTCTCGATGAAGATTTTAACGCTCATCTAATAGGTGTCGGATTATCAAAGTTCGTACCATGGGAAGTAATGCACGGTAGGACCGTAATGGCAGGCGGGACCCACGGGTACCTCGCCCCAGAGTTTGTTTACAGAAACGAGCTAACCACAAAGAGTGATGTCTACAGCTTTGGAGTTCTGCTACTAGAAATAATAAGTGGGCGTAGACCAGCTTCTCAAGCGGTTGACTCGGTGGGCTGGCAAAGTATCTTCGAGTGGGCCACCCCACTTGTCCAATCGCACCGTTACCTAGAGCTTCTTGATCCGGTAATCTCTGCATCTTCTTCGACATCACCTTCTAGAATACCGGAAGCTGGAGTCGTACAGAAGGTGGTTGATCTCGTGTATTCGTGTACGCAACATGTTCCATCGATGCGTCCTAGAATGTCCCATGTGGTCCATCAGTTACAGCAGTTGGCGGCTTAGGAAGCTGTTTATGTCTACCAGATTCTTGTCATATGTTGATCAGTCATATCTGATGATATGTCATTACCCATTTTATGTGGTTAAATGTCCATAATATCAGGAACATCATACAGTAGAACCTCTATAATTTAATACTCGATAAATTAATAACCTCGATAAAATTAATAATTTGTCTGGTCCCAACTTGGGACCAGTACAAAATTGGACCCCAATCGATAAAATAATAAGATAATAATTTTTTTCAAATCCCAATGTAAATATATTGGTCCCAGTGAAACTATAAATTAATAATTACTAAAATATTAAAAAATTCTAGGACTGTCTAGTAAAAAATGAAACTATAGTCACTTCTTTTTTTTGTGAACTTCAAATCTATATTGAGTTCATCTTTAAATCTTCCCATTGCACTTAAGAATTGAGGCACTGTATTCTCGTATTGCAACATTAAGTTGTGAAGAGTTGTTGGCGCTTGCAATGTTTCTTTCCGAGTGACGGGTTCCAAAGGTACTGAATTATCATCAACTTCATTATCAACCGGATTTTGAACGGTATCATTAGACATTTTATAGTGATCAATTTGATCTATGTACATTAAAATTGACAAGTTCGTTAATGTGTGAATGTACATGAGAATTTTGAAGGTCCTTGTTTCTATTTTATTCAAATAGGTAAAGTGAATGGACATGGAAATTTTGAAGGTCGATTCATTAATTTGAGAGTTTCTCACAAATATAAGCCAACTCTTTAAATTAATAATTTATTAATTTATCGATATAATAATATCTCGCTAAATTAATAAAAAATCCCGGTCCCAACATTATTAATTTATAGAGGTTTTACTGTATGTATTAGCATTGGTCTTGTTGTACCATTAGCCGTTGAAATTCAGTTTTTATGATCGTTATGCGACTAATAATTCGTATAGTGTCCTATTTTCTTTTAGGAAGAATAAAGCATCTATTAATTTGCTTGAAGATCAAGAAACTGAAAGTTACTGACCGACACTGGATTGATATGAATCATATTTTAGTAAAAGAAAAATTATATTATGTTGAAATATTTAATGAAAGTTCAGTGACTTTGGTGCGATAAGGACTTTGGTGCGATAAGAACTTTTGAGTGATTTTAATGAAATAACCGTAAAATTTAATTACTATTCTATAGAGTTACTCCTTTATAAAGCGATGGTTTGGTCATGTAAATGAGTTATGAAAGATGGTCATTTATGATCTTAATCTTCCATTATTAAAAAAGTAGTAACATTTTAGCTTCATGGCACTTTAACTAGCAGCTTAACTATATACACAAACCCAACTTCTAGACATTATGTACATATCATCTCCTTTAATCATCAACATCATAAACTCATTTGGTTAGTTATACACAACACCCTAGCGTGGCAACGTGTGCACAACCTCATCTTGTTTATATTATTACATAAATAAAAGAAGTACTGATGTAAGAATGAATGAGGTCTTTGTAGAAAAAGCTGATATGACATATTAACTGAGCTTTTTGTGATAAAGGCGGTGTTCAGTGTTGCGAATCCTCTTCTGTTGCTACGTAGACCCTAACGTTGTGAGTTTGTAAAGTGAAATAAAAACTAGAGTTAAATGTCATTTTCGTCTCCATGGTTTGTCAACTTTTGTCATTTTCCTCCATATTTTTAAATACCATTACTTAATAGAGAAAATGGATGGAGTTAGTCATTTGAAGTAAAATGTCAAAAAAATCACAAACTATTTGATAAAAATAAAGGTTTTTAAGAATATGAAGAAAAATAACAAAAAGTTACAAATTACATAGACGAAAATAACATTTAACTCTAAAAACTAACTTAACGTGGGAAATATCATTTTTAACCAAGTTGTGTAAAAATCAACTGAAAGTAAACTCAAGGGACTGTAACTGCATATTTGTAAATAGTCAAGGGACCATCTCCTTTACCTATTAGCTGTTCGATTCGATTTTGGGTTCAAATTTCTCGTCTCCGTAAATCGAACCACCGGTTCCTCATCAACTGCGCGAGTTACTCTGTGTGTGTGTGTGAGAGAGAGAGAGAGAGAGAGAGAGAGAGAGAGAGAGAGAGAGAGAGAGAGAGAGAGAAAGAAGCGGAGATCGGTGTGTGAACGAGATTAACCAGATGGCAAGGAGACCGGACGAAGAGTACGATTACTTGTTCAAAGTAGTGTTGATCGGCGATTCAGGCGTTGGTAAATCCAATCTTCTCTCTCGATTCACCAGAAATGAGTTCTGTTTGGAGTCTAAATCCACAATCGGCGTCGAATTCGCTACTCGCACTCTACAAGTACTCTCATTCTCCAAAACTTTGTATCGGTCGTTTTTATCTGTTTATGTAATTGAATCTCCGCTTGAAAATCTGTAGTTATGTGATCCTAAAACGTATAATTGTTACTAACTATCATCTGATTATATCATATGATGCATTAGAAACTTGAATCTATGCGTAATTTGATCACATCCGTATAGAATTTTGTTATTAGATCTGAAATCACGTGAAACTGATTTTGCAATTGTCTGTAAACTGATTTTGCAATTGTCTGTAATCGATCTCTTCTGGCATAAAACAATCGGCGGCGTCGAAGTACTCTACAAGTACTCTCATTCTCCAAAACTTTTTGTCAATCGTTTTACCTGTTTTATGTAATTGAATCTCCGCCTGAAAATTTGTAGTTATGTGATCCTAAAACGTATAATTGTTACTAACTATCAACTGATTATATTACATGATGCATTAGAAACTTGAATCTATGCGTAATTTGAATACATCCGTATAGAATTTTGTTGTTAGATCTGAACTCATGTGAAACTGATTTTGCAATTGTTTGTAATCGATCTCTTCTGAAACTTTTTATCAATCGTTTTATCTGTTTATGTAATTGAATGTCCGCCTGAAAATTTGTAGTTATGTGAATCTGAAACGTATAATTCTTATTAGCTATCAACTGGTTATATCATTTGATGCATGAGAAGCTTTAATCTATGCGTATTTTGATCACATCCGTATAGAATTGTGTTATTAGATCTGAAATTATATGAAACCGATTTTGCAATTGTTTGCAATTGATCTCTTCTGGCATAAAACTATGGATCCACCACCCCTATTGTAACTGACCTCCGTGATCTGTGTTTCAGAAGTTGGATCCAAATGCAATGTTTTGCTCAAATAATTTGTTACATCTAATTATTTAGAACTGTACCGAATGGTAATTAGTTAATCCAATTGAAATAGTTGATGATTGTATAACCTGATAGTAGTTTTTCTTTGTCATTTTGATCTACATGATAGATCTCGCCTCTGTAGACCCCCTTTAGGTATCTGTTGCGGATAATCGTTAGATAGTATCATAGGCTTTATGTAAATATACAAGTGTAATGGTGTCTATATCTTATAATGAGTATAATCCATGGATCGCTGGAATGATAGAGCTTATTAGTTATTACAGTTTTCTATGCCATGTGAGTTCTTGTAAGCATATTCAATTACTGTATAAATGCTTGGGTTTTGAAAGTGTATGCACATGTATAGTACACAACCATTAATAGGTAGGTAACCATAACAAGTTCTAAATGTTGAGTTTTTGTAAATGTATGCATTAATACTCTTATCTTTATTTACTATCTCCTTTTCTATTGGATCTAGATAAGTGGTTCCTAAAATCTTTTTAACATACTATGTGAGCTGTTCAACCATAAGTGGCTCTTGTGCATATGGGTGGGTCTTAAGAACTAGTCTCTTTCTGTAACTACTAACAAAACGGTACATTTAAATTCACCAACGAAACAAAATTTATGACCAAATGACGACACTAGTTTAAGCTGAATTTGCATTACTAATAATTGTTGTTATCTCATCACCTCAGTTATAGATTCCTTTACATGTGTGATTACCTGATTTCTGCTCAATCTTATTTTGGGATAAACGTGGATGTGGGAAGAGAGACAGGTTGGGGTGTCGGGTAATGGGTTTGGGTTGAAAGTTGAAACAAGTAACCTTCTAGTTCTTTTGCAGGTCAGACTAGGTTGTGTTGACCCCAAACCATTTTTATGTCCATATACATTAAATTTGATTACTTGAAGTCTTAAATAATAGATTTTAGTAAAGCGATTCCATTTCAACCCATTTGACATGTTCCTTGGTTAATTTTGTTATTTGACATGCGAGAAAGATAACCTAAACTGGCCCAAATTGGTTGAAATTGCCATATCTTCCCCAGGCTTTGATAGCCAACATGTACTTGGAAATTGGAATAATCAATGTGTTGCCTTTCTCGTTCTTACTTTATGGTTTCATTGTCGATTTTTCTTTGTGCTGTTTTACCTTGGGGTCAAAATTGCCATGCAAATATTACATCACTCTAAATCATTATCATGAATTTCAAAACTTTGTCTTTAGGTTGAAGGAAGGACGATAAAGGCTCAGATATGGGACACAGCAGGACAAGAGCGATACAGAGCAATAACGAGTGCATATTACAGAGGTGCCCTTGGAGCACTTCTAGTCTATGATGTCACAAAACCGACAACCTTTGAAAACATAAGCAGGTGGTTGAAGGAATTAAGGGACCATGCAGATGCCAATATCGTGATCATGCTTATAGGTAACAAAACTGATCTGAAACATCTTAGGGCTGTTGCTGTAGAAGATGCGCAAAGTTTCGCAGAGAGAGAAGGTCTTTCTTTCATCGAAACCTCTGCTTTAGAAGCTATAAATGTCGAGAAGTCCTTCCAGACGATTCTTGGTGAGATATATCGAATTATTAGCAAGAAATCTATATCTGCTGGCGAGACGGGCCCTGCTAGCATTAAACAGGGTGAGACACTTGTTGTTGGAGCACAAGATGCCAATGCAAAGAAGGCTTGTTGCTCGTCCTCCTAGCCGGTATGGTTAGAATTGAAACTTGTTTGAATCCTCTCGTGTTGAATTCTGTTTTTTTGGTTCTTGTGTGGTTAAATCACGAGGTGCGTTACGGATTCTAGTTGATTTTGGTTTTAATAGTGATTTCCTGCTATATGCTGTTTTTCATTCATGCTCACTCTTTCTGTGTGGTTCATCTTTGAAGGCTGCAATTTGTCCAAGGGAATCACATGTATTCTATGTATTTGAATCTTTTTTGTTTAACATTTGCACTTCAAGTTTATGTAGAACCAAAGATATGATACAGATGATAATTTCAACTTATTTGTAGACATTGATTTATGTTAGATCTTAAATAGATTTTAACAGATCAATAGTTATACCTGGAATACATCAAATATTAAAAATCATTAAATTAAAAGAAAAAATATATATATCTTTAACAGTGTTTGGAACTACCCATAATACCACGTGAGTCATCCTGAGACGGGATTGTAACCGTTCATATTGGATTTGATACTCCGGACTTAGTTGAGGAACAACATCAAGGAGAAAACCCACCACTTGAAAAAACTCTGTTGAGTCAAGTTTTGAACTTGAGAGACCTCAAAAGTCCAAGACTCCAACCGTCATCCCTGAACTTTTAGTCTAGATCTCGTTACTGCGTAGAACCACACCCGACCACTTAGAATATGTTGTTTTGTTAACCAGATGACCGGCAATCAAGTGTAGGAGAAAATGATTGAGATTAACAAAATATGGGTTCAAATCAAAAGCATTTTCATAGATTACAAATCAAAAGCACTACCATTCCCATCAATTGCTAGTTTTTGATGTGCGAGTTTGAAAATAAATTGTAGCCATATCCATAATTTGCAAATCAAAAGCTTTGATACCTGTGTTTTTCGTCTTTCTTAGTTGTTTATTCTAGACCTCAGAAGCTTTGGTGGTGCCTGCTATCACTAGATGATAAAGAACATGATGATGAAGGCGGCGCGTTGAGTGACTTCACGATAGACACGTAACCACCGGAGTACCTCTGAATAAATAAAAAAATTAGACTGTTGCATAAGCGCCCATGTCGGCTACCACGCCCCTCTCCCTCTGTATAACATCGTCCAAGGCGCAAGTTACAACCATTTGAAGCATAACTCTTTGGTGTACTTTATATTATCACATATTTATTATATATTATATAAATTTAAGTGTGTATGAATAATACAACATTATTGATCTACATGATGAACCATATTGCTGTCACATGTCATGTGCATTAAACATATAATTTTACCTTAACATCACCGGGATCTCCTATTGGGGAATCTAATTTAACAATGTCAACCAAATCATTTAACCCTCGGGATCCTCCCCACACTTAACCTCAACTTCGTTCTCATCCTCTAACCTATGCCAACCACTACCAAATATATGAAGGAGAACAATGTATGAGTTTTTTATTTGTTGTTTTTATATCTAAGGCTATCCGTAATAGACTTGAAAGAGGCTTGAAAGAGCTTTTAGCGCCCCATTCACGCCCCCTCCCACTACGCAGGGGCGCTAAAAGCAAAAAGAGGGGGAGGGGCTTGAAAATTTTCACGCTTGAGGAGGGGAGAAAGGGGCTTAAAAGGGGGCTTGACCACTACACCATTTATGAGGGGCTTGAAAATGGCTTGAAAGTGGTTCACCACTACGGATAGCCTAAGTGTATAAGACTTAACTCATTGGCTATGATCTAAAATGTATACTCCAATTGGTTTACCAAGGAAGTTGATGGTGTAATACGTAAGTTATGTAACATAGATATTTTTTATTTTTATTTTATTTTACAATATCAACAAATTTAACAAACAAGTTGATTGTATAACGTGTAACATAGTTTTTAGATTGTAAGTTAATATTTTAATGGTTCGTTACACATTTATTAATTTCCAATTTTAGAGAGTTAGCAATGTAAATTTTTTATGTATCCACGTTATCCTACGACAATACGCACGTACCAAATACCCTTTTTATCCAACCATTTATATCTCACTTAAAGTGTATTCAAATACCCTTTTTATCCAACCATGCTCATTTAGTCATTTTGACACCTCTCATAGTAATGTGATGCAAACTAGGACTGTTAAAAGATCTTTTACCAGTAGTTAAAACTAGAAGATACATAGTCCATGGGAGCTGATTTAAAGTCTCCAACATTTTACAAGGAGAATTACATTTTTTTTTATCACTCGTCCATCGACCATAACATCGTCGATAATACAAGATGGTGTTAGTTAGCCACAACAATTGCTCTTCTGCTCGATCGGCTGCCCTTTGATTTGAACCGTGCTCCCCGAGCTCTTCCCGCCCGTCGGCTGGTTACCCATCCTGTAATTCCAAACAATCAAAGCAGTTATAAAAAAAAAAAAAAAAAAAAAAAAACCTTAAAAGCCTCAAATTAACCCCTAGTACTAGCTTGTCTTACTTTTTCTTAATCTCAGCAGCCATTGTCAAGAAAGCCTGTTCCACATTTACAGAGTCTTTTGCACTGGTCTCGAGGAAGGGGATCCCGAGCTCGTCTGCAAATGCCTGCAGGTCAAGAAGGGTAAAATGGTACTTTTTACCAGGATAAGTGCGGGAGTAGATAAGGGTAAAATGGTAATTTTTACCTTAGCTGTTTGTGTGTCAACAACCTTGTTCTCAACTAGATCACATTTGTTTCCAACAAGAAGCTTGCAGACTGATTCATTTGCATATCTATCGATTTCACTCAGCCATTGCTTCACATTGTTGAAGCTCTCCATCTCAGTCACATCATACACGATCTGTTGCAATTTCGATATAAGATTTATAGTTAGATTGCAAATTTGCAATACTGATTCGATAAATATATATCAGTAACAAACATTAGTTGAATGAAGTTGTCTGATGCTTAAAGTACCACATGACACTTCCTTCTTGCTTAGTAATACATACAAAATACTTGCACAAATTTGCAAAAACTGGGATTAAACCCGTTACCCGTGAGATAATACTCGAGGAAATAAGATAGTTCAACTGACAATATGATATGCAGTATTAAAGTGTAATTCATACTAGAGTTATCATGTGCTCCACCAATGATCATCTGAATGCTGACAAAACATTACCTAGTAACTTTTTTTACGTTTAACAACTATAACTTTTTGTAGAAAAAAAAGCAACATAAAAATGATTTGAGAAGATTGCCTCTGAGTCAGAAAAGTTGAGTGATAAACACGTGTGAAGAGATACCGATAAATCATAAATGTTAGCTTATTTTACAGTGCTTAATTATGTGATAATTGCTATAGAATTTTGGGGCAAAATGTCAATGGTATATCACATGACATGGGGTCTGTGGTCTGCCCACAGCTTTCAATATGAATGTCTTTGTCAGAGAAAATAAATGAAATCAATTAGAGCTTACTTTATATTAACTTCAAGAGTCTACCTAGTAATCATACGGATGAATGCTGATGCATATAACCATCAATGTAGGTCATTAAACGGTCCCTTATCTACCTAGAAAACTTTCCAAGTAAAAGTACCTATAATTCCCATGGAATTATAAGAGAAATAGTACTTCTCGTTTATCTAAGGCACTTAGCCCAAATGATTTTCTTCAATCCGAATCTCAAGTTCAGTTATGAGGGAGGGTCTTGATCGTTTAGGTAATGATCTACCACTTTACCAAATTAGAATGTATAATACTTTCCAAGGCAGGTGTCTTTTACAGTTTAGGGAAGTCCTAAAACTAGTAACAAGAAATCAAGAAGAGGAAAATATGAACTTAAATTCCAGTGATAATGTTGTATATAATTCATGACAATTTATATTTTTTAATCTATTGAAATGATAAAAAATAAATATGCAGTTTTTTCAGTGATAAGCACATAGTATATAATGTTTAAATGTGTTGATGCAAACAAATTTTTTTTTTAACTTTCTACTAAACTGGACAAAGTATACTGTAATTCTTACAATTATTCCATGTGCTCCTCTGTAGTAACTGCTTGTAATAGTACGAAACCGCTCCTGACCAGCAGTATCCCACTGTACCAAGATAAAGATGTTATACTCAAAAAAGGAAACTACTCCTAGATGAAGATATGGAAGTACTGATTCTAGTTTCCATCAAGTTAAACAACTCTAGCCATAGTAGTAGACAGGTGAGGCGAGGCCACTGTGGCTCAGGCCAGATGATTTTTCCATGACTTTTTTTTCTTTTGGCACGAAAATTAATCGTGTCATGCATACTTGATTCATGCAAAGTGTTTAGGTTTGCAGGAACACCAGATGGTGAGGCATAAGCCATGTCATTCATTGGGTAAGGGATTGGATTAGATTAGCTTTTACATGTGTAAACTCCCCAACTCCTAACCCGAATTGGAGATTAACCTAAAGTCCGTGTAAATCTCTGTTACATAAATGATTGATGACATAAAAGTAAACATTTTTTTGTGAATTGTTACTAGTTTGGTATCTCAACCAGATGATTCTAAATGCTAATTATATTTGCGAAATGGTATTAATGTTTTTAACTTCCTACGCCTACTATATGTATTTAATTTTGATATAATAATCCCCAGCATAAATAAGATCAAATAGAAATCCTTCATCTAGACTCACTATCTGCAGCTTGATCGTCTTCCCATCCTGCTCCACAGTCCTAATTTTCTGCATCATCAACATATATTTTAGCACAGCCCAGACTACAAAAAGCCCCAATGTGATAATCTTGCACCATCACGTATTCAGCAAAAGATAAAACTTACAAAATCAACTCCAATTGTGCTTATGTAACTATCCACATAAGAATCATCCTGAAAGTCAAAAAAACCACAGAATCCCCAATAAAAAATATGCAGTCAGATACATAGCAAATCGATCCTAATTAGATGAAACATAACACACACACACACACATAAACATACAAATCAGTAGAATGAAATGCATATAATCATCTGAAAAGCAATAAAATTCCTTAAATCTTCCCCAAAATTTAGCAAAGCAAAAGTTGAAACACACACACACATAAACATACAAATCAATAGAATGAGATGCCTAATTGTATGAAATATATATAATCATCTGAGCAGCAATAAAATGCCTTAAAGCTTCCCCAAATTTAACAAAGTAAAACTTGAAAAACACACTCACACACACATAAACATACAAATCAGTAGAATGAAATGCCTAATTGTATGAAATGTATATAATCATCCGAGCAGCAATAAAATGCCTTAAATCTCCCCCAAATTTAACAAACCAAAAGTCGAAAACACGAGTGTGCAGAGAGAATAAACCCTCGGAGCGGTCAACCGCACAGAAACCTCCATCCAGACGCTGAATTGGACGGAAAAACAGTCATTATCGAGTTATGTAACGAGTGATTGAATACTTACAGCGAATCGGAGAAGAAGGCATGATTTTCCGACGGAAGAGTCTCCGATGAGCAAGAGCTTGAAGAGATAATCGCTGCAAAGAGAAACAAAACGGAAATTAGAATGGAATGAAGGAGGAATCGGATAATGGTGAGGCGGAGAAGGAGAAACCGACTATTCGTTGGCCATGATTCTACAGTTTTTTTTCTTTTCCGGTGGATGATTGGAGTGAGGTTTTTTGAGGGTTTGTTTTTATTTTTTAACAATTCAAAGAGACGGGGAGGGAGCAACTCGTACTCATCTTCTAGACGTTTGTTTATTCCCCATTATACCCTTTGCTAGATGACTCGTTCGATTTCTTGTTTTCTTTACGTGATGGACGTGTCAAAGTCAAATCCTCATTTAAGTCGGGGAGATGGCTCGATAGTTGGCTCGACTTAAAGTCATTTGAAGTTGTGTAATTTGCCAACTTTGACATCTTCGATTTTTTCACTGAATGACTAATCTCACCAGCCTTTTTTGGATTTGGATGCTCATTTTGGATGATGGATTTGGTGCCCATTTTGGATGATTGTTCATAATTTTTCAAGCTTTGACATGAACAAAACATTTCTTCTCCTATATATTTTTATATTTGGCCAACGCTTGCTTGAATATATCTATATCCGCCCCACTACTAGACCACCAATGTTGCTACATATTTAAACGAAGCAAAAAATTTAATAAAAAATTTATTTAAAGAACAATTAACTTTAAAAATTTAAAATAAATATTTACCGTTTTAATGTAAAGGACATTGAAGTTTGTCATTTCTTGTTCATTTTGGCTCATTTCAAGTTTAATTAAATGTCGAATCCTCGGTTTGTTTAGGCTTCATGAAGCCGTTAGGCATCAATTTGGAAAGCAGATGGGTACTAGCCAAATCACACGGTATGCAAACCGAGGAGTAGCCGAAGAAGCCATGAAATCGACGGCTTGAAACTGTGGGTATACCACCCAGCCTTAGATGTTTGTAATACCTCCACCGCATTATTTCAACATCACATTTTTTTGCCAAATCATCACCTCACATTTTCACACTTTACCCCGTAATACTCACTGCACACCACACTTCACTTTTTTTATTATTAAAAAAGTATATAAAGAAGAGAGAGATAAAAAGAAAAAGTGAAGGGAATAGAAATAAGTGTGTGCACTGAGCAGTGGCTGCATTCTTTATTTTTGCTACAACGTCACACTACAAGTTTTGGTGTAGTCGTAGTACACCACAAGCCATGTCATTTGTCATTTCCCACGCACTCTGCGGTGTGAGTATTACAATCATCCTTAGGATGAACGCAATGGGATCACCACATATCGCGGTGTCCTGACACCACCATCACCACCGCAACACCTTCAATAGTGTTCTTGCACCTCCCCGCGATTCTTCACCTTTAATCCTATTTTTCTCCGAAAATGCATTCCCCGATCACTATGGTAATCCATAGTGAGCGGTGGTGGTATTACAACCATCCTTACACTATGTTCCCGAGTTAAATAACGGAGAGAATAGAAAAGAAAGGAAAAGAAAGGGTGGAAAGGGAGAGAAAGGAAAGGGAGGAATAACTTTCCTTTCTTTTCTCTCCACTTTCTCTCCAAATTGGAAGGAAACAAAATGTGAAGAAATAAGCCTACTTTTCCCTTCCTTTCCTTTCTTTTCTCTCCTTAAATGAAACTCGGGAACACAACATCTTTTATATTCTTTTCCTTTCTCTCCTTAAATGAAACTCAGGAACACAAATACATTTTCTTTTCCTTTCCTTTCCTTTCTGTTCTCTCTTTAGGTGAACTCGGGAACATAGCGTTAGAGTGAAAACACAAATCCATCCTTAGAGTGAAAACACAAATCCAATAGTTAAGAAAACAAAAATGCCACCATTAAGGCTAAGTGTAGTGGATAAAGCCCCAAATGGGGCGTTATCCGCCATGTGGACGATGACTGGACAAAGGGCTTTATGGGGCTTTATGGTGTAGTGGATAAAACCCCTATAACGCCCCACAATCATTACTTTTAAACCCTTCTTCGGCGTTTTATCCTTGACGCCCGGGACGAATTTGGGCACCATAACGCCCCATAACGCCCCAGCGTAGTGGGGCGGGGCGTTATATGGGGCGTTATGGGGCGTTATGAAGCCCAAAAACGCCCCATTACGAATAGCCTAATAAAAAGATAATTATAAAATTAAGAACTTATAATTATTTGATTTCGGTTGGTTGGTCTAATGCTGGAGACAGCCTGTCAGCAACAAAGTTCCACTCTCTCTCTCTCCCTATGCCTTACCTTACGTTCTCTTCTTTCTCTCTCCTCCCCCTCCTAGGTTTTTCATTCCTCCCCTTTCGATTTTCAATCTCGTTTCAGCCGAAGGAGATCCAGAATTTCACGTTTCCTCGTAAGTTTCTCCGCCATTGATCTCCTTTTCTCTTTCGATTTCACATGCGTAGCTGTTATCAATTCGTTAATCGACTTTCCTTTGTTGATTTGGATTAGAAACTAAAATCTATGCATAATACGCTTACTTTTCCTCTAAATTCATCAGAAATTAGGCTTATGTACTTGATTCTCTCCTCCAGTTTCATTTAATTCTGATTCTGACATTTTATCCGATGAAATTTGACTTGTAATTGTGATTTAGGCGAATTAAAGCATTATTTAAAATCTATGCATATGACGCTTAATTTTTCCTCTAAATTCATCAGAAATTAGGCTTATGTACTGATTCTTCTCGCTTGATTCTGTCCTCCAGTTTCGGTTAATTCTGATTTTGACATTTTATCCGATGAATTTTGGCTTGGAATTGTGATTTAGGCGAATTAAAGCATTAGTTTCGTGGTTGATTAACTTATATATGTTTGATCTTACATGCATAACATAGTTATGATAAAACCTCTGAATGATTGTGTTTTAGGTTTGGAGATGTCCGCCATTGATCTCTTTTTCTCTTTCGATTTTACCTGCGTAGCTGTTATCAATTCGCTAATCAACTTTCCTTTGTTGATTTGGATTATAAAGTAAAATCTATGCATAATAAGCTTAGTTATCCTCTGAATTCATCAGAAATTAGGCTTATGTACTTGATTCTCTCCTCCAGTTTCAATTAATCCTGATTTTGACATTTTATCCGATGAGTTTTGACTTGTAATTGTGATTTAAGCGAATTAGAGCTTTATTTTCGTGGTTGATTATCTTATATATATTTGATCTTACATTTATAACATAATTGTGATAAAACCTCTGAATGATTGTGTTTTAGGTTTGGAGATGTGTGGTTACATTATGTAATGAATTATTTAGATGGCTGTTGATGGATCTGTGTTACAGAAGTTGGATTTCATGTATATACCTGCTGTTTGTTGATAGACAAATATAGTTAAAGATAAAATCTGATAATTCTTTGTGGTTAACGTATTATTACAATGTTACATTTTGCTACAAACAGGCTGAATTGCACGAAATATATGGTTTTGTGAACTTCATAAGGAATTGGGGTAGAATAGACATAGAATCCCTATACATACACTTTAACATGTTGCATTTGAGGTGATGTTGGCTGAGGTTTTAAACCCTATGCATCATACTATCTGCCGATTGTTCCCTTATGAAAAAGTACACCCACGGCTTTTCTCATTGCCACTCCACATTACTTTTGAATTTTGATGCATGGAATGTGATTAACTTAGGAATTACGACCACCATATAGCCATATAGTCCAATGAGCTCAAGGCGCGTGTTTAGGTGCTCAGGCAAGGCAAGGCGGCGTAAAGCGCAGGCGCAGCCTAATTGCCTCAAAGGCTCAAACACAGCATGGCGCAAAATCGGCCTGAATCAGCCAAAAATAGTCCTGCACCAGCAAAATACCAGCCTGAAACCAGTCTAAACCAGCTAAAATGACCTGGACCGCATTAAAAATCAGCCCTTTGCATCTTGAGTGCGCTTTGCTTTGCGCCTTTAACTACCTGGGTCGATAGTATTAACAGTCAAATCTGCTTGGAGTTTAGTAACTGAAACATAGTTAAGGAAGTATGATGACAAATTCCTTTAGTCTAGCTTGTTTGTCACTCTTCCTTTAGAACCCTATATCTTTTCAACATTTTTTTAGTACGTCTTTATGACATTGTATCTGGTGATACTTACTATTTGTTTTTGTACCTTATTTAGTTGTTTCTGTTGTAGGTGGTTTAGTTGGCTAGCTACTTGGAGACTTAATTAAAAGTCACTTTCATTGGATGTGGTAATATCGCACCAGAATCCATTACACGCAGAGTTCTTGATCTGTTTACGATGGGCCATTGCAGTTTCAGCAATTGTTAGGTGATTGCTCTTTGCTCTGAAAGAGTTATCTTTGTACCTCATTCCAGATTTTGTTATAAATGTGACTGGAGATCCAAGTTAGCAGGGGCTTTTGTGTAACATCCATGCTGGAAGAGAGCATGCGTGGAATCTATTTTTTGGGTAATGCCCCTGACAAGTGTACTTGGTGATGCACTCGGTGTGGTTACAGTTTCTCTAGTTGCTGTTTTGGGTCTCATTGGTTTACTCTGCATCTTGTACTCGTTCTATTTCCGAGACCATATTCGTAGTCAAAGTCAAACCCAACTCAGATACTTCAGTGGCCCGTGGGTCATTAGAATAACCTTCATCTTATTTGCAATCTGGTGGGGTTTTGGAGAGATCTTACGGCTAGAATTCTTGAGGCGTGAAGGTCGTGTATTACACACTCTTGATTCAAAATGGCAGGAAATCGTATGCAAATGCTACGTCGTGTCAAACCTAGGATTTTCAGAACCATGTCTACTCCTAACCCTGGTTTTTCTTCTTCGTGCCTCCTTACAGAAAACCGAGTCGGGCCCATTAAGCCAGAAATGGAACATCAGAACAATGATTTACATTCTTCTATGTGTCATACCGCTCTTTGCCCTTCAAATGACAGTTATTTTAGTTGGACAAAGAGTCGAGACGGATTTGAACTTGAACAAAAAGGGCTACCTTTTCAAAATCACAACCGAGTACCCAAATGATGCCGCTCGATGCTTCTACCCTTTGTTAAGTACCGTATTTCTCGGTGTTTTTGCTACCATGCTAACACTTTATCTGTTCTGGATCGGGAGGCGAATGCTAATTCTGGTGATCAATAAGGGTTTGAAAAAAAGGGTGTACACATTGATATTTTTTGTTTCTGGTTTTTATCCGTTACGAGTGTTGTTACTCGGTTTATCTGTTCTGTTCAAGCCGGGAGATCCCGTGTTTGAAGTTGTTGCATTCTTGGCTTTTCTTTCTCTTTTATGTTGTGTCGGGGTTGGGATTTGTATACTCGTTTACCTCCCGATTGCAGACTCTTTAGCTTTGAAGAATCTGCAAGATATGGAGGCTACAAGAAGGATTACTGGGGAGCATAATGAGACTTTGTCACTAATCGCTAACCGAAGCCCCCATGATGATTTTATGGCGAGCAGTTCGTCTACAAAACGGGGGTCGATTTCTTTTCGAGCAATGGAACGAGAAGAACAGCAACACCATGCGGATCCGTCCCTGTTTGTAGAGCTGAGTCTTTTTTCTCATAGTCAACAGTCGAGCCCAGCTGGTTCGCCTCGGCATCATGGCTGGCCTATGAGGTCTAGTTCATGAGGCATGATGGTGAATCAACATAATATGTCAACTCATTTTTGTGGTAAACAATGGTTTGTAAAGGTCTAGATTTAATAAGGATTTGTATTTTTATTTTTGTTTTTGTTTTGTTAGAACTGATTTGTATCTCATCTTGTTATACTTTTATAACCTGTACAATTTCCTTATTGCTTGCTATTCCAGTTTTTATTCTTTCTTTGCTTGATTCGTTGTTTGTTTTTAGACATGAATCTGATTTATTTGCAACTTCATTTGTTATTAGTCTATGGCTGGTTTATCTGACGCCGTTCTCATATGTGTTATTCATGGTGTTACCGTAGGATACATACATATTGAATAATTGTTGAAGTAGCCAAAAAAAGAGGATATTTATACTACAGGCGGTAGCTTGGCGCTCGACTAGTGTTAAGCGATTAATCGGCGATTAATCGAAGATTAATCGAAAATTAATCGTCCTTGACATGATTAATCGGCTAAAGGCCGCTAAGCGATTAGTCGACGATTAATTGGAGGCTTGGCGGGATTTTTACAACAATGCAAAAGGGTAGGTGATAATAGAGGTGCAAATTTCGGTTTATTGGGCCGGAATCGGAACCGGTTCTTGGGGTTCACCAGGTCCACTTGAGCCGGTTCGACCAAGAAACCGGAACCGGGTTGAAGGAAAGACACGAAAAACTGAAGAATCGACGACTCTGCTCCAAAAGTTGGTTCCAATCGGTTTCGTAAAACGTTTTTAATTTTTTTTCTAGGATTTATAATAATAAACAACATAAAATGCACGTTTTATTATAAATTTGTTACAAATTACATGTCGTTTAAAAACTCCCAAATTGCTAACATACTAAATAGTCTTCCATAAGTTAGTTCATATTCGACAATAGATTCTAAAATAACTTGCTCATCGTAGTTATGATCTTTCAACAACTTCATCCGTCTGGTGTAGACTATGTGAACCTTACAAGTATAGGTTCTAATCTCGCCCATTTTCATTTTAGCTCATCCAACGCAGGTCCTCTTCAAATATTTATTTTACTTGATTCCAATATTCATCACCATAGGATAAGTAACCCCCATCTCCTCCTTAACTTTTAACATACAATGGGCCAAGTCCTCCTCCTGGCTCCACCAAGATAACTTCCCCTGTTGGACGTTTAACAAAGTAACAAACAATGAGCTATAATAATTAAACAACGCAAAATACATTTTTTAATAATAATAAACAACATAAAATACACTTTTTAATTAATAGAAAACAACATAAGGACAGTAACACGTCATACACAACACTTTAAAATTGCCCAACTGACTAATTGCCTTGAAAACGATTCTATATGCATTCGACTATGACGACGCAAAGTGGTCATGGGAAACAAGTTTGAATATATCATCACACTTTTTGCATCGTGCTTTTTCGTTACCATCCAACATCTCACACAAATCGTAGTTAAGTCAATCCTCGTATGTCCTCCTTGTGGGTATGACTCTCATGATGGTCGGTTCCCCATAACATTGTTGTTGTCACCCATTGTGATCTTTTTCTTTCTTTCTATTTATTATTTATTTATTTATTTATTTATTTTACGTTTCTGAAATGTTTAGAGTGTTTAAAGATAATATAGTAGTATGATAAACATAATACCTTCACGGCTTCACCCACTATTGATACGTAAACACAACATCATAAAACTAAAACTAAGAACAACTAAAAGAAAAAAGTGGCAAAAAAGATTAACGAAGAAAAAGAATTGAAAACCTAAAAAAAGAAATTTGGGTTTGAAAGCTGTAAGAATCAAATATGAGACCCAAAAGATCATATTACACAAACTTTAAAGAAAAATACTCTTAACACCTGGACTCTCATGAGAAATTTTGGGACATTTATTTGTTGAATAAAATAGTTTCCAAAGCTGTATAGACATTATTAAAATGCAAAGTCCAAACGTAAATGAGTTGAATAAGTTGGACCGCAAGCTGTTGTCAAGAATGAAACTTTGAATTCCAACCACGAGTCCACGACAGCCGACATGCCATACAATTATTATATTTTGATTTTACCAAATTCTAAACACATCTAACAATAAAATAACCATTATTATACGTAGGAATGCATGCAGCCACATATTAAGAAAAAGAAGGAAAAAAAAAAACTGTGAGGGTAAGTAAAAGTGAATTGGATAACATGAGGATAACACGAGTACACAAATTAGGTCAAGTTGGCTGGTTTAAAATTGGTCGGTCAAAACAAGTTGGTTAAAACAAACCGGTTTACATGGGTGGTGTAAAAGCAATTCATTTTTTATATACTTAGCAATACTCTACAAGTATTAATACTTATTTATGTTTTTTTAATACTTTCTAGAATTTTTAGAATTAACCATCCCCAACTTCACCTTTTAGGATTTTAAACCTCAATCATTTGATTGTGATTGTGTGATGTACATCTTAATAAGCAGAAAGTATTTTACAAATAAAAACTTAGATATCATTAAAAATATGATCTTAATTAAAAAGATGACATAAGTTTAGTTTTTTTTAAACCTATAGAATGAGGATAAAATCAACCACATGACTATGTGTAGGTTGATGATGTATATAGTGCAATTGTCACACCTAATTGAGGAGGTAAAGGTAAATGAGAAAAAAACACACATAAATAAGAGATATACACAATCTGTTTTCATATTTCCTTATATATCAAAAGAGATAGCTGATGTGTACTCACGGTAAAGACTATTCCCTTTTATGTGTTTTTTCTCCATTCGTTCATCTTGGCGGTGACTTTACACCGCCTCCCTCTTAGCTGTCTTCTTTGCTGGTTTTGATTTCTGTGTGCTGGGTTTTAGTTACGGTGGGAGACCTAACTCACTTTATCTCTCTGCTATTGAATGCTTTATCCGATTTAGGGTTTTGCCCTGACCGCCAGCAAGGAAGCTCGACGGTCTGTTTATGAAGTCGATGCTCCGGTAACGTACTCCGGTAACGTCGTGGTGATCATATGATTGCTCTGTTTCCGTTGAGTTAACGAGATCTACATCGATTTTCTCTCTCTCTAAAAAAAACCTCTCTGAAGAACCATCGTCGGTGGTCTTTGGTTTCTGTGTCGCCGGATTGTTCATAAAGGTAGGTTTTTTTAAGCCTATGTCTACACTTTCTCTGATCTACTCTCTCTGAGATATTGGAAGCGAAAGGCGTTGGTTTCCGACGTTGTATCTAACTGATGCCCGTCGGCATGGTATCTTTTTGGTGCCGCCGGCGTGGTAGCTACTTGGTGCCGTCGTCGTTGAACGCCCCTTGCGTCGTCGTTTCGTTTTTTTACAAGTGATGCTACTGTTTGTTGCTTCAAAAGCATACTGATTTGGGTTTATTGACGCGATTTCATTCTCCATTTCTTTAAAAAAGACCTTGATTCGGTTGCTATGCGTTTGTCGGTTTGGGTTGTATTTGAGGTTTTTTATGCGATTCTACTGTTCGTTGCTTCAATATGAATTGATCTTTGATTTGGGGTTGTTGTCGCTGTGCTGGTGCTGAATCTAGGGTTTGGTTACGTTGTTTTTTGGGTACTTTGTGGCCGCAGGATACCGTTTCTGTTCTATTTAGGTTTTCATTTTTCTAATGATAACCTCTAATTACCTTATATATCTCTGGCAGTTTCACATTTCATCACTGTTGCTTCAGAAGTTTTTATTTTTATTTGTTGAGGTGGGCGGTGTGCTGTGACATTAATCTCATCTCTCGACGCTCTACTGATAGTTTATGTGCTGAGCTATGGTATTTGATCTACTGGTCATATGCTTTAGGCTTAAAAATCAGTATATGTTTGCTATGATGTTGGTTGCTAGCTATTAGCAGGCTCACATTTGAGCATCGTTCCCTTCAGATTCGGATTCCGTCGATGCTCCGTTGACGTTGAAGCGACAATTTTGTCGCTCCGTTAACGTGAAGCAATGACAACGAATTGACGATTTCGTTAGTAACGATGGAAATCGTTTTTTTCTTTGAAGCTATGATGAATTTTTCTGAGCTTATGTTGCTGCCAGCTGTTCTTGATGGTTTCTATAAGGCTGTGATGAATTTTTTCTGAGCCTATGCTGCTGCTAATCAAATAATTTGTTTCTTAAACCTAGCTGCTGGTTTCTTGGTTGAAAGTTGGTTAGATTTGTTTCTAACTGGTGGTGGTTTGGTGTTCTGCTAATGAAATCGTTTGTTTCTTTAAAGCAATGATGATTTTTTTCTGAGCTTATGTTGCTACCAACTGTTCTTGATAGTTTCTATGAGGCTGTGATGAATTTTTTCTGAGCCTATGTTGTTGCTAATCAAATAATTTGTCGCTTAAACCTGGCTGCTGGTTTCTTGGTTGAGAATTGGTTTGATTTGTTTTTAACTGATGGTGGTTTGGTGTTGCTGATGGTTTATTTGAGGTGGTGATTTATTTCTGAGCCTATTACAGGAATATGATTCTTTTACTCTGAAGTTGCAGATTTGTTGGATGAAAGTTGGTTGGCTTTGTTTCTATTCGATGGTGGTTTATGCGAGGCTATGATGAAAGAATTATTTATGAGCCTATAGGCACTCTATATAATATATATAGAATTGATTACATACTCTACTATTTGACCGCTTTAGAATCCTTACAAGCAAACAGTTTGGCTACTTACAACTTTGAGGGTGAAGATACATTACAATTTACCATTGTTCAGGTACATTTTCTTGAACCAAGTAATCATAAAACTGCAAAGATAACAACTTCTGAATCGTATCCTTACGTAACAAAAAGCACAAGTGGCTCTAGAAGTAAAACTTAAATCATGATTTTAGATTATTGTAATACAGACATTTCACTATAACCGTGTCAAAATAACACTTTATTATATGTTTATTCTATATATAAGTTAGTTTAATTTCAATCTCTGGAATAGTGATGGTGAATGTTAATTCATTTAACCATCAGGAATTGGTGGTGTGGATAGAGGATTGAAGAAGTAAATTGACGGATGAGAAAATACTGGATCTTCAAGAACAGGTATAGGTCTTAAATAACTACACAGTTATCATTTTCAAAACTAGACGGTAATTGTTTAATTGTGAATTACAGATTAGAGAGTTGCAAATTTATATGGAATCTCAAGAAACGCTGGTTGAGAGGGGCACTTTTCTACCACTTCTATTAAACCCATCAAACACCAAGAAAAACCTTGAAATGCCTGGTACATTATCAATTAAAGTCAGAATTTATAATTGTTGCAAAACTAACTTTTTGACAATTGACTTTAAATGTCAAAACTCAAAACTGCAGTTCCCTGATGCATCTATTCTTATTACAACTCTTTATAATTTATAGTTTGTTAAGTTGTAATGTTCGGTGCAACTTGGCACTTAGCTGTGAGTAAATACTCTCAAGATTTTGTGGATCCACATCATGTTAAGGTGACTATTGTTAGCTTCATAGTCTACTTTTCATTTAACCATAAAAGGAAAGCGTTGCAGATAATTTTACTTTTATTTGCTACAGTTTGCCTTTTTAAATGACTTAATCTTTTAGCAGGTTGTTGTAGGACACATCTCCAAAATCTTATATGGTATGATGTCTATTTCTCTATCATGTATTTCTTCGTAATGGGTCATTAGTAGGCAACTAGATACCATAAACATTTGTGGGTATGAAATCAAATTGTTTGCTCTTGGTCATATTCATTCGGAGTCAATTTTGTCATTGTAGTATTTGAAGATGTAAACTTTTCTTTCATTAGATATTGACTAATTATTATGGTTTAACATTGCAGGTTTAAAGATTTTTTTTTGTCCCGTCACCACAATCGAAGATTTAAATGGTCACTAACGACATAATAGCCATTCACTTACTGGATTTTTTACTTATCTATTACGTATGTTTACTGATATTTATTGTTGTGTATGCAGTTTCCCAGCGGCTTACTACTTGAATAATGCCCGTTTCCTGCTGCAGGTTAGTTTTATATATTCAGTAAAGTTCTGTCTATTAATTTTGAAGTTCTACGATTACAAATAAATACTACATAGACTCGAGAATAAACGGTAGTATTCTTTCAAATATTAGTAGTTATAAATGAACCTTATCTCACAAACACGTTTTTTTTGTAGTGTTTGGTATTTAATTAGGTAAATGAGGTGAATTTGATTCTTGACATTACTGATTCATTATATTCATTTTCTTTTGTTGCAATGGTATGTCATCAAATAGGTATTCTGTTTTTTACTACATGTTTTTGTCTGATAATTTTTCTTTGTATTTGATGTTCTTTAGCTAGATTTTTAAGTTTTATCAGTTGTGTAACTGTCATCTACAGCGTCACCGCCCAAATGAGGATGCATCGATTCAGCAAAAGCTCAGGCTTCACAATACCATCAAGAAAACATTTAAACTCCAACAGCTCATTAGACCCATGTTCAACCAAAAGATGCAGCACCAACTACACCTGCACTAAAGATATTAAGAAAACATGCAAGAGGATCACAAGGTACATATACTTAGAACTACATGTCTACATGTTACTAAAAACACTTATTTTAATAATGCTTATATTAATCATTCCTTCATTTCCTCATTTGACCCAACAATTTTATAGATGCATGGAAGCCTCAACCAAAAGGTCCAAAGAGAATCATGATTAGTAAAGCTGACAGCTTGGTTATGTGGTGGCATGACAGTTTGGTAATTGTAAGAACAAAACGGCTATGACCTCTAATGTTGCTGTCCACATATACATGCAATGGTCATGTAGATAGGTAGTGTGGTGTCTTGACAGTTTGATAGTGTTTATGTAATGAGACAGCACCAATGATCTCTATGCAATGCTCATGTAAATAGTACTATATCTATCATCTATAAGATCTTAACCAACATCGCACGCACAAAGAAAACTACACCCCATCACAACAAGCATGACTTGACAACTATGTAATATGGACACATAGAATAGTGTAAGACATGAAAGTGTAATATGACCTCAAGTTTTGATTGATATCAACTTACAAGTTAATACATACGACATAAAAAAATCACAAACACTCACCCGAAAACCGTTGCAACGCGTGGTCAAAGTGTTATAAAAAAAATACAACCCGCCGCAACGCGCGGTCAGATTGCTCGTATACATTATATTATCTAATATCCTCCTTCAATCATAAGGGTGGTGGACCGAGCTTGTGTATAGATAAAAAAAGTCTCAGATTCTGGATGCAAGAGACTTTTGATGAAGATGTCGATGACCAACCGATTGGCTGGAACAAACTCAGTATGTAGCTTGCCTGAGTAATAAGTTTCCCGATAAAATGATAATTGAGATCAATATGCTTTGCCTGTTTGTGAGAGACCGGATTCTAAGAGATGACATAACAGTGTCGGTCGATCTGATGGTAATGCATGTAAATGTCAAAGTAAATGAGTTATCAAAATAATTTATGCAGTCATGTTTGCTATAGCTCGGTGTTCAAATTCACAACTCGAGCAAGAGACCTTAGGTTGTTTCGTGACACTCGATTAGGCAGAGACCATGTACCATAAAGAGCATCTAGCCTAAGCGAACGTCCAGTTTTGATTAGGCAAACATTACTGCATAAATTATTTTGAACTACCGAATAATTTTCTTTTTCAGGTTTGTTTGTTTAACATTGAACATGTTCACGAACACATATATTTAAAAAAATCTTGTTCGTGTTCATTAATTAAGAAGTTGAACTTGTTCATGAAAATTTTACAATCACAACCAAACATATACTATTTCTAAAAAATATGAATCAACATTCTTAATCCCAAACATTAAAGCTTAATCATCTTAAATAAACATATACTTAAAGACTTTGAGATAATAATCATAAAACACAATTATCCAAAAACGAAGCACAAGTTATAAATTATAATCATAAACATAATTATCCCAAACATATACTATTTCTAAAAAATATGAATTAACATTCTTAATCCCGAACTTCCTGCGGAACTTCCGGTGCACGAACAGTTCGTTTATAGCCCTACAGGCTAGACGCTCCTTTAAGTCCTTATGATACATGGTAAAACCTAACAAGGTCAAACCTCCGGTTTGGGTAGGACAGTCCTTACTATACAACGATACATGGCTCTCGCCTAATCAAAACTAGACGTTCGCTCAGGCTAGATTCTCTTTTTGGTACATGGTCTCGCCTAATCAAATGTTCAAGGTCGGGTGCTTATAAAGCACAGTTTAGATGAACATGTACAAGATGCCAAGCCTCAGCTGGATGATCATTGTGGTACATAGTTTTGCCTAACGTAAATAAGACGTCTAGCCATCATGATATTTCTGCCTAACTGAATCAAGATGTTCAGGCACAGCTAGATGATCCTCATGAGCCTAATGACAGTTCTACATATCTGATGACGAATACACTGGAACGCTAATACACACATTTCAGGCGACAATCATCTAAACTAGCGGAGGTGCCATGCTTCCTAAGCCATTAAACAGTAAGCAGGGACAAAACAAAACAAAAATCACGAAGGTAACGAGACAAGAAGCAGTTGGAACCTTTTTTATGGAACTGGTTTGGTTTTGTTATAACTTAATGAGCAGGGACCAGTTTGAGGTATCAAGTTGAAAAATAGTTTAACCCATACCAAACCGCTCAAATAGAGTCAAAGCCCAAAATAAAATGGTTCAAGCACTTTTACCTCCAACCATTCTAGTTAAGCCCATTTGGTCTATTAGGCTCCTATATAAAGGTAAGGTAAATAGTTTAACCCAAACCAAACCGCTCATCCCATATGCTGTTCCGAAACAGCAAAATGGAAGCTCAAACATTCTACATATATATCATTCATTTTAGAACTTAAACCTGTTTGGTCCAGACCGGACCCTCACCAGGACACCTGCTAGGCTGCTACCCAGAACCAAATGTCCTCTCTTTATAATACATAGCTCCATGTACCCAAAACGGGAGCCCAAGATTAATACAAATAAAAAAAGACACTATAAGCCAAATTCAAAGACTTCACATTTTATTTAAAAACATAACCACCATCTCCAAGAAAGAGTGACACGGGTGACGTCAAGCGTAACAAATGGTTCGGGTTGAAAACAATGAGTGGTCATATGAATGCAACAAAACATTGTTGGTTTTGTAAACGATGAAAGTAAATTCATTACCACCTTAGAAATCAAGAGGTTGATTGCTTCAGGTAAGCAATAAGATCGGCCCGGTCCTGTGGTTTTTTCAGTCCAGGAAAAACCATCTTTGTTCCAGGAATGTACTGCATATTCACAAAATAAAAAAAGTACTCAAAACTTGCTCACATCATCAGAAAGCATGCATATCCAAAACTATGTCCCAATTCAAAGTATAAGTGACTAGATTCAAAAAGAAAAGCGCTATAATGAAACTTATTAATACCTTCTTAGGGTTAAGCAAGTAGTCATAGAGTGTATTCTCTCCCCATTCCACAGCCTTGTTCTTATTGGCAGCAGAATATGAATACCCTGCAGTAGTACCAGATTGTCTTCCAAAAAGTCCGTTCAAATTCGGCCCTGAAATTCACATATTGCATATCAGAATGATCATCAACCTCAAATAACCAAAACGAAACATGATATTTATAAACAAACGCCCGATGATAATCACTGATCATAAGATAACTGCTACAATCGTGAAGATCAATTGCTAACTATCAGATTCATGAATCATTCCTTGAATCAATGGTGTAATAACTAATAACACAAAGCAGCCCGGCTAGACCTGATTGTATAAGAAGGTTTACTCAAAACATTTGAATTTCCACTTATACACCTATATTTGTAATTTGCTCAAAATCAAAAGAGGATTAACAGCATTTGATTATCTTCCTATATACATATTCTATCTCAAATAAAAACAAGTAAATAAGAACATTGTAACAACCAATATTATCTGTTTTTGAGCAACTCAACTGAACAAAATAAACCTATAAATACAACAGCTGCATATTCCAGTATACATATACTTTCTCTTCATACATACATATACTTTCTCAAATCAAAATCAAGTAAATAAGAACATAACTACCAATATTATCTGTTTTTGAGTAAATCAACTGAACAAAATAAACCTATACATACCACAACTGTGCATATTCCAATAAGAGGATTAACAGCATTTGATTATTTCCTATATACATATTGTTCCTCAAATCAAAAACAAGTAACTAAGAGCATAACTACCAATATTATCTGTTTTTTAGTAAATCAAGTGAAGAAAATAAACCTATACATACAACAGCTGCATATTCCAATAAGTTAATCAGATTGATCTAATATCACACGGAAGTCCAATTTCCATAACTTAATCGGCCAAATCGCTACCAATTTCAGATCCAAATCAGCCAAATAGATTCAACAACATAACGTAATATTCAGAAGCATAACATTCTTCATAACAGCTGAATATTCCATTCGTATTGATCTAACATCACACGGAAGTCCAATTTCCATAACTTAATCGGCCAAATCGCTACCAATTTTAGATCAAAATCAACCGAACAGATTAAACAACATCAACAACAAAAACGCAAATCTGCACGTAGTATTCAGAAGCATAACATTCTTCATATTCATTCCATTCGTATTGATCTAACATCACACGGAAGTCCAAATTTCCATAACTTAATCAGCCAAATCGGTACCAAATTTAGATCAAAATCAACCGATTAGATTAAACAACATAATCGCCACAAAAAAAAAAACGCAAATCTGCACGTAGTATTCAGAAGCATAAAATTCTTCATATTCACTCCATTCGTACTGATCTAAGTTATCTAACATAACACGGAAGTCCAAATTTCCATAACTTAATTAGCCAAATCGGTACCAATTTAGATCAAAATCAACCGATTAGATTAAACAACCTAATCGCAAAAACAAAAACGCAAATCTGCACGTAAAGCTCAGAAGCATAACATTCTTCGTATTCAGTCAAACAATTTGAACAATTAAGCAGATAAGCTAGTTAACCTTGTTTGTGGCCAGCGCCTTTATCGACGGTATGGCACTGAGCGCATTTGGTTCTGAAAATCTTCTCTCCGTTTTTAGCATCGCCGGGCGGTGCCTGTTCAAATGACGCCATTTTTTTCCCGATTTCAACAACACAGTCGTCGCCGACGGAGAGGGGGTTGTTTAAGGGTTTACGGTAATCTGTTTGTTTCTAGAGGGTTCTACTTTGTGACAGATGGTATAATAAAGGTCGCACACGGAATCGTGGCCTTATATACACGGCATACGGTCACCGTGACTTCGACCGCCTTTAGACCACGAATTCTAATTTTTGCAACGAAAATCAAATTGTAGTGCGAGATCTAGAACTGATTCTTCAAAGGAACCGAACCGGAACCGGTTTGGAATTGCTTTTGACCGAATCGGTGCTGAATCGATTGGAATCACCGGTCTTAAACCGGTTTTACCTTTTGACACGGAACCGATCAGAACTGGTTTTTGAAGAACCGGTACGAAACTTTTATAGCCGTTTGTAGCCGTTAGATACCATTTTTTTTACCATTTTTTGTATTTTTGGTCCTCTAATGCCCCTTTATGTGAGTATAAATGATAGTGTATTATTATGGGTTGATTACAATATTAAAAAATCAACGTTATGGCAAACCAAAGTGAATCATCTCTTGTCAGGATATTGGAAACAACTAGAAATCTAAAAGTTTGATCCAAATTCGACTTATGTGAAATGTCGAATGGTGGTCAAAAAGCGCGTTGCAAAGCTTATGGTCTATTTCTTCAGGCGGCCGTAAACTCTACTTTGAGAAAGCACATAAACCAATTTTGCAAGGCGAAGAAAGAAAACCCGGCTACCGAAGACAAATAAACGTTTAGAATTATTGTATCGTATTTCGTAACGTTATCATGTGTTTTCTTTAGTACCATTGTTATTTTTATGAATAAAAGTTAATGAATTTTAGTTTTTATGTGTTCTATTCACGTGTTAGAAAAAACAATGTTTTAAAACCCGGGTCGAACCGGCCGGTTCAACCGGTTCGACCGGGGACCGGCCACCCTTCCGGTTCTTTAATGCCCGGTTTTTTGGGTTGAACCGACCCGCTTCGAACCGGCCGGTTTTCCGGTTTTTTCCGGTTCAACCGGTTTTTTCCGGTTCAACCGGTTTTTTCCGGTTCAACCGGTTTTCTGATTTTTTTATTTTATTTTTTTTGACTTTTTTTTGACTTTTTTTTTATTTTTTTTTAAGTTTAAAACTTATATTTTCTTATGAAATACATATTTGATATTATTTTTGAGTGGATTATAATTGTATTTTAACTACTTTTGTTGGGGTGTACAAGTTTATTAGCATTTTTATAAAAAAATATATATAAATCCCCTAACCGGTTCAACCAGCAGGTCTAACCGGTCCGACCGGTCGAACCAGTCCCGAAAGGTTTTCCGGTTCAACTAAAAAACCGGTTTTTAAAACATTGAGAAAAAGAGATTTATCAAAAAAAATAAGCAAACCGATCTTTTGACTATTGACCAGAACCGAAAGCGGTTCAGAATCGGAACTGGTTCTTTGAAAAAAACGGTTTGTGTACCTCTAGATCAATTATGTGCAAAATATCAATATGTAGGTCTTCTTCTACAATGTGGTGCTCAAATATCAACAGGATTTTTGAGGTGGAAACTCTCATCGTGAAAGAAATAAAAAGCACTGTATGTACTAAACATGTAGAGGTGGATTTTTACTTTTTTAGAGAAAATGTTGCTCTAAGGGACCTCTCGGTTCAGTTCATCTCTACAACTGATCATCAGATGTCTTCACAAAGTCATTGTCTTCACAACGGTTTCTCTTTTGCGATCGAAGCTACAGGTTTCTCCCCGGCCTTAACTTGTGGGGGTGATATAGACAATATGTATATTAACCTATAGTAGAGGGTTTAGAGCATAATTATTTTTCTTATATATAGACATCTTGTAATAACAATATACACACAATAATACAATATTCAAGTTACCATAGTTTATTTCTTTCGTCACTATTCGGTTCTTGATTTTGCTTTTTCTATAATTAATTACTATTTTAATTAATAACGTTGTGTGTACGTTTCTAGACTAGTACTTGGGTTTATATGTTCTTAGATTTGATTTAGGAATTCTTATTATATAAACAAGAAAAAAAAACCAGTGTGTTACCAGTGTGTTACCACGGGAGAACGTAAATTCTAATAAATAGCTTACCCCGTTCATAGTGTTATGGGTTGGTATAGTTCCAATGTTTTAAAAACCGGTTTTTTAGTTGAACCGGAAAACCTTCCGGGACTGGTTCGACCGGTCGGACCGGTTAGACCGGCTGGTTGAACCGGTTAGGGGATTTATATATATTTTTTTATAAAAATGCTAATAAACTTGTACACCCCAACAAAAGTAGTTAAAATACAATTATAATCCACTCAAAAATAATATCAAATATGTATTTCATAAGAAAATATAAGTTTTAAACTTAAAAAAAAAAAAAAAAAAAAAAGTTAAAAAAAATAAAATAAAAAAACCAGAAAACCGGTTGAACCGGAAAAAACCGGTTGAACCGGACCGGTTGAACCGGAAAAAACCGGTTGAACCGGAAAAAACCGGAAAACCGGCCGGTTCGAAGCGGGTCGGTTCAACCCAAAAAACCGGGCATTAAAGAACCGGAAAGGTGGCCGGTCCCCGGTCGAACCGGTTGAACCGGCCGGTTCGACCCGGGTTTTAAAACATTGTATAGTTCGTCTCGTATACATAATCATGTTATAACGTCTAAGAAACTTTTAGTGGTTAAAATGTTTTCAGCTAATTAATAACTACAAACATTTTTAAAGGATTAGAGAAATTAGAAATTGCAGCTTTCTTAAGAAATCAAATTTAAAAGGGATATAAATATAACACTCAGAATGTTGTTTTAAGGAATCCTAGTATCATGCTTTATGATGACAACTAGAGCTGGGATGATCACACACAAATGTTTATTCAAAGCAGGTTTTTTGGATGGTTCATTTTCCAAAAGCCAATACAGTATTTCTCATAACATACCTGCATATGGAACCAGTTCTTAAGTTAAATATGCATTTGGTTCATCAAGAGGTTCCCCAAATGTGCTTGAAATAGGCACCAAACATAGCCCTTGACTTCTTAGGTCTTGCTTTGGAGACTGCACAAATATTATAAAAAAAAGTAATTTTGGTTATGGATGAGAGAGTTTGAAATTAAATTTACGCAAAGTAAAATGTAAATTCAAGAAATTGCGAGTTCTACCTGCTGCTGTGGCCCTAATGGAGTTCCACGTCTTATACATTGAGTCGTAAGAACCTGATTATAAGATAAAAACATATGGGATATGTCACACTTAAGGGAACTTTCTATTATAACAGTAACACATCCTTGTGATTATTTAGTGTGTGATGAGACCTATTCTAGTAGACTTATAAGTTTATGATAACGTATACCTCAGTCGTGTAGAAACGACAAAATTCCCTTGAAATATAGAAGTGTCTAACAATTGGCAAGGTGGATAAATATGTCCATAACTACAAAATGCATGAATCTTGCGAACTAAAATTACAGTTATTAATAATTTGATATGAGACCACATGCAAATAGGTAATTTTTTATTGAAATCTTGGTTATACAGAAATGGTAGAATATTGTATGAATCCCAAAATGGAAATTGTTGACTTTATTATATGGTGCGAGTCCTGCCTTATACACACACTAGAGGTAGCGAAAACTTGTGTTCAGAAATTTTAAAATATTAGTAAATAACTTGCGTCAAATATCATTTTAGTAAAATATAATAATGAAAAATAATAATTATAATAATATAATTCTCTCACTATAATGATTTACTAGGTTCATGCCTTAAAGAATTAAAAAACAAATTTTGGACGACGTTCACAAACATTTTTGAGATATACAGAAAAAAGCTACGTTTACTTGATGAAGGTTGGTTTGTGATATGATATACTTACTTTGATTTGCTCATGTAGAAATTTGATGCAAAATTAAAGGAGAGAAATATTGTATTGTATTGATGTCAATAATAGGGTTGCATGGATCTCTATATATAGAGAATAATATTGCACTCTAATATCCTCCAGTCTCATGCAAGAACAAGAAACTCGAGTCAGGTGACAAGGAAGAAAGTACCTCCCGGAAACCGCGAGAGAATAACCATGGGAAAACACCACCTACACCCTCAGAAAAGAGATACATATTTCTGCTAGTAGACGACTGCACGAGGTATATGTGGGTGTATTTCTTAAAGTCCAAAGATGAAACATTTGAGACTTTTAAGGAATTCTGACTAAGAAATTGAAGATGCTAAGGACAGATAGGGAAGGAGAATTCACATCTCATGAATCCAAGTTTTAGTTCTGTAAAGATAATGGAATATCCAAACAATTGACTATTCCATACTCACATAGAGATCTGAAAGAAGAAGTGTATATTGACATGGAGACAATTGACTATTCCATATTCACATGGAATAGCTAGACAAAAATGTGTTCTTACATTGAGATCTGAAAGAAGAAGTGTATATTCAGCAACCACCAGTCTCGTAAGGTATGTAGATTAAAAAAATCTTTGTATGGTCATAAGCAATCTCCTCGTGCTTGGTTTGAGAAATTTAATAACTTCCTGTCAGAGTTTGGGTTAAGGAGAAGCGCTAATGATCACTCGGTATTCTTTACATCGCCTAAGGCTGTGCATTTTGCTCGTTAAAATCGTTTCTTGGAAAAAAAAATTCAAACTAAAGATCGGATCTTGGCACACTAAAATACTTTCTAGGAATCGAGGTCTCACGTAGCGGTAAAGGAATCTGTCTGTCACAAAGAAAGTATTGTTGGATATATTAAGAGATTCTGAGATGATTGAGGCAAAGAATTGTGATGCCACCAGGAGCTTGAACAAAAACTCAAGGGGAGCCGGACTCGGTATATCGGGGCACGACTCGGTATATAAATTTTTCTCAGAACAGGGTAAATTAGCACTACGAAGCGAAAAACAGGGGGACCGGGGCCCTATGGAATTGAAGCTTCACCCATGACCGAACCGGAAACTAAGCCGAATTACTTGACCATCACTCGACCTGATATCGCTGATATCGCCTTTCCCGTAAGTGTAGTAAGTCAGTTCATGTCATCTCCAAGAACCTCACATTGGGAAGCCGTCTGTCACATTCAAAAGTATCTTAAAGGTGCTCAGGGTAGTGGAATCCTATACCAAAACAATGTTATCACACGATAGAAGGATTTACAAAATGCTGATTATAATGGGGATCCAACAAGTAGACGGTCTACTACTGGGTATTGTATCCTTGTAGGCGGTAATCTGGTATCATGGAAGAGCAAAAACACAAAGTTTAGTCTCCCGTTCAAGTGCAGAATCAGAATACAGGGTTATGGCACAGACCACTTGTAAATTAGTGTGGATTCAGAATCTTCTTGACGAGATTGGGTTTACTCAAACTAAACCTATGAATCTATGGTGTAAGAACGAAGCAGCTATTCACATTGCCAATAACCTGGTATTTGATGAAAGGACGAAACACGTCGAAGTCGATTGTCATTTCACTAGTGAGAAGCTTGAAGATGGAACAATTGCAACACCTCATGTTCGAAGCGGAGATCAACTAGCTGATGTATTCACCAAAGCCTTACATGGATCTAGAATCAATTATATCTGCAACAAGCTGGACATGATAAATATATATGCTCCGGCTTAAAGGGGAGTGTTAGAGAATATTAGGCTTCTAGAAGGATACTTGTGTATCCACTTGTAAATATGCAAGTGGATGAGTAGTTGATAGTGACAGCTCATTTACTGATATAGTTTAGTTGTAACAGTAGATAAGTGGGCCTATATATATCTTGTATATGCAATGTAGAAAATCAAACAATTAATTCGATTCTTCTCTTGTTCCTGTCAGTGATTACCATTCACAATATATAAGCCAGTAACGTTATATACTAGTATTTTACTTACAAAATACAACAAATAATTATAAACATAATATAAGTCATGATCTGCTTTTGGATTTCGTCATCAAGGTATATATATATACTCTTCTTAATAGGTACTGCATTATTTTTTTCTTGTAAACCCATTGATATTTGCAAGTTACAACAGTATGACGGGTTCTTTTTATTTTAGGCAGAAAATCATATGTTCTTTGCTTAACTAGGATTCATATTACTTTGAAAAACTGATCTAAAGAGTTTTCATCAAGTCATGTTGTCTAAATTATCGTAACACCAAACTACCCGAGTATGGAATCCATTTCAAAATTTTGAATACACATGCTATTTTGTGTTCTTTAATTTGAATTCAGACAGCTATAGATTTTAGTCCAGGACCATCACCTCTTTGTTTCTTGTCAGAACTTTCTCTTTTGAAAAAATTGAAGTTGAAAGAATTTACTTATCATACCTTTCCAAATGGTGAAACTAACTGTCGGAGGGGACTAAGTCCGTCAAATATCTCAGTATCTCCACTAACTTTACTTGATAAGTCGAAAACAGACGACTCTGTACCTCTGTCCAAATAGGGTGATATGTACCTATACAATCAGTAATGCTTTCGGAAGAAGGAATACTATAAACAAACATGTTTGATGACTTACATTTTGTTCCAGTCTAACATTTGAGGTCTTTTTGAAAGTTCAAAATCACATTGAGTAGTTATAGACGACTCTGTTACAGTTGATGAAGCTCTGGTTGTTGAAGTTGTACAAGCTGACTCGTTTGCAATTGAGGAAGAACTGTTACTTAAAACTGTATAGCAAGTGTGCTCTGTATTGTAAGAGACTTCATAGACAGATGGGTTCTCATCAAGTCTTTGAACTTGTTTCGTTGCAAAACAATTATGTGTAAATTTGAAGGAGCATCTATAATAATCCCTGCAGATTTTCAAATACTGAAATGAATTTTAAGTCCTTAATTATCTATATATCAGGGCATCACATACATTAAATTTTAACCGTTAAACTCAGTATAACTTACATGATGAAAATGTTTTTCCAGACAAACTATTTGCCTTTCGTAGAAGGATAATAACGTGAGCAGTATTATTTAGTAAAAGAGTAGGAAGGAAAAGGTTATTGATGTACCTGGGGTATTTGGCACCTAGAACTACCTTTTGACCATACTTTCTCCAACTATAGCCATCATTAAGATCTTCTACAACCTCTATTCTCTTGCTCACTTTCTTTTTACGCTTATAACAACCACGCTTTCTGGAACGGAAAAAACCATATTACATAAATGGAGAAAATGAATATGGGGTTGTCACACACCTAAGTTAGGTGTGAAACCAACCAAAACTACGTCGTTTTGATTGATAGCACATATAAGTTTGAAAGGCAAATTAATTACACATCTAATAGCACATATAAGTTTGCGTAATATTCATATGAGGGAGCAATTAAGATTGCATTTTTTGGGATATTTGTTTGATATCAATTTTTAGTAGTTTTTAATCAAAATGACCTAGTTTTAAATGGTTTAACACCTAATTTAGGTGCTTGACAGCCCATATATCTAGCATTGTTTTGTTTTTCAGTAATGTTTATTACAATGTATGTCTAAGAAAACTACACCCCACAAACACACATTTAGGATTAGTTTTACATAACTATATCAAGGTAGGGATTGTAACGTACTTTGAGAGAAGGAAGAGAAAGATTAAGGTTATAAATATATACTTTCTGCGGATGAAGCCTTCAGCAGAAGGCAGAAGGTACTTGATTTGATACCATAAATATACATGTTTGATGACTTACTTTTTGTTCGCGTCAAACATTTGAGGTCCCTTTGAAAGTTCAAAATGACTTTCAGTGGTTATAGAAGATGACTCTGTTGCTGTTGACGAACGACCTCTGGGTGTTGAAGTTATACAAGTTGACTCGGTTGCAAATGAGGAAGAATTGTTACTTAAAACTGCAGGGAAGGTGTGCTCTCCGATGTAAGAGGAATCAAAGTACATATTTTGATTGTTTGGTCTATTTGCTTGCCAAGATGATATCCAATCGAAAGCATCATACTCCAAAACACCCAGTTGATTCCTATCACTCAATCCACTACTACATGGATGTGAAGTCTGCATTTGCATTTCATCTGTAACAAATTAAAGCTCTGTAAGAAACAAGAGATGCCACTACTACAACAGAATTTCAAAATTATTGACAAAATAAGTGATTCATCACTGGATCCCCATCGTTAAGAAGTAGAGGAAGCAATCCGGACCCACTTATTTTATAGAGTTGATTCAGGTTATGTTTTTCTTTAATGGATCAAACAAGTAAAAGGAATTGCTTAAAATGAAACGGGTCAAAAATAGCCCCACAAGTATTCTGCCTATATAAAACCTCCTAATTAATGATTCTATTCAAGGGGTAACCATTGTACTTCTGAAACTTAGAGCCTGAAGTCCGGGGTCTGGGGGCGGAACTCCTGGTAGCGGGGTCCTCGGGGCAGTAGCCCTTAGTGGGGTCCAAGGGGCAACCGACCAACCGTTCTACTTCAGAAGTAATTTTATACTTCGAAAGGAACTTGGTCACTTCCAATGGGATGGTTTGTCAACTGTGAAATAACTATTGTAACTGTCAATGGTTCTAACCATCAACAGTTGGTTGCCATCTCAGTTGGCTGTCCTCATTTGCTTTCACAGCTTCACTTGCTTTCTCACACAACCGGTTCCGGCTTCTCCCTTTGATTTTGATTGCTTCACACAACCAGCCTTCATAGCCTCTCGATTGTTCGTATATTTCACAGATTCGACCAGCTCTTCAGTGGCTTTATTCTCACACATTCATGCGCAATCTTTTTCACCATTGTTCTTCCTTAACTCCTAACTGCGCTCTCATACCAATCGTTGGAAAATTGAATTAAGCAAACAAAAGAACATCAACAATTTTGTGCGACAAACCACTTATCACGGCTCTCTATATAATTATCAAAGACCATATAAGACCACACATTACAAAGTCCCCGAACCCATATCTTTATACTAGAAAATAAAACAAACCTAAACATACTCAAACTATATCATATTCTATCATCATTTATGAGACTCCATACGTTTGTTCAGATTCTATCAAAGGAGTTTTCGATGTCCGACCTTGGGCCACTTCATCATTTTTTGGGCATTCATGTCACAAAACGGAATGATGGCCTCTTCTTGTCTCAGTCATCATGTGCCCCTGATATCTTATCCAGAGCAAACATGGAGATCTCCAAACCTTGTGCCACTCCGGCCAACACTAATTCTAAGTTATCTGCCACAGCTGGTGAACCTTTATCTGATGGCACATTATATCGCAGTCTTGCAGGCGTCCTCCAGTATCTCACATTTACATGGCCAGATATTGCTTATGATGTACGCAGGTTTGTCTCTTCATGCACTCTCCTCGTGAGCCTCATTTCACTTTCATGAGACGGATCCTGCGATATAGCGAAGGTATTCTCAATCATGGTCTCTCTATCCTACCGTCCAAATTAGCAACTATCACTGCCTATTCAAACGCTGATTTGGGGGGGGGGGGGGGGGTGCCCTGACTCACGACGCTCGACCTCTGGTTATTGTGTTTTCTTGGGTAACAATCTCGTTTCATGGTCGTCAAAGCGTCAGGCTACTATCTCTCGGTCTAGTGCCGAGGCTGAGTATCGAGGTGTCGCAAACACGGTTGCCGAAACCAACTGGCTACGGAACTTACTTTATAGAGCTACATGTTCCTGTTTCACGGGCCGCCATTATTTATTGCGTTAACATTTTGGCCTTTTATCTCACACAGAATCCCGTCCATCATCAATGAACCAAGCATGTGGAACTTGACATTCATTTTGTTAGAGAAAAGGTCAATGTGGCTTCTTTCCGTGTTCTACATATCCCTGCCGATTTCCAGTATGCTGACATCTTCACCAAGGGACTTCCGCGACAGCTATTTAAGAGATTTCGATCCAGTCTTGACTATTCATTCTTCTACCGATTAGACTACGGGGGCGTATTAACAATATATATTTTACATGTATCAAATATTGTTTGTATTATTCTTTATAATTATTGTATATCTTTTCCATAGATATAGGGATACTATGTTAGGAAAGTTTGTTAGGTTTATATGTATATATTCATACGTATATTCAACATACGGATCAATGACCGGTGCACACTCGTATCGATGACGTTATAACTCTGATGACATTATAACTCTGGGAACCTCATTGGGGGTTCCCCCTTGGCAGGGGTTTAGGGGCAGCGCCCCCGAGAGTGGTCGACGATACTTCTTGGTTCAAATTCATCACAGACAACAAATATTCTCTCGTTCCAAAAACTCATCGGAGTCGTGTCCGATTGGAAATTCAAGTGAATTGATCGAAGATTATTTCAATCTGAATGTGTATTCACGCTTCTCAAAAATCAATCCAGTAAATTCGATTTTCTAACAAAAAACACTAATCAGAGTATAAATTTTATGCACCAAACACTCAAATGTTGTTTAAAGGATTCCTAGTAGCATGCGGTAAGATCACACAAATGTTCATTCACTATCACATAGATTATTCTTGCAAAGCAATTTTTTAAATGGTCATTTTTCAAAAGCCAATAACATATTTCTTATAACATACCTTCATATGGAAACAGTTTTTCAGTTTCATATGCATTTGGTTCAACAAGAGGTTCCCCAGATGTACTAGAAAGAGGTACCAAACATAGCCCTTCACTTCCTAGGTCTTGCTCTGAATCCTGCACAAATATTATTTTGTTGTAATTTAGTGTATGGATGAGAAATTTTGAAATTAAATTTTTGCAAAGTAACAAATGAGGTCCAACAAAAACTCGTATTTATAAAAGTTGTAATTTTTAAGATGACATATCGCAAGCAACCTAAATTCTAGAAGTGATGGCACACACGAGGGGTGTCCATCACAAGGAACACAACACACTAACACAGGTAAAGCGCTTGAACAATTAATTGATGAAGTATATTTGAAGGTTTAACAAAACTTTATAAAGTAAATATGAAATCATATAAAATAAAACGATTTTGAGAATTTAGTTTAAGGGGAAATTGATTGTTTACATAATTAGATTTCTATTATTTAGTTATTTTTTGTATTTAAAGATAATTAAGGTAGTCAGTTTTATAAATTATTTTGCCTCTTAAAATCTTAAAAGTTAATGTAATTTCCTCCTTTTCAAATGTATTAAAATATAGTGTATATGATCTAATTTTACCTATAAAACACACTAAATATTTATAAACATGGTATAAGTCATGATGTGTCTCTAGATTTCGTCATAAAGGTATACATTTACTCTCCTTTATAAGTATTGCATTTTTATTCCCTGGTGAATTCATTGATATTTGCAAGTTACAATAACATGATGGTTTCTTTTTATTTTAGGCAAAAAATATATGTTCTTTGCTCAACTCAGATACATATTACTTAAAGAAGTGATCTATAGAATAGAGTGTTTGTCCAGTCACGTAATCTAAATTAGCAAAGTACAAAGAAGTGAGCTAAAGAGTGTTTGTCCAGTCACGTAATCTAAATTAGAAAAGTACCAGACTACCTGAGCATGGCATCCATTTCAAAATTATGAACACATATACTAATTTGTGTTATTTGAATTTGAATTCAGACAGCTATAGATTTGATTCCAGGGCCATCACCTCTCTGTTTCTTGTCAGAACTTTCTCTTTTGAAAACATTGAAGTTCGAATAATCTACAAATCATACCTTTTCAAAACGTGAAACCAACTTTCGGAGCCGAGTAAGGCTGTCATCTACCTCACTTTCCTTACCTGATAAGTCAAAAACAGTAGGAAAAAAACTATATGGACCCCAGTCCAAATAGGGTTATATGTACATATACAATCAGTAATGCTTTCAGAAGGAATACTATAAACTATAAGGTATAAACAAACATGTTTGATGACTCACCTTTTGTTCAAGTCTAACATTTGAGGTCTATTTAAATGTTCAAATTGACTTTCAGTGGTTATAGAAGATGACTCTGTTGCAGTTGACAAACCTCTGGGTGTTGAAGTCGTACAAACTGACTCGGATGCAACTGAGGATGAATTGTAACTTAAAACTGTAGGGCAAGTGTGCTTTCCCATGTAAGTAACGTGAAAGACAGATGGGTCCTCATCTAATCTTTGAACTTGCTTCCTTGCACAACAACCATGAGTCGATTTGAAGTTGCATCTAAAATACATTCTGCAGATTTTCAAATATTGTAATGAATTTTAAGTCCTTAATTATCAAAATATAAGGAAATCACATACATTACATTTTATTTTTTTTTTGAACGGCGACTTCATTAACACAAGGCAACAAACACACTCACTCTAGCAAGAAGCCAAGAGCGAGCAACAACACATTACATTTTAATGGTTACACTCAACATAACATACATGATGAAAATCTTTTTCCATACAAACTATTTGCCTTCCATAGAAGGATAATAATGCAAGCATTGTTAATTGGTAAAAGAGCGGTAAGGAAAAGGTTATTCATGTACCTGGGGTATTTGCAATTTAGAATATCCTTTTGGCCGTACTTTCTCCAACTATAGCCATCCTCATTAAATGCTACTAACGCTACTGTCTTGCCTCCTGCCATTGTGCGCTTATAACAACCACGCTTTCTGAAAGGTGAAAAAACTATATTACTTATATAGATATTTATCTTGTCTTGTTTTGTATTTTGTTTTTTGGTAATGTAAATGTTACATTGTGTATCTAAGAAAACTACACCGTAAGCACACATTTAGGATTAGTTATACACTTATACACAGCTATATCAGGGTAGAGATTGTAGCATATTATGAGAGAAGGAGAAGGTTATAGATATATACTTTCTCCAGGTGTAGCCGTCATCAGAAGGTACTTCATTTGATATTTTTCGGGTTTCATTAGACAAGTCCACATTGTGATCAATCTGAAGCCGATCAACATGTTCCCTGTCATCTTTGGTATCCCTTGACGAATTTTGATTTACTTGACCTATAGATTGACTCAGAAAACAAATAATTAAATACTTGAGATAATATCTACACATTACCCAACTTTACTACAGTGAACTATCTATATACAAGTTGGGCTAGCAGTCTAGCACATAACAAAGTCATCTCAATTGAATATTTTATAAGAGAAAACCCTCAATAGAGAAAAGCAGAGCCCTTGTGATATTGCATCGTAATTCACTCACAAAAAAAAAGAAATTTACCAGGAAGTGAAGGCACCATTTCAAGCTCAAGAAAGTGTTGTAGTGAGTTTGTATCTTCTGCTAATTGATCCATCAAACTCCCATCTCTTTTGAGACGTACAAAGACACTCTCCCATGTTAATTTTCCATACTTCAATGCATCCCACCATTCAATTTCTCCCTTAATTGCCATTGTATCTCTAGGTATTTCCATGATGGAAAGATAGTCGAGTTTCATGCAATTAAAAACAAGTAAAGTATCTAATTGTGGTGCAATGCAGACACCACCTGAAATACTCACTAGCTCAGGTAGGTCTAGAAGTGATATCCTCCGTAAATTTGGGAGAAATGGACCATTACCCCAAGGGGCACCTTCCTCCAAATATACTAGGCATTTGACTTTCGGGCAGTCTTCAACTATAACTTCGGTCAAACTTTGCAGATTATCAAGCAAATATTCAGTAAAAATGCTAGTGAGCTCAGGGCATGTATGCAGGGCTAAAATTCTTAGACAAGATAGACTATTTTTGCCAATTGGACCCTTTGAAATACTCTGCAGCTTCTTCAAGAAGTGAATGCTCAAGTATTGCAGTGATCCAAGCATTTCGTCTTCACTATTTCTTGTAAATTTACTTTTGTGTTTACAAAAATCCTCTTGATCAACTAGAGTTTGCATCTCATTACACTCCATTAACAAACAATATTTAAGCTTCCTTATGTCAAACATTGAGAGCTTCTTAATAGTCCAATGACGGCGCAGGTATAACGCTCTAGCATCTCTAATTAACTCCACAATTTCATCAGTGTATCCCTCACCGTTCATATATTTCACACATTTCTCCAGCTTCAGGAAATTTTCTTCACTATCAAGTTGCACAGAAAATGGGAGCTCCTCACAATGACCAGTCATAAACTTATAGTTCCATAAACTTAAATATATTGGTACTTTGTTCCTTTCAAGCCTTAAAAACTGCTGCAATGCTTTAGCAGTTGGTAAGTACAACTTAAGAGTTCTTACGTCTGGTAAGAAAACAAGATCTCCCATAATAGCTTCGAAAAGCTCTACCTCCCACCATTCAGCTTCAGGACTCACACCGATACTTAACTCCCTGAGCTTAATTAGCTTTAAGATCGTCCTCCTTGGGATTATGTGTTGTATGCCATTTCTGTCTTTATGATCATCTGCATATGTAGACAAAGAGACCCTTAAACGTTCCAAATTTCTTAATTTGCCAATTTGTTTTGGTAGATACATGATCTCAGTTCCTTCAAGATCAAACAGCTTGAGATTCTGAAGTGCTCCAATATCTGGTGGTAATTCTAGCAAAAGTGAACAATCTCGCAAGACAAATTCTTCAAGGGAACATAGCTTGGAAATGGATCGAGGCAAAGATTGTATGAATGTATGAGATAAATCTAGTACTAGAAGTACTGTCATATGCTGAAATAAGGATGCAGGTAGCATTGTCAGGCTACTCTTACTCTTCTCTTGCAAGAACAATTTTGCCAGAAAGGGGGAATATTGATGTTCCGGCGTCAAGTTAGAGAATTGGTGATTGTTCAAGACATCTGCATACGAACAATTGCCGACTAAAGACTCCATTGATCCCCTTTAACTTATGGGGCTTTAACAAACACAATATTGCTCACTTAATATACCATCAAGCCATTCACTTCTATAGAATCCACATCATTAATACTTGATCTCTATCAGCAAGAAACTGATGATCAGTTATCTTTATGTAATACCCTCCTGCATCATAAAACTATTTGATATGCCTACGAGATAAGGAATTTTCCTAACAGATCCTGCACATAGCAAAACAAATACACCATCAGGTTCCCATGCTTCTAAAAATATCCATCCAAATATCCATATAACCACAATCAGGCCTTAGATCTCCTTCCACCAACAAATACGACTGTAATTGTTGAACGATCAGACAAAACCTATCACTTGATTTTGCTAATTTCTAGAAATATACTACAAATTAGGCTAAAAATGTTCTAAACCCTAAACCCTAACTAATGATTTGAGCACATAAAGCGTTATCTACCCTGGCTACACATTGAATCAAAATTAAACTCTATAGGAACTAATTTAGGCGCTCTCAGACCCTAAACTATAGCATAAACTTGAAATATATAAAACACGATTCGTGTTTTACGAATCAAACGAGATCCGGAGATATCCAGCAGGTAATACATGATCTAAAAGTTCATTTTGAGAAGCATAATCAATTAATCATCAAAAGGAAAGAAGATAAAAGGAATCGAGGAGAACATACTTCAATTTCTAAATCGAGATTTCAGTGCAGTTGAAGTACTGTAGCTTAAACCTAATCTGGCAATCATCGTCTCTCCTTTGGTCAACTCGAAAGCGTTAATCAAGGCTTCGGCTACTTTGCATGGAAATTGCATCGCATATTCGTTACTTTTGTATTGTTGACCGGTCAAGTCAATGTTTTCGTTGACCGCTTGCATCCAAAATTTTCAACAGGATTTGGCAATGTTTTAAAAATCGGTTTTTTAGTTGAACCGGAAAATCTTTCGGAATTGGTTCGATCGGTCGGACCGGTTAGACCGGCTGGTTGAACCGGTTAGGGGATCTATATATATTTTTTTATAAAAATGCTAATAAACTTGTACACCCCAACAAAAGTAGTTAAAATACAATTATAATCCACTCAAAAATAATATCAAATATGTATTTCATAAGAAAATATAAGTTTTAAACTTTAAAAAATAATAAAAAATAAAAAAAAGTTAAAAAAAATAAATAAAAAATAAAAAATCAGAAAACCGGTTGAACCGGAAAAAACCGGAAAACCGGCCGGTTCGAAGCGGGTCGGTTCAACCCAAAAAACCGGACATTAAAGAACCGGAAAGGTGGTCGGTCCCCGGTCGAACAGGTTGAACCGGCCGGTTCGACCCGGGTTTTAAAACATTGGGATTTGGCCAAATTTGTTGTTGTGTTGCGGATCGGTTGCTCGGAAATTATTATACATGGGGTTTGGTTCGTAAAATTTATTGAAAATGAAAAATCTAATTTTTTTTTTTTAGGTATTTAGATAATGAAAAATTTTAAAATTCAATAAAATCCTTTAATCAAAGGAATATAATATAATTTTAATATTAATTAGAAATCCTTTATTTTAATGAAGAAAAGTTAAATGCATTGCCTTTGTCCATAAACCAGCTAAACACAACTTTAAAAAGAAAATTTTGTAATTTTAATTTTACATTTCTACAAACCGAACGCCCCCTAAGTATTTAGCTCAAACAAATTACTAGCGTAAAAAAATAACAATTCAAACCACCTTCTAACACAACCATTCATCAAACTATCACAATTCATAATGGTTCGTTGATAATTACAATGGTTTATTGAAATTAAAATCACCAACTTAAAGGCTACAAATAACCCTTTTGATCCATAACCTTTTAACAATCACAACTCTTTATGAAACAACCGAACTTTTGAAACCAATTCTATGTTTATCTTTTTCTGCTGATCAACTCAAACTAATACAAATATATTTTGTCCAAAATATGATATAAATCAATGATTATATGCATATTGACTTGACTCTCAAAAGTCAAAAGGTGGGCCTTAATTAAGGCTACGACCTCAAGACTCTTTTTAACGTTTTTTTTTTCTTAATGTTTGTAGCTTAACTTTATGCTCAAAACTTTATGCTCAAGACGATTATGATTTATGAATACTCACTAACGTTAACGTAGTCGATTTACGCGTCAACAAGAGGGGACCATTCCACCATTTATTATTCCATCCATTATGAACATTAATATGTTTGTGTGTAGTAGCTCTCCAATGGACCACTTCTACCTTGTTCATTAGGACTTCTACTACAACCATGTAATAATGTTTATTATTGCAACCCGTTATAGGAGTTTAGAACCATAATAGTGACGTGATTCAGCACTCAAAGAATCTATATGTTCTTGTGAAATTATTTTATTTGTTATTCTTTTTACATACTCGCCAATAAAAACAAATTTTGATGTGTACAAAAACCTTATGGTATTCTTTTTAGGACCTAACACAATAAACTATCCACACTACTTAAAAATAACAACTTATTTAACACTGATTGATTCTTTACCCTCTTGGCTTTACCCCGCCTTGCTCATTGTCCATTTTCTTACGATTTCATTTCTTTAAATTGTCACTGGTAAACTACAACAAATGTCAATAGAATTCTATTACAACCCCAAATTGAAAACTTAGGTTTTGTTAGTAAGATCTTGTTTTTGGGGCGAGCATTGAGGGGTTGTGGAGAATTGTTCCCATGATCGGACACACCGCCCCATAAGTTTCCTCGAATCGAATTGATTTTTCCCGTGAAGAGCTTATAAAGTTGTTTTTAGTTGTCCGAGTGAAAGCTTCCGAGATGTCATCTATCATCGATTGCTCTCACTCAAGCCCACTTCCCATCATTTACAGACAGTACGTCTAAAAGCGTTGGTGATATATGAAGTGACATGTTCTTTATGAAGAGGTATCTCGCACGAAAATAACATAACAATATGTAAGATTTCCAATAAGTGTTACAAATAGTCAAACACCTTGACCTCTTCATCGGTGAGGTCTGTCCACCATCATTAACAGAATAAACACGAATAACTCTTAAACTACTTGTAAAGTCTAGAATTATCCTCTCATCCGCAACCAATACATATAACTGTGATATTTTAGTAAAATTTCAAATCTACCATTTTCGACGTGCAAATTTTATATTTTTATCTACCTTTATATACAAACTTTTATTTACATTTATATATAAAATTCTGGTGACTGGTGTATCATGCGGCGACGTGTTATAGTTTTGGTACAAATAGAATCCAAATTCCAAAAGGTGTTACAAAGAATTAAAAATATTGTTTCGGTATGACTAAATAGACACGTATCCACATTTCCTAGCTCCCATTTCAATCATAGAGCACAAAGAAGATAGAATATTCAAGTCTATTCACATGCTTTTAAATAAATAATTAATATAAATATATAGTATTTGTCGTATGACGTGTCACACATGATTGCTAGCTTATTGTTATGCTTTCGTGTCATCAAGGGCAATACCAAATCTTCGTGATTATTTTTTATAATTATAAGTACAGGATTAAATTTAAATATGTTATATTATGGTATCCTATAATAATCAACTAAATGTGTCTAGCGGCACGTTGCATCTAGAATTGTCGGTTAATGTTTTGTGATTGTTCTTGTCACGTTGTGTCAGGGCATACAATATTTTAGAGAGATCGAGACGTAAGATATTGTGGGGCTCAGAGCACGTATATATCTTGTTGTGGCTGCAATCGGTTACGACGGGAGAGCCAATAACGAACTAACATTGCCGTCACGTCTGCCCCGCTTAAACGATAGAAGCTGAAAAATAAAGTGTACCATCATAGCCTGGAATTATGTTAGTTCATTATCTGCTCTCCCCGGTCCAACCGACTCGTGCCATTAGGAGAGACAAAGCAAAATGAGTTGCTACCGAGGGCTCATCATCTTCATATCGGCTGAGAAAATTGTTTGCAAAGTGAAATACTTTCAACTCCACATATTTGGAAACGGAAAAACAAAAGTCAAGTTGAAGACGAAAGAATGAAAATCTTGTTGGCAGATACCACCCAACACCCGGAAAATATCCATATAGCGGTTGAGGCGTTTAGAGCCGAGGTTAGTGCATTATTTGTATCAACAAATCTCCCATCAGCATAGTGGTTAGTGCATTATGTAAGCTATTTGGTTTAAATATCTCTTTGCTCCTTATTTTTATATAATTTTAGTTTTTTTTTTCAAAAAAAAAAATGCTTATGCTTAAAACACTTATTAGGTTAGAGCAAGAGGACCTTAAGGTCTCAAGTTCAAACCTGACTCAAGGAGGTTTTTCTCAAGTGGTGAGTTTCCTCCTTGATGGTGTTCCTGGGTGAGCCAAGCCTGGAGTGTCAAAATCAGTATGAACGGTTGCAATCCCGTCTTATGAAGGCTCACTCGGGTATTGGAGATTTAAGGAGTAGTCCTAAACGCCATTAAAAAAAAGAATTTTTTTTCAAGAATTCCCGCTTATGCTTAATAAATTCTTTTAGTGTAAAAAACAAATCTCCTAACAACTTTACAATATAGATTTCTTTAAATATTATTTCATCTGTATAAAAAAAACAAAAGGATCCATATTTTGACAAGTATGAATAGTACAGGGTTCAAATTGAGGCAACAGGTAAAGAACATCTACTCAATCAATGTATTCGTTATATATTCACCACTTTTCGCAGAAATTTCTTCGATTTTTTGTTGAAGTTTCGTCTATATTCTGAAAACGAGTAAGGAATCATGGACCTTTTCCATATATATACTTATTGTATTTCGGATCAATGGATTTTCAGCTTCAATCTCATTCGTTTCCCTTAAATTCATACAGAATTACGCTCGGAAAATTGATCCAGTCGCATTTGTGGTGTTCGAAAAGGTATTTTGTCAATTTTGCATCGTAATCAATGATTCGTTTGTTCTAAATCGATCGTATTCTCGTTTACTGTTATAAGCTTTTCTAAACCTAATTTTATGTCGAAAACCAGTAGAAGCTGTTAGGGTTTCAGGTTTCTTATTACTTAGATCTTCGATTCAATTTCAATGCTTTTCTGATGTGAATTTCGATGCGTATGATCGAAAGCTGTTTTGATGTTAATTTAGTTCTCCATAATCCATAATTGTAAGAATCTGATCAATTATTAGGTTGAAAATTAGGTAAATTGTCCTCAATTGTCCTTTGTCAAACTTTAGCTTGGTTTTAAAGCTATTGGACAGGATGATGTATTTTCATTTTATGGAACAGAAAATTATTTGACTTTTTAGGTTCATTTCTTCCCTCTGTTCAAGTTCATGGATCAATTTAACTGAGCATGAAGTTTGAATGTTGTGATATCCTCATGTGTAAATGAGCCGAGCCGCTCGTAAGCTACTCGAGATCGAATCGATAAAAAACTCTGAACGAGTCGAGCCGAGCTAAAGCTTTAAAATAGGGTTCGTTTACTACACGAGCTCGAGCCCGAGCTTTACGTAACGAGCTCGAGTCAGCTTGCGAGCCTTGATGAGTCTTTTATTTATAAAATTTTTATTTAAATTTTTAAAATATATTTTTTAAAAATTATTATTATATATTAAATTATGATAAAATAAGTAAATAATATGTATTATTTTCTATATAAAAAGAAAAATTCTAAATATATACAAATTTAATTATAATAATATATAAAAAAAATTAATTATAAACCAGCCTAGCTCAAGCCGAATTCGAACTTCAGAAATAAAGCTCATATCAAACTGAGCTCGAACCTAAACGAGCTCGGGTTTAACTCAGCTCGTTTACATCCCTACTTAAAATTCAAAGAAAAACCACCAAAATGTAAATTTTCAACTTTTTTTTTTCAACATAGACATTGACTTTCAACCCTTCCACCAAAAAAACGCCACATAAACTCAGCAGGCTAGATTTTAAAGTGGATATTGGATTTCAGCCGGCACATATAACTTAGAAAATTACAATAGGCTCCACCAAAAAGTTCAAAACCAATAAAAAAATATTGGGTCTAAGAATCAATGTTCACTTTGTGAAAAAATATTGGGTCTAACATGTTTATTCTCATGATTTTCCCTAAACTGAATCTTACCTCAAACTTATGTTAACTATCTGTTTTTGCAGAAGATTTGATCCAACTCAAAGGAGCAGTAGAAACTATGGCATATCTTGATTCGGTTATATCGCGGGTCAACCCGAACCAACCCAGTTCTGGCGTTTCGCCCGTTACAGGAGGCGGTCTGAGTAAAGATTCAAAATTTAACTACGGTTACGCGAGTTCCACCGGGAGAAGATCATCAATGGAGGATTATCACGAGACGAGAATCCAAGATGTAGACGGAGAAATGGTCGGTCTGTTTGGCGTCTTCGATGGTCACGGAGGCACTCGGGCCGCAGAATACGTTAAACGCAATCTTTTCACCAATCTGATCAAACACCCGAAGTTCGTATCCGATACCAAATCCGCCATATCCGAATCTTACACTTACACCGACTCCGAGTTAATGAAATCAGAAACGAACCACACCCGAGATGCAGGGTCAACCGCCTGCACCGCCATCCTCGTTGGCAACCGGTTACTAGTCGCAAACGTTGGGGACTCCCGAGCCGTGGTTTGTAAAAACGGGAAAGCGGTTGCGGTTTCCCGAGATCACAAACCAGACCGGTCCGATGAACGGAAGCGTATTCAGGATGCGGGTGGGTTTGTGATGTGGGCGGGTACTTGGAGGGTCGGTGGCATTCTCGCTGTTTCTCGGGCTTTTGGCGATAAGTTATTGAAGCGATTTGTGGTTGCGGATCCGGAGATTGAAGAAGAGGAAGTTGATGGGTGTTTGGAGTTTCTTGTTCTTGGAAGTGATGGGCTTTGGGATGTTGTGAGCAATGAAGAAGCTGTGGAGATGGTGAAACCGGTTTCGAGCCCGGAAGAGGCTGCGGAGATGTTGATGCAGGAAGCTTTGAAACGAGGGAGTGCAGATAATGTTACGGTAGTTGTGGTCCGTTTCTTCAAGTCCACGAGTTGTTAACTTGTTGGCAAATGAATGAGTCCTGATTTGTTGTATTGGTTAATTATTTTAAGTGAATGTAATATAAAAGTGTGTTAAGAAAAGCATATGAATATATGATCATAAAATCTCCTAAGAAAAGCATGTCAGGTACTTGAAAAAACATTAGTAGCTTTTTGAAGTGGTACATGTAACTCAAGTAATAAGTTTCGTAACCAAGTGGTTTCGGCTACCGCATTCGTTACTCCCTGGTATTCCGCCTCGACACTGGAGTGAGAGACCATCGGTTGTTTTTTTGATGACCACGAGATTAAGTTTTTTCAGGATATGATGTGTCAATATGTTAAAAGTATTATCACATATTAATTTAAAATTATTGGATTTTAATAAGCATAACTATTGCCTATTGATCGATAATAATCTAACATCATCTGTTTTTTTTTCCTATAATAAACATATCTTTCTGACTATTGGAAAATAACAAACTCCTGTTAAAAAAACCTAACCTGCGTTAAAAAAAAAGTTAAATTTATGATGACTGAGTATCACACATGGCGTCTTATGTGACATGGTTTTGATGCGGTGAAGAAAAGTTTTCAGAAAACGACTATCTGAACACAACATTCTTCTACAACCTGATAAGAAACATTTATTCCCATCATTAATAATACAAAAATCATTAAAAAAAACCTCTATGTTTGAGCATAGCCATCCAAAAGTTAACTTTTTTTTAACGAATGCTTACATTTTTAACAGGGGTATATTATTTTTCAATAGTTAAAAGTTGTGTTTATTGTAGAAAAAAAACAGACATAAGATTATTATCGGCCGAAAAAGATAATAAGTTGGGATTATTATAATTAATGATTAAAGTTTTGTGCTCCGAGAGAGATGCTAACGCTATTTATTTCAAACGACCATTTAACTTTAATGATCAAATTTTAGATTATCAATATTAAAAAAAATGGCTCTTAATGGTTCAGAGTTCATGAGTAATGGACTTAACTAACACCATATCTAAATCAAGAATGCAAAAGCAGAATGCCATTAGACCATATGACAGAAGTCCCAAAAGTTCATCATCAAGACCAAAGAAAAACAAGAACTTTTGCACATAAACTTCCCTCTGATTCTTTTTAACATTTCTACACGTGATGCAAATTACGACTACGAATTTCTACGTAAAACAATCGTTTCTGGCATACCGTGAAGAAGGAACCGGGTGGTCTCTAATCCTTGATAATAAAACAGAAACATGTTCCATAGCAATATCAAGCCGATCTTTTGATTTGACGGATTCTGTCACAAGATTTGACACCATACCTTGCAATAACTGAACTCTTTCTGTATGATCACTCAGAGTGTTCTGAAGGAGCTTTGCTGATGTGTTTATGCGCCGCCAACGCAGGGGCATATACCTGATAACACACACAAATAAGACGTTTATTGCAAATAATTTGAGTAAAAGAAATGAAATAAGATATTGACAAATTTATTTATGCATACGTCAATTCGGCTCTAACAGATCAACAGGTAAAATTAAGAGAAAATATAGTTGAAAAGAAAATGGGTCAAACGGGTTAGAAGCTGTTGAAATGAATTTTTAAAGCAGAACATCCTATACAATCTTGATTAGATTAGATTTAATATAAGATGATGCTCAAAATCTTATTTGACAAGCTAATTATTTATTTTAAAAAAAAAAGACGAAAATTGTTTCAAGTCAACCCGACCTGTTCAATTTCAAGTTTCAACATGTACCATGAATTACCTGATTTTACAGGCTACCCAGCCCGCCCAATTTGCCACTTATACCTAGATTAATAATCAAATACACCATAGATAGCTATATCTTTATTCCTATTTATGGAGCTTTTTAATTATATGAATATAGAATAGTAATTAGTACCAAAGGGACTCTAGACTAGTGGTACCAAGGTGTATAGGAAATGTGTCATTCCCGAGTGGTTGGGATTCAAGTCCCATGGTGGACAAAAAATGTAGATTTAGAAGTAGGATTTGAGGGGGGTGTGAGTAGCCATTCTAAAAAATAGATAAATATAGAATAGTTACATGTTTTGGTCATAGGAATACTTTTATTGCCTATTTTGATTAGAGAAATACAGTTATTGATTATTTACTAATTTAACCCTAAATTAACGCAAGTCAAACATTACCTTTCTGGAATCTGAAAGCAATTTCCTGTGGAGAGTACTCGCAGAGCATGCCTACAGAGGATTCCAGAGAACTCAAAGTGGTGGCAGCTACAACTAATAATGCCTTCACGTGGGACCCAATAAACTTTTCGACCGCCATCAAGTTTTGTATGGTGCCTGACTAAGAACCCATCTTCAAGTTGGAATGATGCATAATGAGCGGCTAGCACAAGTTGTTCTTGTAGCTTTGAGAATGCAAAAGGTGTTAGGACTGAGGCTGCATGGGACTCCATGGGTGCCCCGGTTTTCAAGCAAATGTTTTGGAGGTTTTGTTGCATTGTTTGCTGTTCACCTGCCTGATCTTTGAAGTCCACAGCAACCGCCACCTGATTTTTAAAGTGATTATTGTGATTTAGAAATAAAATCAAAACAAGATAATCTGTTGACTAATGCTTAGTAGAGTTGGCATCAAATTGCAATAATGACTTCAAATGCACATTCTAACACCCTCTAAAAGCTCAACATTAAGCACCCTTTACACTTCTTCCATGATGAATAAAAGTTTATGACATATAATAGAACATAAATTATATAAGATCAAGTAAAACAAAGTAACGAACTGATAAGAATAAATGACATACTTGTTCAATGAAGTGTGCTAGTCGAGTTTGGGCACTCAAGAACCGTTGGATGAAAGCATTGATAGCTTTTGAATGTGTGGTTGTTGTCATTCCGGCAAAAAAGTGGCTTCTCAAATACGGCAAAGCCCAGAGAGTTCTCGAGGCAAACAAGGTGTTTATGTGGCGGTTGGTGTGGAGCCCAAAAGAATTAACCATATCTCGCCAACCCATTTCAAAATCTTCAAGTGACTCCATATTATAAAGTCGATAAAATTCACTTTTCCATTCGTTGTACCGTTCCCCCAAAACAGCATTAAACCAAGATGGGAATTTTGCAACAATTAGCCAGATGCAATAAGCATGTTTAGCAGAAGGCATTTCCATTACTATAGCTTCTCTTACACATGATGTTTGGTCAGTTAATATTGTTTGTGGAACCTTCCCATTCATAAACCCCAGGAATGCCTATCACAAAATGAAATGAATTAACTTAAAAATTAAAAGACAAAAGGTTCCATAAATAGATTGCGTGGCAATTTAGACCCATTAATAGGTAAACCGCACGAAGACCATTTACAAAACAAATTAATTAAATGGATAGGGTTAACTTCATAGAGTTGTAACCAAGTTTCTCAAGCATCTCATTAAAGTCAATTGGTTTTTTTCCCTTTAAAATCACTCAACTTTCATGAGGTGTTGAATCACATATAATTATTTACAAATATTAAATATCATAGAATTAAGTGGGTCAAATGAAGCATATATGAATATTGATTACTATTTAGTGATTATTTTTTCCAATTCGACTTATATTAAACAATTATCTTTAAGGACCAAGAGTATAATAAAAAAAAATAGCAAAACAGAAAATGGCCAAAGGGTTTGATGGTCGAAAGTGGTCCAAAGTGTCACATATATCCTAGTAGCATCGGTGTCCAATAATTCAGTTGTTAGCCTCTGTGGTTTAACATTTAAGTATTCCAATCAGATTAAAAATATTAATGTTACTTCATTCAAGATGTCATTGGCAATGCAATCCAAATTCTGCACAAAACCCCTATTCACAAAAAGCATGCCACAAGATTGTTCTAAATACTGTGAGCCTACATGTGTTAAACTGGAGAATGGAAAGACGTTTTACATGTATAAGTCCTAGGATGCTTTATCACATGGCATACTAACAAAACAGGAGCAAAAATTGGCAGCACAAGGAAACTAAAGTAACTACACACCATACACATATATATAAAGACAATTATGACTAAAATAATAATAATATCGTTAAATTGATTACCTTCAGAGCCCATGAATATGACTTCAAGTTTTCCTCACGCAGAAGTGCACAGCCGAAAAAGCAAGGCATACCATAATTATTCACTCCAACCCATATCCCAAGTGGCATATCAAAAGCATTCAATCGATGTGTTGTATCAAATACCACTGCATCACCAAATACTTCATATGATTGGACAGATGATGCATATGACCATGCGATGTTTTCCAACCGATTATTTAAATCAAGTTTATACTCAAACTGGAAATTATGATCCTTATCTTTAATATTTCTACACATTCTGAGTAAATCAATGCTCTCATCCTCCAAATCCACTTTCCTGAACGACTGAAGCAAATTTCTTACATCTTTTTCAGTGAATGGAAGGTATCCGGGCTCCACACATTTCTCAAGTTCCAAAAGCCTCATCATTTGCTGCACTGAAATTCCTGTTTTGGCAAACATGAGGATTCTGTTTTTGTCTGTATCTGAAATAGTCCGATAAGCAGGAAGAAATCGAACTTGATTTGGTTCCAAAAGTTCATGATTATGATGATTTGAAAAACCCGTTACTCGCCATTCAGGTGCTCCCAATTCGGTTGTTTTGCTTATACGCATGTACGCTTGACATCCACATCTTGATGATTTTCTATTTCTTTGTGGTTTATTTTCATTTAAAGCTTTGACGGGTGTGTTTCCCGCCCTGTGACAGACAAAATAACGTCGGGTAAGACCTTTCCCAACACCATCTTTACCTTCGGTTCGATGTCGACGGATTGAGAAACCACACCGTTTGGCAAATTCACTATAGAACTCATAAGCATGATCATGAGTACCAAATCTTTGGCCAATATATGGAATAGCATCATTTGCTGTTTCCAAGGATAGTTTTGTTTCATCTGGTGATTCTTCTGTGCTACTTGTTTCATCTAAAGATATGGACCGTTGATCTGAGTGGTCATCATAAACGAGCAATAGCTGATCACCATCATCGGACATCATAGTTGACAGCTCTATGGTTTTAGGACCAAAGGTCTACCTTTCCCATTTGATCCTTAACAAAGATACATAACATGAAACAGTAAGGATGCAAATACTTTTCTCGAAAATAAGGAAATGCAAACTTATGGTTTTCGCTTACCATAACTTTTTTACCGTCAACAGATATGTAAAATGCCCTTCATTGACAAGATAAACGTAATCCTATGGATCGAATCAGTAATTTTAACTAGCACAATGATGGGCTATTACATCAATCAATTTTTTTCTAACTATGAAAATGATCACGCAACTTGGTTTTTTGGACCAAAAACGCCTCGGAGGGCCTTAAGTCTTTTTTATAACCAAGATCACCAAGCAGTTAACATTCTGATGAAAACAATCAATTTTCTGGACTCTTGAAGCCACAACCACTAAGTTTGAAACTCATTTAATTCGACACGAATTGGTCGAAAAGCCACCAGCCACATGCTCATAGGCTCATAAGTCACAAAACTTCATGGAGCTTCTGGTTCATATATCTAATTGCTAAAAAAATTTGTCTTTTAAACATACTAAATATTAAAACAAACATGTTCAGAAACTAAAAATGCTATCAATTTCCATAAACACAAAGAAAGCAGTAAATTACTTAATTTCACAGTTTTTCGTTTTCCCCTCGATTTCTTATCAATTTCAACAACGATTATGATCATCTGAAGCTTCATTAATGTTCTAATGTTCTAACCACACTTATAGCATCAAAATTACAAGAATTTGTAATCATCTACGCATTTAATTTGTGTATCATACGACATTGATTGTAGTGAAAGGAAATTAGGGTTTTAAGGATTACTTACAGAAAGATATGGTTATTGTTCGTTGACTGATCGAATGTGCGGCACCTACGTGATGGCGCGTGAAGGAGGAAGACGATTGATATGGGAAGAAAGGGGGATGAGTAAGGATGAACCCTAATTTGCGCCAGGATGGGATGTAAATGGTTTGTTTTATAACGTGCGCACTGCTTATCCAGCGCCGTTGTGTTTCCAAACAGGCCTCATGTGGTGATGTGGACATAATAACGGGTGATGGAGAACGGGTCGGATTAATCATATTATCAAGATAATATTATACATTATACATTATACATTATACATTATACATGCATATACAACAATAACAACATTAACATATCCAGTGAAATCTCACCTAAAAGGTATGGTCTGGGGTGAAAGATGACAAACCTTACCTTTAACCCGATGAATAAAGAGGCTGGAACCAAAGAGACCTCCAACTCGAAAAACATCCAAACACGAAAAACAAGCCACAAAAAAGATACAAAGTCAAGTTCGACTAAAAGGAAAGACCCAAAAGTAGACCTGAAAGCCAACCAGTGTAATTAAAAACCATGGTTGAGGTAAAACAAACATAAAAACACATACACACACACACACACAAGACAATTAGCAAGATAGACAACCACACGAGCTGGAAAATGGAGGCCCTAAAAAAGACAAGCTTAGAAGTCCCTAACCTTTATCTTACGTTGCCAAGCTCTCTTATCACTGATCATGCTCTCAGAAAGGTGCAAGTCTACTAAATCATGTCTAATATGCTCCTCCCACGTTAGTTTAGGCCCACATCTATTCATTTTTCCCTCCACATTAAGTCATTCTACACTCCTCACATGTGCCAACAACAGTCTCCTCCTCACATGCTCGAACCATCTCAGCCTCCCCTCCCTAATTTTATCCGAGATACCCGCTACCCCTACTTTAACTCTAAACTTCTCGTTCCTTATCCTATACAACCTCGTGTGGTCACACATTATACATACATATAGATACAGTATATACATTTTACAACTGAAATTGCAAGTTTTTATGCATAAGGTACATGTCTCTAAGGCATCATAGATTATTGAAGATACAAGTTGTGTAGCTTGAGGTACAACATTGTAACATGCTGAATTTCATGAGGAATTGATTGTATTATTTTATTATGATTTTATTTGGGTTATTGGTTGAGTAAAGCGGGTCTAAAAATTTAGCAGGGTTATCTAATG